>CM053567.1:73295737-73411024 GCA_028646485.1 Cryptoprocta ferox | reverse complement strand
GGAGGGATAGAGTTTTGGGTGTAGGCTGTCAAGGAGGAAAACAGAAGCAACCCACATGGATGCAGGTGCTATAGACAGAGTGACCCTGAAAGATATGAACCCTGGGGATTTGCAGAAAATATGAAAAGAGTTTTGAAATTCAATCAGGTGTGGATTTGGGGGTTCAAGCCAAAGGGCAATAAGTTACACCTGGGGCAAACATCTTGGTTATAAGTGTTTATTAGTTTAGTAGTAGACACACTAGCCTTGCCTTCCCATGTTGATTGTAAGTTCCATGATGTAGACCATCCTGTCTTCTGTCTTGACCATGCTGTGTCAAGCCCATGACAGCAGTTTCCATACTTTGTCTCTTCACTTTCCAATGCTTCCTCTATATCAATGTTGGGCTAATAAATCTTAAAAGTTTCCTTTTATTACACGAGTTCCCTGATGTATGAAAAAAACGAAGAGGAAAAGAAGCAAGAGGAAAGGAGGAAGATAGTCTGTAATTGGTCTTCTGCAGCCATGTTAAACTCCACTGCTGGTGGTCACACTCTTTTGTTACCTGGCCTCATCTGATTTATCCAAACTGTCCTCCTTTTGCCTGATATAATCTCTTCCCCAGGAATGCTGAGGTACTCTCTGTCTGCTCACATGGCATGGAGAGTCTCATCTCAGTGTCTTTTTTATGCAGTTGTCCTCACCTAAAAAACTCCCAGTCTCAGGGCACCTGGGTGGCTCAGTCGGTTAAGCATCTGACTCTTGATCTCAGCTCAGGTCTTCATCTCAAGGTCATGAGTTCAAGCCCGCTGTTGGGCTCCACACTGGGCGTGGAGCCTATTTTAAAGCAAAAACACAAGAACAAACCAAAACTCCCAGTCTCCTTTCTACCTATCAAATCCTACTGGTCCTCAAATTCCAGTACAAGACACAGTTTCTCCAGAAAACCTATTATGTCTCTCAACCAATCTCCAAGTATCTTTCTGCTCAGAATTTTAATTGCATTTATAGTTTGGACCATGCCACATAGCACTGATTATTGCTCTAGTGATTTAATATGGTTAATCTTCTCATAAGAACCTTAAGGACTGAAGGAGTGATTTACATTTTTTATACAGTGGGTGCTCAGTACTATCAAGTGTTTAAGAAGTCCCTTCCCTAAATGGATTCACAAAAAGCAGGAGCTTTATTTGGTTTTCTATTCTTTCCCCAATGCCAGAACATTGCCTGGAAAATAGTGGGTACTCAATGAATATTTGTTTAATGAATGAATGAATGAATGAATGAATAACTATTGGTCTGCCAACCTTATGACTCCCAGGAGAGAAGACCAGTCTTTTTACTTTGCCTTCTCCAGCACATGTTTAAGGTCTTAACATAACTCTTTTGACCCTTATAACTGTACTTCCTTTGTTGGATTTCTCAGCCTTTCAAATAATTTTAAATGGTTATATGTAGCTCCTTCGTATAGCATCAGTCATTCTTAAAGTACTGCACTTATTTCATATCACATTTGTGCCAAATTTAATCTATTTATATTGAAAGAGAAAACAGGAGAGCAATGCATATGTGTAGCCTGCTCCTTCACTTCCATGTTCCCTTGGGTGCATCACAATATTGAAAAAGTGGGACTTGAGCATGTATGTGGTAAAAAAGAATCTCTTTAGAGATATACCTTTTTTATAAATGGAAATATTTAATATCATAAAGATACCAATTATCTCCAAATTAACATATACAAATATGATGCAATTCCAATCAAATGTCAACAGAGAGTTTCATTTGGTGAGAGTTAACAGGTAGATTCTCAAACTCACTTGGGATAAAAAATTGAGAATGGCCAAGGTAATTTTAAAGAAGAATTAAGGAAAAGGGCTTGACTTTTCAGATACCAAGAGTCATTGTAAGGCCATAGTAATTAAATCAGGATGATAGTGCAGAAATAGACAAATAGACTAATTAACAGGGCAGAGGGCCCAACACACATGTGCACATATGCATATATATATACACAAAAGTGGTATTACAAATTAGGGATATTAGGGCACCTGGGTGGCTCAGGTCATGATCTTGCAGTTTTTGAGTTCTAGCCCAGCATTGGGCTCACTCTGTCAGCATGGAGCCTGCTTTGGATCCTCTACCCCTCCCCAACTCATGCATGCATTCCCTCTCTCTCTCTCTCTAAAAAATAAATAAAAAACATTTAAAAAAATTAGGGATGTCAGTTTGGAAAAAATAATGTTGGGACAATTGATTGACCATATGAAAAAGAATTATATCTTCATATCATACACAAAAATAAAATAAATTCCAGTTGGGTTAATAGCTTAAATGTGGAAAGCAAAAACCATAATGACTTTAAGAAAAATCCAGAATATTTTAAGACCTTGGGGAGGGAAAATTTTTGTATATAACACAAAATGCATAGGCATAAAGGGAAAAAATGACAAATAAATATGACTACATTAAAATTTGAGGCTTATTTATATAAAAAAAATTCATAATAAAAAAGTTAAAAGGCAAGTTAGAGACTTGGAAAAATATTTCAAACAATATGTGTGACGAAGAATGGTGTCATGCATATTTAAAGCTCAGTTTTAAAAAATCAAGAATGTAAAAAAAAATGGACAAGGATATGAATAGAAAATTCCCAGAAAAAAAATAAATTGCCATTTATTCAGGGAAATACAACATCTAATAAAATTCTTAGTGTACATACCCTATTTTATAATAATTCTTATTTTAGTTATATATTTTAGATATATATATTTTAGGTATATGTATATTTTTAGGTCTATGTGAATAAGCAGACATGTGCAAAGGATCATAGCAAAATTATGATATTGAAAAAATGGGAAAAACCCAAATTCTTCTTAATAGGGGAATAGATAAATTGCGGCATTTTCCAAAAATCAGTTCAAATAAATGAATTAGAGCCGTATGAATCAACATGAATAAACCTCAAAAACATAATTTGAAGGAAAAAGGCAACTGTAGAATATGTATAACACAATAGTATGTAAAATAAAGCTTAAAACATACAAAACAATATTTCATATTATTCAAAAACATATGGTGTATAGTACAGAAGACTGGGGTCTCCATAAAGCAGGTCCTGAGATAGAGATTATCAAGCAGAAGGTTCTTTTGGTAGTGCTTTTGGGAACAATCTTACATAAAGTATGTGAAGGAAGCAGGACTGGGCAGGAGAGTTTGAGCCATGATACAGTCTTTTTTTAAAAAAGTATTTTTTAATGTTTATTTATTTTTGAGAAAGAGAGACAGAGTGTGAGCAGGGGAGGGGCAGAGAGAGGAAGACAGAATCTGAAGCAGCCTCCAGGCTGTGAGCTGTCAGCACGGAGCCCAATGCGGGGCTCAAACCCATAAACTGTGAGATCAAGACTTGAGCTGAAGTCCTTAACTGACTGAGCCACCCAGGTGCCCTAAGCCATGGTACAGTCTTTACAATGTCCTCAGTCAGTCCCTCTGAAAGCCTGTGAAACTAGGATTGCCCCTCAGAATAGTCCTGAGTTGGATGAGGGCCCTGGACTTTACATGCCTGCAGTCCCACTGGTTTTGGGAAGATGAATGATCTTGGAGGAGGCAGTTCTCTTCAGACTCTGTGTAGTTATTAGGAATATTCACACACATATTCTGACTTTCTTCTGCAGGGCAGATAATATTATATTTCCCTGTGTCCTTTGAGTTAGGTATGGCCATGTAACATGCTTTGGCCAAATGGAGTGGAAGCAGAAGTTGTATGGGTCACTTCTAGATAGAAGCTTTTAATGGTCCACAGGTGATCCTCCACATTCTGTTCCCACCATCATGGTGATCTGTGACCTTGTGGATCTCTGGAGGCTCTTCCACCTGCATGTATGAATGAAGACAATGTGGAGCAGTGCACTCAGCCATCCTGTGATCATCCTCAGGCATGAACAAAAAGTAAACACTCTGTTTTAAACACTAACTTATTGGGTTGGTTTTTTTGTTTGTTTATACTGTAGCATGATAACGTAGGTATCCCAACTCATATCACCTCTTGATTCCATATGTCTTGATTCCAAATTTTTGTCATCTTTGATCTCTTCTTCTTGCCATATATATTTACTTAATAATCTTTTTCTTTTGTTTTCTAGGTCAGGGTTTCACAAAATGTGTTATGCCAAAAACTATCATGTGAGCTGCCCTCTAAAATCATGGTTTTTATGGTCAAATAGGTGGGAAAACACATACTCTATCACTTTTTCAGGGATTTATAATTGCCCACTAGTATATTAAATTTCCAAAGCAGTTTTTTTTGTTCAGAAAGAAACTTGTTTTAACTAATTTTAATCTTCCATTTCACAAATTCATTTGACTATGGAACCCTAAAAATAACATCTATTAACATCTGACAGAGGAACACGTTTTTGGAAACTATGCCCTAAGCAATCTTCCTCTTTCCATTCCAAATTAAACACATTCAGCAGGTCTACTTGGAAGTGAAGAGAGTGGCACTGGGGACTTTTTATGATGGGTTCAAGAACTAAAAGCCTTTTCAGAAATGTAAAATTTCAATAGAATTGACTTGTAAAAAAAAAAAAAGCAAACATTAAATTGGCAGTAGGATCAATCAACACACATAAGACATACAGTCTAGAAAACACAAATGTGTATTGGATATACAGTCCTGAATCACCTATATGTTTGCAAAGATAATATGTAGGCACATAGAAAGCAAAACAATAAAAGTACATAATCACTGTCAAATGAGTGGATGTAGACAGAACCTTGAGGATATCTAAGATCACATATTGAGAGTCAGCATGCTGTCTACATTCCATGTATTAGAACAGAGAATCAAGGATTCACTGAATCATAGACCACTCACTCTTTGATACTATTTAGAATCTCTTACCTGAGGTATGATGTATAAGAACTTAAATCTTAGGCACAATTAGGGTGATTAACATTTCTGTATATTTCCATCATGGCATCAGAAAACAAAAGAATACTAGCCAGCTTCCCAGTCTGGCAAAGTAAAAAAAAAAATGCCTGCTTGTCTACCTTATCAATGTAGCAAATTATAGCACTGCTTGTTGGCTGACAAAAATGTACCACTCAGAATGAGGAAGTAGGGCAGATGGCTGTCTACACCTTTATAATCTTTTTTCCTTACAGAATTTGGAATTAAGGAATTACGTCTTTTGAATGAAAATTCCATATTTTAATAATTAAATGGTCGACAACCTGGAATGGATGAGCAGAATGTTATATAATTTCTAAACTCCTCCTCTTCCTTTTTGTGTGTTCTGAATGAAGAGGGAACTATTTTAGCTGACAGGAAGAAAAGACAAAACTTTAAAAGAAATACAAAAACTACCGAACTCTTGCTTTTGCCTATACATGTAAGAGTTTGAAATAGGAGTAAAATTCACAGTGTAATGTATTAGAGACTCAGAATCCAGATATTTTGGGAGTAGATGGCTCAGCAAAAACACAAATTACTTTTAGACCAATCTATTATTTATTATTTCAATTTATAAAAAATGCACCCAATGCATCTTTGGGATGAAGAGTTCAAAGTCACGGTGATTGTTTGGTTGGCTTATCTCTGGCATATAGAAATCTGCATATTTTATGTTGACTTGAAGTTGTATTCTATATGAAGTGTCATGCCATCAAAACAAAAAGCTAGTTTTAAAGAATAAAATTCACAATGTTATCATAAATATATTAATTGCCTTCAGGTTACATATCAAATAATACCCTGTCAATAAGAAGGTACAATTAAATTATGAGAAATGGCTGCTGAGATTTAGAGTGGGGCATTATTTTTATCACTATGGTTAATCATTCCTATTGCCTTGAAGCCAGAATAAAAAGTCCTCTGCAGAATTAAAAGTGTGAACCTCATTATTTGTAAATTGAAGTAATTCGTTTCTTTAGTTGGGTTATCAGTGTTTACATTAAGCCATTTCTAACACCTTTATTCTTCCCCCCTCCAATGCTTCCCCCAGCCTCCCAACTTCCAGAAGTTTCTGGTCCACTTAGTAGAGCCAGGTTTCCAATTTGAAAAAAGAGACAGTGGTTATGCTGAACTCAAAAGTTTTCCTTATTACTCTAGTTTGAGATTAGTAACAATTTTTAGAAGGTTCTAATTTTGATTTTGAGACTCTTCTTTCTAAAATAAAATTGTAATGATGAAAAAGTTTTCTTATAGTAAGAATTAATTTTAAGTGGTACATTTAATTGAAAAAATATTACTTTGAGATTAATTTGATTTTTTTCTTAAAATATACTGCATACAAGCAGATAAGAAAAATTAAATTGTCTTTTAAAAGCTGAATTGTAGCTACCTCCATACATTAAATATTCAATTCTCAAGTATGGGTTTTGTTTTCTACCTGATTTTTCAATGTTTCTTTTTTGTGTAACATTCTGTATCTGATGTGTATGTGTAATTACTTTTAAAAAATAGTGCAACTATTTTCAAATACAGTAAAAAGAATTAAAAGTTTAGCTACGTAATAAGTATAGTTTACTGTTCTCTATATTAAAGGTGAAAGACTGTAATACATTTGTAATTCATAAATAAGCAGCTGGTTTGGCCAACTTATTATATTAAATAAGATGACAATTATTAAGACAACTAGGCAACGAATGTGATGCTAATTAAAGACCCAGCAAAACAGCTACTATCCACTCCTGATTTATAATCAAAAAAAGGTCACCCTATCTTCTGACATGTGCATATCTAGTAAAGAAATCTGGCTGTTGAGTATAGCATCATTAGATCTAAATCCTAACTTGAAAAAATAAGCATATAAAACAATGAACCAAAGAAACTAAAAAACTTCATAGCATGAGATTTCAAATATGACAAGGCTATATAAGACAAGCTACCTAGAAAAGTACCTTTCACAATTTTGTGCAAAAAGTGAAAGCAATGCATCATTTTCAAGCTGCAGGTAAATAGACATTTGTGTTGTTGCATCACGAGCTCAACATCTCTGTAAGGCATAGATAGGGTACAGAAATAGATTCTTAAAAATTGAATTCAAGTTTTATCTTGCTCATCGTAGGAATGTGAATGAAAATAATTCAGAAACTTAATCTGAACAAACTACTTATCATTGGCACTCTTAATGAAACACTGGATTCAAACAGCATTTAGGATATAAACCACAGAATGAAGAATCAGAGATCCCATTTTCTGGTATGATGATGTGTTTTTTAAGTTACTTTAATTCTTTCAATCTCCAGTTGATAAGATGATTGGACCATCTTACAGGAGGAGGCTGAGTGAGTCCCTCTGAGGAGGTCTACATAGAAGTTTCTAGGCACAAACTCATATCACATTAAATACTTTTGCTGCTTTCTCTGCACTGCCTTTAGAACAGCACAAAACAAACCACATGCTGTTGTGAAATGCCCAAGTACCCAAAGTCTAAGGAAATGGGAAATGTACATTTTCTCTAAGATTTCTTTTTTTTTTTAATTTATTCATTTTTGAGAGAGACAGAGTGTGAGTGGGGGAGGAGCACACACACATGCACGCACGCACACACACACACACAAACACACAGAATCTGAAGCAGGCTCTAAGGCTCTGAGCTGTCAGCACAGAGCGATGGGGGCTTGAACTCACAAACCACAAGATCATGACCTGAGCTGAAAGGCGGACGCTTAACAGACTGAGCCTCTCAGGCGCCCCTTTCTAAGATTTCAACTCTTTGTTTATAAAATAGATTTAATAGGAGTGAAGAATTTATTTAGTTTTGTTCACCTGGTTGATTATGGTAACCCTAGAGTGGTAGGATTAATTAGCTAGTCAAACACTTTTTCTCAGTGAAGCCAAGCATCCTGCTGGACACTTATAGATGTCTACCGGTATCATTTTCATACCCACCCTTTATCCATGCTCTTAGCCATGTAATTTCACAGATCTGTTCATTAAGAGAGAGTCCCTATCCTCGCTTTTTTGGGACTTCTTCCTCCATCAGGTAAACAAGCCCTGGTTATCTAGCTAGGGGATAAGAGGCCAATGGGATGAGAACTAAGTCAGTGCAATTGTCCTAACAGAGGCCCCAGACATATGAGGGAACCCAGCCAAGACCAACCCTGACCTGAAGCTTCAGAGCTAACCTGAAGTTGATCTACAGCTGATCAAGGACATGAAGAAGCCCTGCTGAGCTCAACCTAAATTGCCTTGAGCTAAATAAATAGGTAGCTGATAAAAATATATTGTAAATTGATAATACCTCATTGTCCTCAATTAGTGATGGGACATCTAAGAATTGAATCAATAAATTCAGGGCCTCAAGACATAAACACATTCAGCCACATCTCTATATGGACTGTCATTTTTATTTTTTAATTAATTAATTAATAAAAAATTTTTGAAGTTATTTATTTATTTATTTAGAGAGAGAGAGAAAGCACAAACAGGGAGGGGCAGAGAAAGAGGGAGAGAGAGAGAACCCCAAGCAGGTTCCACACTGCCAGCGCAGAGCCAGATGTGGGGCTCAAACTCATGAACCATGAGATCATGACCTGAGCTAAAGTTGGTTGCTTAACTGACTGAACCACCCAGGCACCCTTGGACTATCATTTTTAAACTATCTGTTGACATTTTATTTTGCAGGGCAATACACAAATTGAATCGATAGTTGCTGCCTTTTGGTACTTAAAAAATTATTTACCATATAAAATATATTTACATTCTTTACATTGTACAGAAGTATCCAACAAGTGTCTTCATGTTTGATTGGTTAGCATATTTCATATATTAAATAATTTAACATCAAAAAACAGAAAAGAGATGAACCTAAAAAGCCTCATATACCTACTAAAAAACAAACAGTAAAGTCGGTATATGTACAGTTGGCCATGTATATGTACATGATATTATAAAAGCTCATCAATGCTCCCTTGTATCTGGGCATTTTCAGAGCAGTCAAGGACCATTCTATCAAAGTATGGACAGGAATTTAGGCCGTTATAGATCAATCCCAAATTCATCATTAGCCACAGAGCAGATAAATGATAGAATTTTAAAGTTAGGAGGAACTTCAGAAGTTACTGAATGTGTTGGTGAAAAAACAACATTATATGCAGAACTCGATTTTATTCACATGTTACCTTTTTTAGCTGAGAGTTTTGATCTAATAGTAAAATGAGAGCTTTGGTATATAAGACTTCTGTGCATGGGGAGGCAATTAAAAAAATTAATTCCTCTTTGCATTCTACAAGATGGTCAAGAAATACTGAATTGCAAAGGATGAGAGAGAGGCTTTTCAAGAGGTCAAGTGAGGAAAGAGAGAGAGATGTCACCAGACAAAAGAAGTCTAATGGAGAAATTTGGGGAAGTTGTTTTGTATGGAAAGTGAGTTTCCCCATAAACCCTGCCAAGACTTCTGAAGTTGTAATATTGGGCAGGTTGGGGAGTGTGGGACACAGCCTAAGGAATATAGCTAAGTGCACCTGGAGGCTCTAACATGAGCTGGAAGTGAGAAAAGCTGCCCCCAAAATCCCAGTCATAGTTGGGTTACATAAGATTCCTTGCATGTCTAAAAATCTCTGGCTGTGAAGGCTGCCTGTGCAGCATTTATACCAAATAACAGTTCTCTGTATTCTAAATTCCTGAACTCAGAATTTTTGATGAGCCATTTGGGACCTGGCTGATGTATATCTCTATGCTATATATAAAGAAATGGTTTGTCAATGAAATAAATGATGCAAACAAGATCATAAAAATGACACTCAAAATGCTTGAAAGAGCAATTTTCAAGTGCCCTAAATACTTTAGAAATGTGATTTAATCAATAGTCCTCCATAAATACATTAAAATTATGACCATTTATCTAAGAGGATGTATGTATATGTTTTCTCTAATTTTGCAGAAAGATAATCGGAAGGCATTACCTTTTTAATGCGCGAATTATAACAAGATATACGGAAATTGGCTAATAACATGGTAGGCTGATTAGATGAATTAGTAGATTAACCTAAGCTGTTAATGTACATATGTAAGTCCTCTGAGATGGGAATTTTTAATTGATTCCTCAAGGGTGATTGTTAAAGTAGCAAGATGGCTGCTTGACTGTTCATGGAAACTAAAAAAAAAAAAAAAAAAAGCATTCAGTTAAGTAGGAATGGACTTCATAAAGACACCACAACCACTGAAGATCTAAGTTGCAGTCAAAACTCAAGGCTGGTTAGTTTTATTTGCTTTCCCCCTGTCCATGTCCCAACTTCCCACATTCCCAGTGTCATCGATCAGTAGTAGGTGGTCCCCTCTTGCCAAATGCTAGTGCTCATATTCTAATCCCCTCCAGCTCATTTTTTTCCTCATCTTTTGCCTCTGTCCTCTAATGTTTCTTTGTGCACCGTCCCAGTGTCTTATATTCTCATTTCCCCTCTAAAACACTGGTTTAATGTACTGAAGTGGAGTGGATAGGGAATGAGATTTTATCTGAGTTGGGAGCAAATCCTGACTACTCTATTTAGCAACTGTGCAGCCTTGGGAAAGTTACTCAACCACAGTCCTGTTTCTTCGTCTGTAATTTGAAGGAAATAATATCTGCCTTGCATGGCTGCTGTGGAAATTCAAGATGTTATAGATAAAGCTCCCAGCACTTAGCACATAATTAATAGCTAAATGATTTTCTTTTCCTGTTTCTTTTTCCTGAAATTCAGACTTCTTGTGACACTGCTTCCCCCACAACACTCTAGGTGTTTGCTCCTCTATTTTGGCTTCTGGAAGAGGACTCTGCATTATCCTGGCTCCCTGCAACTTCTGGCAATTTTATGTAGTTTTCACTACATAGTCTCTTAACAATCTCTCCTCCTTTGAAGGACATTCTGGCTCCTTGTATCTCTTACTTCCCAACAAGAATATGTATAATTACTTTTTATTTGACCCTCCTAAGAATGTTGGGTTGATTTGGAGGGCCAATATGTTGATGAAATAATCTAGGTTCTTGTTCCTGTTACCTCTGGGTCATTTTTTTCCTTAATCCTCAAGGACTTTGGAACTTGGCTCACCATTTCTCTTTTTACTCCAGCATCTGCTGTCATCTTAGGTGACTATGATATAGACCGATGTCATCTTAGGTGACTATGATATAGACCATAGCCTGCCCTCACAATGACATTTACCTCCATTCCACTTTACTAATCGCATTTACAGAAGCACACACTGGACCTTTTACTCATTTGGGAACTGCTCCTTGATAATTAGAATTTTGAAACAACTCTCTCTCCCCACAACTTTGTATTCTTTCTCTTCTCAAACTCCCTCCCACAAAACCTGTTCTTCAGTCTCATCACACACCATTGCTGCTGCTTCTTTCCTTCCTAGTCTCTCAGTTTATGAACATCCTCCCCTCTTCATCTCCCACATGACCACCCTGAATTCCAAGTGGGTGCTCATTCATATGTTCCTTCATTCCGTTATTTCTTGAGCACCTTCTATGTGTTGGGTGCGGTGGTGGGGAATCCTGTCAGGTCATTACCTCAGCCCCAAAGCAGCTTAGGGTGGACTTAGTCCTTTTCTTCACATACTCATCAACACTTTCGGATTCTTCATCTCCTTTTCTTTTCTTTGTTTCCACTGGGGAAAATGTTGGTTTTGGTTATTTATTTTCCCTGTCCTTAAACCTCCTGGCTTTAATCACTGCTAGGGAATATCTTATGTCCTTATGATTCCTTGCCCAACCTGGGTCTTCAGTGCAAATCTAATTTCTCACACATTCCAGACAGAGGCCTCTGTCTGCAGTCATCATTCCAAAACTTGACTCTCTTCTCAAGCTTTTATCTGCTCTCTCCCTGAATGACCCAGTCTGGCTTCACAAAGAAAACAAAGGCTGTCAGTTATGAAATACCTCAATATTTCTCACCATTCATCCACAAATAATCCAAAATTTTCTTCTTCTTCTTTTTTTAAAGGGCAAGGGCAAGATCAAGCAAGACAAGGCATATTTTGCACAGCCAGCTTCTCCATAGGTACTTTGGTTCCATCTCCTCTGACCTTGATTCCTTAATTACGTGCTCTTTCACTCTTCCACTTCTTCTCCTCCAACAGATTCTTACCTTCAGCATAACAAAGACCCTAAACAAGCTTTCTCTGAACTTTGTCTACCACTTAAGCTTCCATAACACAATTCCATTTAACATCAGCAATCTTGAGAAAGATATTTTCACTCACTGCCTTCAATCACGAACTTCTCCTTCACTCCAATGCAATGTGGCATCTACTTCCAAAACTAACAAAATCATGTCAATACTTAATTGCAAATCCCTGTGACCTTTCAGGCCCCGTGTTAGTGGAAATAGTTTACCATTTCTTGTGTTTAGTCATACCCAGTCTACATCTGGCCAGAATTTGATAATGATCTCTGGCAAAAATCCTGGACTTTTTGCCATTTTGCAGTCTTGTTCCTCTACCTCCCTAGTTGTGGATTTACTTGATGTTTGACTTCTTGCTCCATCTCTGATTTACAGCCACCATTTATCACTTGACTCTGATGACAGATTGGCATTCTTTGGCAAATCTTTGGAACATGCCCACAGTGTCTGATGTAACTCCAAGATCTATAATCCTACTTTATAACTAGTTATCATGTTGGTTTCCCTGCTGGGTTTGGTCTAAACTCTTCTATGTGGGTGGGACTCTTAAAGCCTGTCCTTCCCTGGTTTTCATGATACTCTTCTCTCCTGATGCTTTTTATACTCCTCTAACCATTCTTTCAAGTATCCTGTGAAATCTCTTCTTCCTTCGCTTCTCACTCTATACACTTTTCTTGGCAGATTTTATCTACTCCCATGGCTTAACCATCATCTCTATGTTGCCAACTCCCAAATTTATAATTCCAATTTTGAATTTTTTTCTGAGTTCTATATTTGTAATGCAAACTGCACACTGGATAGTTCCTCTAATTTGGACTCCAAATTCAACATATTTAAAAACAAATTCATCATCTTTTTCTTCTAGCCTTCTCTTGTGTTCCCTACCTCAGTTAATGTTACTTTAACTTCTTATTCCTAACAGCTTCTTGACCATTATGCTTTGGGAATGCCTCCTCCATATTTGGTTTTTAGCAATTTCTTCTGATGCAGTCTAGATTAGACCTTGCATCATTTCTTGCCTAGACTTTTCCAGTAGTCTTGTAACTCGTTTCCCTGTTATATTTGCTTCCTCTTCCAAGCTGTTTCTCACACTGCATCAGAGTTTACTTTCTAATGGAGGGGTTTGTTTATGTCACTGTGCAGCTTTAAAACTTTTTAATGTACCTGGAGCTACATCAGACAACTTGCTGTTCCTGCAACTTAACGCAGGATTTTTGCATATGAAACTCTTTGTATGCTTCCTCCTCTATCCAAGGTGAATTTGCTTTTTTCTTCCAATTTAAACCTTACTTCAGTGTCCATCTCTGTTACAATGACTTCTGAAAGGGCTTTCCTAAAACTTTTCAATGCGTTCCCATAGCACTTATTTTTCTTCTCCAAATGGTGACTCGGTGACCCAGGCTCCTTTTATTTTGTGGCTCTGCCATCTCCTGGGACTCAGAATATTCCACTAGTCCCACTGCATCTGGTTGGAAGATGAGGGAAATAAATGGAGGATTGCATATGGGAGGGGTCTATGGCATATGTCACTGTGGTTGAGAACCCAGTGACCAGAACTCAGTCACATGGCTGCTGCTAACTGCAATGGTGGCTGAAAACAGTAGTCTTGCTGTGCCCAGAAGGAAAGGGATATGGTTTGGTGAACAACTAGTGAATGTCTTCCACACCAGCATGTGGGAGATGGTTAGTATATATGTTTGTAAAGTGAGAGTGAATTAACTTGTAGAAGAGCATTAGCTGACTTAAGTGTATACTGATGTTCCTGCCTTCCAGATTTCTTATTGGCTTTCAACACGGTAATTCAAGAAAAATAAACATTATATCACCTGGTCATATTACAAATTATACTATTGGTCAAGAATTTGGTTTTATTGCTTAACCAAATACTTTCATTAATATTTATAATATATAACCCTTACTGACATTATAATTTTCAGAGATAGATCATTATCCAAAAGAACACTAAAAGTGTAATGAAAATCATTGAATCTGTATTCCCCTTAATGGTTTACAAATCACTCAAAATTATTTTGCAGTGTTGCCATACTTCAAGAGCATTAATTTCAGAATCCATCCATTTAACAGTTTGGGAATGACAGACCTTGTGCAAAATGTGACCCAAGTGTATGTAGTAGAAAGAGCACTGGGGAATTCAAGTTCTGATTGCACTGCTTCCTGGCTGGATATGACTGATAAGACAATTTAGCCTAAATTTCTTCACCTTTAAAATGGAGGGTTTTTAATGGATGAGCTCTCATGCCTCTTAGAATTTTAACACTCACTTCTAGGATTTCTATGAAAGTGCTAGTTAATAGTGGATGGAATGGCAGTCAATAGAAAGTTTACTATATCTAAGTGAGTTAAGTTAAATAAAATTGTGTTTAGTATTGGAAGTCTGTTAGTGATCCTTAAAAGCCAGGGGAAAGTACTATCTAAAATTCTGTAAAGTCTACTTTATTGCTATATTTACAATCAGACTGAAGCACTGCAATTATTGGGTTCATTTGCAAAGTCTGTTCCCCTCTGCAGTGCTCATGCAGTTCCACATCCCTGTCATGCTGCTAAATGGTTTACCATTGAGAATAGCCAGTAGTTTTTGTTACCTTAATAGCATCATCTCTCAAGATGCTATTATTGTAGCAGAAATTACTATTTGCTTATTGACAAAGAGTACTTTGGAATGGCTCACAAAGGGTTTATTTAGGGACCGTGTAAGATTAGCACCCAAGAAATGTGCATTAGTTCTCAGTGTGGTGTCAACTGCTCTACACCACAGCTTAGAAGTTTTCCTACCATCCTGTCTAGTATTAGTAAATGTAACCTACTATGCTTTTACTTTTTTTTTTCTTTTTTTGCCCTGGATAACACTCATGAAATTGTAAGTTTTCAGATCTCACACTGTTTCAAAATTAATGCCACTGAAGTTAATAGTGAAGATCAAGTTAGCACAATGTCTCTCTAATGGTTCTGAAAATATAGTAGGACTTGAAATTTACACCTGTGATCCAGAACCTAATCTGCCACTCATTAGATGTGCCAAGTTGGTCAAATCTCTTAACCCTGCTGCTCATTATTTATGAAATGGGAGTAATGCATTCTTTTATTTATTGGGTGTCTACTATGTGCTAGGGGTTGTTTTAGGACTGGGGACATAATAGCAAACAAAATTAATTACCATCCACATGGAGCTTACGTTCAAGTACAGAAAGATAAAAAAAAAACAAAAACCCACATTCTGTTAGATGTGAAAAGTGGGGAGTGAGATACTATTTTGTTTGGGTAGTCAAGGAAGGGTTCTGAATAGGTGACACTTATGTGAAACTTGAAAGAAGTGAGGCTGAAAGCCATGTGTTTATCAGGACAAAGTATGTTTCAGGAAGAAGGGAGACATATGAAAAAACGCCTTACAAAAAGAATCTCTTTTTTCACCTTCATTATAAAATCGCTGTGAGGATCAATGAGATAAAATACACGACTTGTATATTGTTAAGTATTTAGTTAATTTTCACTGCTGTTGTAGTTAGTATTTTTGCATAGAGCTTCTTTTTGCAAAATGAACTATTTTGTTTTATTAAAAGAGAAATTCATAAAGACATGTAGCAAATATAATATTGAGGTTCACTGGTGAAAATATACTTCATTTCTATCTTCAAAGAATTTAGGAACTATTAGATGAAGTCTGTAGGAAAAAAGCAGAATGTAAGAAAAAATAATGCAAGACAAGCATCAGGCTGATGAAGCAATCTGGCAAACAATCTCTGAGATTCAAGAATTCAGATTTTTTGGGACAGCTGGGTGGCTCAGTTGGTTAAGTGTCCGACTTCGGCTCAGGTCATAATCTTGCAGTTTGTGGGTTCGAGCCGAAGTCAGGCTCTGTGCTGACACTTCAGAGCCTGGAGCCTGCTACAGATTCTGTGTTTCCCTCTCTCTCTGCCCTCTGTCTCTGCCCCTCCTCTGCTTATGCTCTGTCTCTCTCAAAAATAAATAAAACAAAAAAAATTTAAAAAAGGAATTCAGATTCTTGTAACACAAGAGATGGATTCTTCTATTTAGGAATACTTTTCTCTACATCAGGTTTCCCATTGTCTCGCTCCTGCTCTCCCTCTCTTTTTTTTAAATTTCTATCTTTTCCTGTTTTTCCTGGCTTTTGCACACAAACTTTGAGGGGACTTACAAGAACACAAGCAATAAATAGTGGTTAAGAAAGAGGAACTTAAAACATTCACATGAATACAGCTAAGAACACATTTCTTAATGTTAAATTAAAACAATGTTAGATATTTTCATGACAAGTTAAGCAGCAGAGGAATTTTATAATTTCCTCAGATAAACAGGAGTAAAAAAAATATGGCTCCCTGGTTCTGCTCCTCTGATGTTGGGGAACAGTTGGCTTGAGCATGGAAGTACTCTTGACAAATATTTGTATTTGTTTCTATATACACATGGAACAAATATTCAAAAATTTTTGTGAAATGAGGCAGGGTATAGGCAAACATATAAACAACTAACTTTGAAAACAGTTATGAAAAAATGTTCATAAAGGTGCACAGTGAGAGAGAAATTCCATCAAGGGGTTGTTTAGCATTGGTTGAAATACCCATTCTCAGAGTAAGTCACAATATTTAGTCATACATGTTTATAGATATAGCCATTATTTATTTTAAATATCATTGAAAAATATTAAATATATTCCCCCACCTCAACAATAACCCTTACCATGATCTCAAAATCAGAACTTTTTTTGTAATGAGTTACAGACAATAGGTTTTACAGTCTTTCATTTATTCATTTATTTGGGCATCTTAAGTTCTAGATATGCCATGCTTTATAAGCATCTTGTGTATAGCTTTGGGGTCATTGCTTCATAGTGCTTGGGAAAAGAAGCAGGTTCTAGAGATGTAGAACACTAAGGTTTTAATTACTTTAGTTGGCAAAGAGAAAAGGATTTCTTCCTGAGTTCTTCCAGATTGCTTTTCTCAAGTTTACGGCAAGTGCTGTTCCCCGCCTCCCGACCCACCAAATCCTTCCAGGGAGACTCATGATTGTTAAACTTGAATGTATTAAGCCACATCTGGAGTGTTTGCTACAAATCTGGAGATCCCGATTCAGCATGTCTGGGGGGCAGCCCGGAATCTGTATTTTCCATAAGGATCCAGGTGCTTCTGATGCAGATGGGTTGTGGACCACACTGTGAGAAACACTGTTTAGACAAATTTACTCAAAGGTAAAGAAGTCTTTAAAGAGATGACTGTTGTAATGAAAGACAAATATTTGACACATGGTTCTGCTTGAGCAGGAGCCTGGGAGTCCTGTAAAATTGGTGGGGCAGGGATAAATTATTTCAACAATAATTTTTTAAAAACATTTTATTTAATTTTTTCCCATCATGATGAGTGTACTCTTTAATGCCTATCACCTATTTCACCCATCCCTCCACCCACCATCCTTCCGGTAACCATCAGTTTGTTCTCTGTAGTTAAGAGTCTGTTTCCTGGTTTATCTATCTATCTATCTATCTATCTATCATCTATCTATCTATCTATCTATCTATTCTATCAATCAATCTATCTATCTGTCATCTATCTATCATCTCTTTATCTTTGCTAGTTTCTTTTGTTTTTAAATTCCACATATGAGTGAAATCATATGGTATTTGTCTTCCTCTGACTGGCTTATTCCACTTAGCATTGTACTCTGTTGATCTATCCATGTTGTTGCAAATGGCAAGATCTCACTCTTTTT
The DNA here is from genome assembly GCA_028646485.1 of Cryptoprocta ferox. NCBI lineage: Eukaryota > Metazoa > Chordata > Mammalia > Carnivora > Eupleridae > Cryptoprocta > Cryptoprocta ferox. Next base: position 73,393,189 of record CM053567.1, on the reverse strand, counting down.
TATGGCTGAAAAACATTCCATTGTATATACATACCACATTTTCTTTATTCATTTATCTATCTATGGACACTTGGGCTGAATCCATAATTTAGCTTTTATAAATAATGCTGCAACAAACATGCGGGAGATACATGTATCCCTTTGAATTAGTGCTTTTGTATTTTTTGGTACTTAGTGGTATGATTACTGGATTGCTGCGTAGTTATATTTTTAACTTTCTGAGGAGTTAATGTTTTCCCCAGTGACTGCACCAGTTTGCGTACCCATCAACAGTGCCAGAAGATTTTTCTCCACATCGTCGTCAACACTTGTTTCTTGTGTTTTGATTTTAGCCATTTTGACAGGTGTGATGTGATATCTCATTGTAGTTTTGATTTGCATTTCCCTGATGATGAGTGATGTTGAGTATCTTTTCATGTGTATGTTGGCCATCTGTATGTCTTCTCTGGAGAATGTCTATTCATATCTTCTACCAGTTTTAAACTTAGATTATTTGTGGGTTTTTTTTTTTGTTTTGTTTTGTTTTTTTTTTTTGGTGTTGTGTTATATAAGCACTTTATATATTCTGGATACTAACCCTTTATGGATATGTCATTTGCAAATATCTTCTTCCATTCCAAAGGTTGCCTTTTTGCTTTGTTGACTGTTTCCTTCTCTGTGCAGAAACTTTTTATTTTTATGTGGTTCCAATAGTTTATTTTTGCTTTTATTTACCTTGTCTCAGTAGACATATTGAGGAAAGTGTTGCAACCGCCAATGTCAGAGAACTTACTTTATATTCTCTTCTAGGACTTTTATGGATTCAGGTCTCACATTTAGGTCTTTAATCCATTTTGAGTTTATTTTTGTGTTTGGCAAAAGAAAGTGGTCCAGTTTCATTCTGGTGCATGTAGCTGTCCGGTTTTCCCAATACCATTTGTTGAAGAGACAGTCTTTTCCTCTAAGGTCAGGAAGAAGACAAGGATGTCTACTCTCACCACTTTTACTCAAAATAGTATTGGAAGTCCTAGCCATAGCAATTAGACAACATAAAGAAATAAAAGGCATCCAAATTGTTAAAGAAGATGTAAAACTCTCACTATGTGCAGATGACATGATACTATATATAGAAAATCCTAAGGCTCTACCAGAAAACTACAAGAACAGATAACTGCATTCAGTAAAGGATGCAGGATACAGAATTAATGTACAGAAATCAGTTGCATTCATATATACTAATAATGAAATCAAGAAAGTGAAATTAAGAAAATAATCCCGTTTATAATTGCACCAAAAACAATAAAGTATCTACAAAGAAACTTAACCAACGAGGTGAAAGACCTGTATAAAACACTGATGAAAGAAATTCAAGATGATGCAAAGAAATGGAAAGACATTCCATGCTCATGGGTTGGACGGTCAAATATGTTAAAAATGTCTATATTACCCAAAGCAACCTACAGATTTAATGCAATTCCTATCAAATACTAACAGCATTTTTCACATAACTAGAACAAACAATCCTTAAATTATTATGGAACCACAAAAGACATTGAATAGCCAAAGCAATCTTGAAAAACACAAAACAAAACTGGAGGTATCACAATTTCAGATTCTAAGTTATATTACAAAGTGGTAGTAATTAAAACAACATATGGTACTGGCATACAAAATAGACACATCGATCAATGGAATAAGAACAGAAACCCAGAAATAAACAACACAATTACATGGTCAATTAATCTTTGACAAAAGGAGAATAGATATACAGTGGGAAAAAGACAGTCTCTTTGACAGATAATTTTTATAAAATTTTAATAAAGAATTATGAATTGACATGGTTAGAAGGAGCCACAGTGGGTATCAGGAAAAAGGACATTGATTAATCAGAATTACAAGGGCCTTGAAGGCAAGGGTAATGATTTTTCTGATGCAGATAGAGGGCCCAGAGAAGGGACAATTACTTAAGAGTTGTTCCAGTTACTATAGTTATCTAACAACTATCCTAGAACTTAGTGGGGTTTGTTTGTTTGTGTGGGGTTTTTGTTTTTTTCCCCAAAACTTAGTTTTTAAAAACAGCATCCATTTGATTGTGTCTATGGATTAGGAATTTGGATAGGGCACATGGACTAGCTTGTTCCACAGTGCCTGGGAGTTCAACTGGCAAGACTCAAAGAGGTAACTTAGTGGGTCTGGAATCATTGGGTGGGTCCTTTACTCATGTGTAGCAGTTGGATTGCACCACTTTTAGGGGTAGGACTGCTAACTGGAATTCCCGGAAATGAACTTTTCATGTAGTTAGGCTTCCTTGCAATATGGTGATCTCAGGGTATGTGGACTTCTCACATGGTGGCTCAAGGTCCAAGTATGAATGCTTCAATAAATAGGGTGGAAGTTGCATCACCATAAGACTATGACCTGGCCTCAGAAGTCACACAGAGTCACTTCTGCCATATTCTATTACTTGAAGCAGTCAGAAGCCCACCCTGACTCAAGGAGAAGAGAATTAAACTACATTTCCTCATGAGATAGTAGCAAACACATATAGTAAAAGAGCACATTGGATGAGGAATATTGATGTGTCATCTTTGGAAAATAAAATCTGTCAGGATCTAGGGAGTGAGGTGGCTGGAAGAATGGGAACAAAATGGATACATCAATACTGGTAAGCTTATTCAGTGCAGTACCATACAGTAATAAAAATGAATGAACCATAGCTATACACATTAACATGGATGAAGCTTAGAAATACTGTGTGTTATTAAAAGTGCAGGTTGCAGAATACTTAGCAGTATGCTACCATTTTTTTAAAGTTTAAAATAGTTAAAAATGAGCAAGACATTTTTATTGTTTATATACATAAGTGATATGACCCTAAAGAAAAAGCAAGCCAATGGCAAAAAGGAAAACTTTGGGAAAGTGGTGACTTCTTAGGGTTCTGGATGGCAAGATAAAGGGATGAAGCAGAATATACAGGAAGTTTCTAGGTTCCAATACTGCTCCACTTTTGAGATAGGGGATGGGTTCATAGGTGCTTGTCCCACCCTTTATTAATTTACTTTTAATTTGTCCATGTTGACCAGGTGGTTAATTTACTTGTTCATTCAACAAACATATATTGAGAGCCTAGAATGTGCCTTACTTGTGTTAAGCCATAAGAATAGAATGATAAGACAGTCATGTATGGTTCCCACTTTTCAGAAGGGGTTTGTGGTGAAGAAATACATAGTGGAGGAAGAAAGTAAACAGGAAATGACATACAGTGAGATAAATCATCTCACAGGAGGACAGCAGCTATGAGAGGCACATGAATCAGGAAAGATCTCTATAAGGAAAGAAACATCTTAATGGAGACCTGAAAGATGAATAGACAAAAGCACGAGGATGTCAAAGCAAGGGTTTGGTGGTGAGAGGGACCTAACATGTTTGTGGTATTGAATGAACATTAAAGATAAGCAAGAAATAGCCAGAGATGAGTTTGGATGGTTAAATAGGGCCTGTATCATGAAAGGCCTTGTAAACCATTTGCCTTCCTAAGGGCTCTTGGTTGTAAGGGTCTGGAGCTTATTTTGACCAACTTAAAGGAGAAGATGATTTTTATCATAAATATGTTGCACCATCTATAGAGCCCAAGGATAAGGGTGGGACCTGTTTACTCAGACATCTGAGACAAGGAACTCGAATGCACTCAAGGCATCAGCACTCTCTTGATTTAGTTCATCTTTGTGTATCTACCTTCTCTCTGCTGACACCTCTGATTCTAAGGGTCACATAACAAAAAACATGACCACCAAGTTCCTTAGTCCCATAGTCTTAAAACCCAGGGGAACAGACCTAGAAACTATGGCTACAGTAACAACGCAGCTCTCATCGTAGCCATATAGACAAATGGGAACAATTACTTGAGAAAGGATTCTCTAATGTCCTTAACACTTCTATCTTAAAAACTGGTAGTTTTCCTACTAGTAATAGAGTTTTAGTAGGATGGCAATATAACCTGCTTTGCATATTGGAGAGGCGCATTTGTCCAGAGTTTGGAGAATCACTTTGGGTGGTGGTGATAAGGTCAATGAGAGAAAAATGAGTTGTAGTTTGCTGCAGGTGGGAAAGAATGAGGTGTGGGTAATGGCAGTGGGACATTGAACGCATGTGGCGAATTTCTGTTTACTTTATACCACACTTGAGTGTTTCAAACTGTGTCATTGGAGCACTCTTCCAAAAAGTCCAGCACCCAAAAAGGGGTGGTAAATGTTTTCATGGCCAATAAAATAACCTTCTGTAGGAGGGGAGTAAGTTCTTTTTCTCTTTGTGATTCCTACAGAATAAGTATGATTCACTGAAGCTCACTGTTCTGAGCCTCCTCAATGTCTGCATCTGCCCCTTTTGTTTTATTCTCATTGCCACCATTAGGTAAAATAGATCCAGGCTTAGGAAACCCCATTTTAGGAAAAAAAATCAAACATTACAAATACAAAATTAGACATGGAAGTTAATTTGTGCTTAGACTGGTGAAAGGAATCATCACTTATAAATATGACAAGCATTACTAAATCCATAAAAATAACATGACGTTTTTATTAATTCACTGCTTCATATACCTCACTGCAATTTTTTTCCTGGTATATATTTTTTGGCTGCATATTTGTTGATCACCTCTTTATAAGGTAAGGATTGTGTAATAGTTTTTCATAGAGACTAAAAAGACAATTCAGTCTTTCTCCAGCTTGGTGGATTAAAAATTAAAAAATTACTAATAGTTTAGAAACATTTCTTTCAGCGTCATTGATCATTACTGGGGATGTCATGTCAATTGTTCTCAGTTGTAGCCTCCAACTAATGAAAAAACTATTATTTTTTTTCTCATAAATGAATTGCTTTAGACTTTTTGTGAAGCGGGGCTAAAAGTACATATGTGTTTTATAAACCTAACTGTTCTGAAAATTTTTATTTTATATGATTTTATTTTAAAAAGAAACAAAGTGTGGTGTTTATAATTATAATACAGCTAAACAGTTATAATCCATATGCTGCATTGTTGAATATATTCCAAAGAGGAGAGGATATCTATTTGTTTAGTTATCAATAAGAACCAAATCTTCCATGGGGCACCCGGGTGGCTTAGTCAGTTAAGCATCCAGCTCTTGAATTCAGCTCAAGTCCTGATCTCAGGGTTCGTGGGTTTGAGCTCCGCCTTGGGCCCTGTGCTGACAGTTGGGAGCCTGCTCTGAATTCTCTCTCTTCTTCTCTCTCTGCCCCTCCCCTACTCACATGCTTTGTCTCTGTTTTTCAAAATAAATAAATAAACTTAAAAAAAAAGGCTTAACAAAAAAAGAACCAAATTTTCCACTTCTAACTTTACATATCTGATGGTTGGTAGAATTTTCCACAGACTTGGCTTCTAGCTCCACACATTTCAAAATGCATTTCTCCTCTACCTCCCACACCTTTGGGGCCTAAGGGTCTGAAGACATATTATGTCGCAATACAAACTGTGTCCCTGCACCTTCATGTCCAGACTCCAGGTAAGATGGCACTGGGGCATAGGAGTATTTCTGAAACCACTTCTGTGCAGGAAAAGACAGTAGTAACCTGACTATACAGGGAAGTGAATGAAAACCATATAAATATACTAAACCCAAGCTAAATCTTTCTCCAATGCAAATTGCTCTTAGTCCAATTCCTATAATGTCCATAGCCTCTTCAGAACACAACACAAGGAAAGTGATATGGAAGGAAAGTAGAGGTGTGCCATAGACTGAAAGTTTGTATCCTCCCCAATTCACATGTTGGAGTTCTAAACTTTGATAGGATGGTGTTAGGAGGTAGGGCTTTGGGGAGGTGAGGAGGGTTAGATTAGTTCGTGAACATAGTACCCTCAGGATGAAGTCCTTATAGGTGTCCTTGTGAGAAGAGGAAGGGAGCTCTCTCTCGCCCCCATGAGGACAGAGGAAAGGCTACACGACTACATAGCACCTCACATGGCTATCTACAGACCCAGAAGAGGGCTCTAACCAGAATTCGACCAAGCTGGCACCCTGATATCAGACTTCCACCCTCCAGAATTGTTAAGCCACCCAGTCTGTGGTATTTTGTTATGGCAGCCCAAGGGGACCAAAACAGGGTGGAAAGAGAGAGTGGTCTTAACCAATTAATTACTCATTTTTGCAAAGTTCACCAAACTGCTTGACTATGTGAAGGTATTGCTAGCGTCTTTTCTGAGGTCTTACAGGAGGCTCATGCAAGTGTGATGCCAAAAATTAAGTGTCATTAGCTTCAGATAAATTCATCTTTAACCACAACCCTAATTCTAGCCCTTAATACTTAGTGCTCGGATTATTGCATTAACCTTCTAATGAATTTCTCTGGATCAAGTCTCCTGCTTCAACCAGGTTCATAACTACTGGAATAGTCTTTCCTAAATACCTTCTCTACTTAAAACCATCAGACACTTATGGAATAAAGTCTAAATCCCTTAGTCTGACATTGAGGTCTCTACAATGTGGCTGCAGTTTTTGTTTACAAATTGTTATCCTGTGGCTCCCCCACACCCCACACACAAAAGCAACAACTGGGGGTCTATTTAGCAATAGGCATTTTCCCAAATGTTTTAAATTATTATAAGGAACGTGCATGATTTACAAATGAAAAAACAGAGCTCAGAGACAACAGCTGGAGTTGGAGGGTAGATCTGTCTGACTCAATTCTCTTGCTCTTACTACTGTACTATGTGCCTCTAGCTCAGTTCTTGACTCCGTGTGAATTTGGATATGGTTAAATCTCCATTTTTATCCCATCTTCTCAGGAAAGTTTTTCCAAATTACTTCCTCAAGTGTGGGCCCTTCCTACTTTGAACTGCTATAGTATTTGGAATCTGTATTATTCATTGGACATATATTCTACACTGCCTTGCATTTTTAACTTAATTCACCCTATGTGTCCCAACTGTAACTTGTTTGTAAGCCCTTTGGAGGAAGAGAGAATGGTTGATACTTTTGTGTATCCTTTGTAACACATGGCAAGACTTCCTACACCATTTAATAGATCATTCTAGAATAAGTATATTTGTTCATCAGTGGGACCCACAAAATTAAGGTCAAAGGAGGGGAAAACCAGCTAATTGCCTCTCACTATTTCTCTACCCCATTATTAGATTTAATTAGGGCAAGGACATTTGCCACCGGGGCTTGTTTTTAAACTCTTCTCAGAAGTATAGCTGCTGATTGACAAGACTTCAGAGAATATTAAAACAGCACAAGCACCAGTTGGCACTAGCTGACACAGCAATGCTATTCCCCAAAGCACCACTCTTAGAGGTGACTGACACACCCATCAGCTTTCACAATAATGACAGAGGATAAAGGAGCTCGGTTCCCTGGGGACTCGGAACACTTTAACTGGAGAAAAAGTTGACATTTCCCGAATCATCCTGACACGTGTCTAGTGCTCTCTGGTAAAGTTATATTTACCTTTCTATCATATTTATCATTGGTCTTTATTTTCCGTAAAGAGTATGACATTCAATTTTTAAGTTTTACTTGCTATTTTCAACTTTTGGTCATAGAACATTTAAAATATATACAACAGTAGAGAGAAGGATGTGATGGACCCCCATGTAATCTTCCCAAAGCTCCTAAAATCAATAGTCTATGGCCATCTTGTTTGTCCTTCAACTTGGAATTTTTTTGAAGCAAATTCCAGGAACCATATTATTTCATGCTTTACTCTTTTTAAAATATGACAAAGTCTTGACAAAAGAAACTCAGTATGGAAAAACTTAATGATAACTCTTTTAACATGGCAAATTTTTAAAATGATGACTTTTGATTTATATTTTATTTAATTTTACAAAAAATACTCATGTGAAATATCTCTTTATTATAAAAAACCATGACAATAGAAATCCTGAGTAATAGTAAAAAAGAGTAAAAATTAATCATCTGAGCACCTGGGTGGCTCAGTTGGTTAAGCATCCAACTTTAGCTCAGGTCATGATCTCATGGTTCATGGGTTGGAGCCCCACGTCGGGCTCTGTGCTGACAGCTCAGAGCCTGGAGCCTGCTTTGGATTCTGTGTCTCCCTCTCTCTGCCCCCCACCCCCGGCTTGTGCTCTCTCTCTCAAAAATAAATAAACATTAAAAAAATTAAAAAAAATTAATCTTGTTCATCTTATTCTAATGTTGGGAGCTAGCTAGCAGGAATAAGTAAAGTAGCCAACTAGTACAAATGTTGATCTGGTGTTTTAGCTGGAAAACATTTTCAACCCTGTTTACCTAATCCATACATTTCTATTCTGCCAATCCAATTCCTTAGCAACACAGACATAGTATTTGTTTGACTCCAGAATGGTCATTAGATTATTGAGGCTTCCCTAAGTGAGGAGTTTTGTAGCTCTTTGGATCTAATTAGAACAATAGAGTCATATGTAATGGGGAAGAATGTGTTGGTGGCAAAAATCACACCTCTTCCCTCTCAGCTCTCTCTTGATGTCATTTTTCCTCCTGCAATGAAAGACACTGAAGGCTCATTTTGACATTCATAACAAACTTAGAACGCAGGGCAGGCAAAGAAAGTAAAACACAAGACAATTTAAAAGACATTTAAAGAGCCTATAATGAAACTCATTCAACTTCTTTATCTTTTTAGTTTCTGATGTCTCTCATTGTCTCTTAGAAAGGATTCATAATCTCCTCCTGGTTGCTATGATGAGACACATGTGGAACTTTTCATTTTCCTGGATTGTGTAGACTTCAGCTGTCATTTTTACTGAATAAGCCAACCTACAAGACAGCTCAGTTCAGGCCTTTTGTTATTTTTATTTTTTGTGATCGGAAGAAAAAAAATGATTGCTGTAAAGAGAGGAATGCATTTCTAAACCCCACTTGGGAGAGTCTCTCTAGAAGGGTAAATGATGAGGGAATTAGAAATGCTAATCTAGAAGAAGGTGTAGAGGTCTTCTCTAAATCTGAGAAGGGGGGCAAGTGGGTGGTTTGGAGGCTGAAAGAGTAGTAGAAATCTCTGCACTGTTTCCTCCCTCTCATGCCCTCCTTGGGAGGCAGGGCCCAGGTGTCAGGCTGTCAGTGACTGCAAAGCCTCACATTACATCTCAGCTCTGGAGCCACCATGTGCTTTGGACAATAAGCAGGGAAAATGACCAGTATGGGCTGAAAAACAGTGGATTTCTCAGCCATGTAGGATTTTCAGGATCTACACTGAATCTGGACAGAGGTGGGTGGTAGTAGTGATAGTGCCCAAGTAGTAACCAAAATCAATCTTCCTATAGCCTGTTCATTAGATTAAACATTATTTAGAAAAATGACAAATGTGGCATTTCTTAAATGTGAGATGTGCAGTAAAATTCATGAGGGCTGCATTTTGTGTTTTGCCTAATTTACTTTCTCAGAGGACCTGAAAGAATCCTCTGAAATATTAAGGGAATTTTCTTTTAATGGGATTATTATATTTATGATTTTGAAATTTTGTTTTTTTTCATATGTTATGGACTGAACTGCGTGCTGTCCCTCCACCTCCTCCCCAAATTCATATGTTGAAGTCCATCCCCCACCCCCACTGTACCTGGAGACAGGGACTTTAAAGAGAAAATTAAAGCTAAATGAGGTCATAAGGGTGAGCCCTATTTCAATATGACTGATGTCCTCATGAGAAGAAAGAAAGACACCAGGAGTGTGTACACAGAGAAAAGACCTTGTGAGGACATAGCATGAAGGTGGCTACCTGCAAGCCAAGAAGACAGGCCTCAGGACATCTAGCCTCCAGAATTATGAAACAATACATTTCTGTTGTTTACACCTCTCATCTTGTGGTATTTTGTTCTTGCAGCCCTGGCAGACCAGCATACCATATTTAATACTTTCATATATAGGTCCTTATTCTCAAAAAGAATCTATGAGATTGTGTCCTAATAGAAATCCTACTGTTGGATGGAACTGGTTTACACTCTCCTGGGTAAAATGATTCACTTTCTGAAAAGTGTGTTGTGAGGGGCCACAGAACATACTGGATGCCACTGACCAAACATACAGACAATGAATGGTTCCCTAACAGTGACTAAAAACACAGTGCATGTGCAAGGGGGGTGCGACCACTTTAAGTCCCACCGGAAATGCTTTCCCCAGATACTGTGGAAATGCTAGTATCACATTAACCTTTGTTAGTGTGAAAGTGCTGAATACATGTAGTTAGCCAGGGAGATAATATTAACTTACAAAAATTACCTTCTTTCTCCCCTATTTGCCTATACACTGCTATTACAATTCTGCTTAAAATCTTTAGAGATTGAGAGTCAATCTGCTAATGATTTTATTGGCCTCTAAAATTGCTAGTTAAATTTCATATGTGCTGTCAAAAAAGACAGAGAGAGGATAGGAAAAATACAAAGATAAGGAATACATATTGCTATACTCTACATTTCTAGAAGTCAGGGTTATAGCATTGTAACCTTGAGATCCTCAAACACACTATTTTACATGTGGTTGGCATTTATGGTTGGTTTAATGCATGCAACTCTGAGACAGAGAAAAGCATGCAACTAATATGAGTATAGAAAAAAGATTAAATTTTGCATATGACATGCGAAATTAGTTTCATCACTTTACAATTATATACTGTATATGAATGAAAATATGTGAGTAGGTTTTACCTGGGCCAATATACTAGTACAAAGGTAGGTATTCCTGAACTTCTGTGTATTTCCAAATGTCTATGGTATTAAATATTGTTAAGAACAGACACACAAATGGTCTTAATTGGTCAACTGGTCACTTTCTGCTTGGTTGGCTCCACCCCACCAGCTCTATTGAGGTATAATTGACAAATAAAATTATAAGATATTGAAAGAGTACAACATGATGATTTGATATACACATACACTGTGAAAGGATTTCCACAAATAAGTTAATGAACACAAACTTCATGTCACATATTTACTTTTCTTTTGGTTTGCTTTTTGTAGAAATATTTGATATAAAAAAATGCCCTCCTTACTTAAGAGCAAATACTAGCAAAGATTAATAGTGTCTAAGTTTCCTAAATATATCAACCCGGTAATATGATCATTTGATTTACAGTTTGCCATATATCAGTATATATCATTACATTAGTATTGTATATCATATATTACAACAAAAAGAAAACCATTATTTCCATATCCCAGATAAACACAGGATTCTTGCAGGAGTCAGTGAGAATTGAACCAAACTGCCTGATTCTAGGTTTGTAAAATAAAATGCTGGGGAAAGTTCCCTTCATTAATCTATTACTTCTCCTCTCTGACCCGCACCATAAGAATCCCCTGTATGTTTTGGTACAATCAGAACACAGGAGGGGGAGAGAAGGACCTGGGTGACCAGGAGATGTGAGAGTCACCTTTCTGTGCCACTATATACATAAACCCAGAGTATCCATGTTGGCTGGGTGTTAGCTTTGTCCTCTGTAGGCTCTGCAGCCTAATCATAACAATGGCAGTAACATCAGAAAGAACTTATTTAGTGTAGACAAAACATATAGTCTTGTTCTAGGTGGGTTCATTTGTTATGTTTAATCCTACCAGAAACTCATGACAAAAACAAAGTTTAACTTGGTTTCTGCTTGTGGGAGAAGTCTCGCAATGGTACAGGAAATGCTGGAATAGAATGGCCACAGTGTCAAAGCAGCAGATCACTTTAACCAGAACTTAAAGAGGCTTTCTTGATGTGGTCAGTTTGGGACTGGTTCTTAAATGATGGTTCTAAATTTGCCAGGAGAAGAAGGTGCTGGGCTCTCAAGACAGAGATAACCAACTTTGAAAAGCATTTAGGCATGATACGGCATGGCACATTCAGGGAATACTTCAAACAAACCTCACAGTTTACCAGAGCCCCAATACATTTCTCTTTTTCTCTGAAAAGAGAAAACAAAAGCAAGCAAATACCCCAGTGACATAGTGGTTACTTTTTATTGAGCTTTTTCTGTCAGCTGTTTGACTTGGTATTATCTTTGTAAGAGGCCATACTAGACATTCTACTTTTTAGAATTGTTGGTGGGTATAACTATCATTTCTATCCTAGAAAATCTCAATTAAGGTTTTTGTAAATCTGGAGACTTTATTCAAAAGGCTATCATATTTTATATTTTATTTTTAAATTAATTTTTTAATGTTTATTTTACTTATTTTGAGAGAAAGACAGACAGAGAGAGCTTGAGTGAGGGAGGGGCAGAGAGAAAGGGAGAGAGAGAATCCCAAGCAGGCTTTGGCTGCCAGGCAGAGCCTGACGCAGGGCTCAATCCTACAAATCGTGAGATCATGACCTGAGCAGAAACCAGGAGTCGATGCTTAACTGACTGAGACACCCAGGTTCCCCTGTATTTTATATTTTAAAAGTAAATATTTATACTTAGAAATAAACAAAATTAGAGATATTTTTATATTTATATAAAGCTAATTTATTTTTATTTGTAATTTCCACAAGCTCTAAAGGATAGTGATTGGTCCCCAATCAACCTTCTCATTTTTAAGACAACACATAAAATGAGATGAAAATGAGATGATAATTTGAAGTGTGGACGAAGAAAGGAAAACTTTGCCATAGTCATATCCATGAATAACTGGTTTTCTTTTCTAAATTTAACAGATAGCAGCATCCAGCTTTAAACTGTTAAATAATATTAGGACTCCCTAAACAATGAATTGCATTAAAGAGAGAATGTGATCTATGACTCATAAATGAAATCCAATAATTTTATTATCGTCTATTAGAAAAAAAAAATCCATTTTCCTCCTAACTTTCAATGTGAAGAAGACAAGTCTGAAAATTTTTATGTGAAGCCATAATATCCCAAACAAAGGTGTAGGCTGGCAAAGAACTAGTGAGAGAAGTAGTGGAGGGTTTTGACTTCTTCTGCATGCAATGTGAGCATATTTATTTGTCTTAGACTAAAGTGGTACATTTGCACTTTGCAATATTTGGCTTTTTTGGGAAAAGCTGGTTTTGGGGGCACATGTCCCTTTAAGGGATTACAGCTTTAGTTAATTGCATGGATGAGGTTTTGCCCACAGGATGTTGTATTTTTGAATCTTTCTCTCTTGTCCCTTGATGTCTTTCTCATCCCTGGAAGACTGCCTGGGAAGAAGGACATTGTAGGAACAACAGCGTGTACTTCCACAGTTCTCTTTCATGAAGAGGGTCAAGGTCAGTTTCTGGCTATAAAATGTAGAAGCTGACCTCTAAACTAAGAGGAAGTATTGGCTTTATAATTTGTCCAGGAACTTTAATCTTAATATTTCAAAGATGTACATGCTTGATAAACTTTTAAACATCAACTAGGTCAATGAGTATATTCTGTGGCAATGTGGCAATGGCTTTGCATATTTCTACAATGCAGCATACTTTAGAATTTACTGAATCAATGGAAAGAAAAGATTAGAATCATTAAGTAGAATTTCATATTGCATCTTGGAATTCAAAACTCATTTTAGTCATCAGTGGAAGATGAATTTGGCATGTGTGTTCTAGTTCACTTAATAAAGTCTTTAAAATGTAGCCAGACTATTAGTTTATTTAAACTAATAATATTTTAATTATTTAATTAATAAATACATTAATAATTTAATTGTTTAATTAATAATAATATTTCACATAAATACTGTAACCTAGGAATGCTTGAAAGATCAGTGTTTAGGTTTCTTGGCTCAATCAATATCTGCCTCTGCAATTTATTTGCTGCTTCAATTGCGTAAGCTGGAGAATGTATAAATCATACTATGCCTTTTTTTTCTGGGGAAACCAAGTCATTTCCAGACTCACAACATGACTTGATTGATATAGATTCTATGGTTTCAAGCTACAAAGCACTTTCTCTGTTATACGTAGCCACATGATTCATTTAGTGAAGAACTTCCCAAACACTTTTGGTCATGACACACCAAAATTGTCTTAGTCAAATGGCAAACTGGAGTAAATGGAAGTGGGTGCTCCCAGTGATGGGGCCATGGGCTCCAGCCTCCCCTGTCTCTGCCTCACAGAACTGAGAGATAAAAATCTTAGTATCATGGGACACTTACAATCTATTCATAGGCACATAGGTTGAGCTACTTTAATAGCTCATCTAAGAACTCCAAATACTCATCTTTGACAGTCAATTATCACATTTTAGAGTTGAATGGGACCTACGTAAGCTTTTAGATGACCATTCAATTCACAGATAAGACAAACAAGGAAGAAAATGATAGCATGTTAGAGTGAGGAAAGAAGGGATTTTATTTTATTTTATTTTATTTTATTTTATTTTATTTTAATATAATTTATTGTCAAATTAGCTAACATACAGTGTGCTCTTGGTTTTGGGGGTAGATTCCCATGAATAAGGGATTTTAAAAAGAGAACTAGGTCTGCATCTTGGGGCTACTGTTTAGTATATTTGTAATCTTAGGCATGCTACTAAGCCACTCAGGGTCTCCATGTCTTCGTCTGCAAAGCAAGGATAGTTATAATTACCTTGCTATAATATTTTAAGATTAGAAATAATGTATGTGAATTACATACCTAATATGGTATATGACACATAATTAATTGTTAATTTGCTAAGTGATTTTCCTAGATTATAGAGCAAGATATAGAACTGGAATTAAAATTCTGTACCAAACTTCCAGCTCAGTGCATTGTTTATACATTGTGGTGTCCCAGATATTTCAAAATATTTTGATTCCTTATGTTAAGGACTGGATGTGTGGCCCCCAAATTCATATGTTGAAATTCTAACCCCTCAGTGTGATGGTATTAGGAGGTAGGGCCTTTAGGAAGCACTTAAATTTAGTGAGTTCAGGAGGATAGAGCCCACATGGTAGGATTAGTGTCTTTATAAGAAGAGAAATAGATCAGAGCTCTCTCTCTTCCCCATGTGAGGATGCAGCAAGAAAGCGGCCAACTGCAAACCAGAAAGAGGACCGGCACCACATACCAAATCTGCTGGTACCTTGATCTTGGACTTCCCAGCCTCCAGAACTGTGAGAAACAAACATTTGCTATTTAAGCCACCCAGTTTAAGACATTTTGGTCTAGCACCCTGAGCTGACTAAGACACTTTACTTCTATGTACTTGAGTTCACTAATGTAGTTCATCAATTTAGTGGTTCTCAACTCCCACTTTATCCTAGCAAGTAAACCTGGGAGAAAAGAGATCTTTTGGTAATAATCCTAAAAGCAACCAATAGTTGGGAAGCATTTACAGTTTTCAGAGTGTTTTTACAGATTTGGGGTTTCTGAATAACCCTAGGGAATTGCAACAGTCCATGTTCTCCCCACCCTCATATACAGATGAGGCAGCCTCAGTCAAAGATGCTAAGTGTGGCCAAGGCCTATCACCCCTGTATGAAAGGGCACAAACAGATTCTGGCCTGAATCCTTGTGCTTCCACTGCTCTACGTGTTTCACCACTGGATCTTGCAGCAGACTGTAGATGAATATGCTGATGGTTCAGACCCCCTAGCCACACACAGTGGATCCGAACATAGTGATCAGAGAGGCAGGAGTAAAACACACAACTGATGGTGGAGAAGGCAGTTCTGATGGAGGAGGCAGACACAGGAGGAGACTGCAGTGCTGGAAGCTAAGAAGTGGATGGTGGAGAAGGCAGTTCTGATGGATGAGCCTAAGACTTCTCCAGATGTTTTCAAGCCATTAGTGTAATTTCAATTTGCTAAAAAGAATAGCATGTTTTGAGGCCTCTGTAAAGTGGCATGATGCCACCTAACAGTATCACACCTTGCCTTAGGTACAGACTAAGTTTTCCCAGTATTTTGATAAGGTAAGGGAGTATTTTACCAAGCATTATTTTACTCTTAATTAAACTTGAAAAAGTTCAAGTGAAACATCAAAAAAACTTAAAATAATCTAGTTGATCCGATATTTATGACAATCTAAATTGATCCACGCTAACAGTCATTTGGAGAACTGATTTATCATGGTTTCTAAGTTTATTTACCTGGTTTCAAAGACAGAGGAGCTATAAAAATATAAGAAATTAAGATTAATCTTAAGAGATTATAGTAATTTATCTACATATATTTAGCTTTATGGGCCTAAGAAAAGATATGCTGTATTGTGCCAAAATATATGTGCAATTAAAAATAGAGGACAGATTCAGTGAAATCTGCCCTCAAATCCTTCAGTAGGAATTAGTGCAGACTCTCATTTCTCTAGAACATTAATGTTTGACTCTTCAGCAAACAACTTGTTCTTTCTAGACTAATTTTTCTCATTTATGAGAGGTTGCACTAGCCTGTGGCTAAGCTTTTCATTTTAAACTTATTTTAATAGATGATCTGAGTATTAAATGGTAAAAATAATTTCAATTTATTGAACATATAATAGATATCAGAGACTCTGCTGGACCCTGTGTGTGTATGTGTGTACAACATCTATAACCTATAGTACTTGTGCAATCTTTGCTACAAGGCAAAGTGAGCATTATAAGTCTCCTTTTTTATAAGGGGAAATTGAGACTCAGTTCATTTGGTGATTAGCCCCGATTAGAATCCAGCCATGTCTACCTATAAAGCCTCGCTCCTTCTTTGTTGTATAAATTCTGAAGGTGTGTAGAGATGTTTGATATTCAAGAGGCCAATTTGAATATACAGTATAATTCACTCATTTATTCTACAAATATTTATTGAACTTTTATTATGTTGTAGGCACTGTGATAAGAGCTGAGTGTACATTGATGAACATAACCAACAAGGGGCCCCTACAAATGAGGACTTTCTCTGTCTTGTGGAGGAGTTTATTAGTTAACTACTCCAGCAAGGAGAAAAACATAAATGGTTGTTATTATAGGTGCTATGTTAAGTCTCCAAGTGCTTTAAGAAAAATAATAATTATGAAACTAATTATGAGGGGTGCCTGGGTGGCTCAGTCAGTTAAGCATCCGACTATGGCTCAGATCATGATCTCATGGTTTGTGAGTTCAAGCCCCATGTCGGGCTCTGTGCTGACAGCTCAGAGCCTGAAACCTGCTTCAGATTCGGTCTCCCTCTCTCTCTCTGCCCCTCCCCTGCTCATGCTCTGTCTCTCTCTGTCTCTCTCTCAAGAATAAATAAACATTAAAAAATTTTTTAAAAAGAAAATAATTATGAAAAAATTTTGATTCTTGCATTTTGTCTCTAAAGGTAGCAAAGATATTTCTTTTTAAAAATAATTAATTTTTGTTTGTTTTAAGTTTTTATTTAAATTTCATTTAGTTAACATATAGTGTAAGATTAGTTTCACTAATGTGATTCTTCACTTACATGTAACACTCAGTGCTCATCACAACCAGTGCCCTCTTTAACAGCCATCTCCCATTTAACCCATCCCACTGCCCACCTCCTCTCTAGCAACCCTCAGTTTGTTCTCTGTAATTAACAGTCTGTTTGTGGTTTGCCTCTCTCTTTTTATCCCTCTATGTTCATCTGTTTCATTTCTTAAATTCTACATATGAATGAAATCATATGGTATTTGTCGTTCTCTGACTGACTTATTTCACTTCGCATAATACACTTAGCTCCATCCACATCATTGCAAATGCCAAGATTTCATTCTTTATGGCTGAATATTATTCCATTTTATGTATGTATGTATATATATACGTATTGTATGTATGTATATGTATTATATGTATGTATATGTATATATGTATGTGTGTATATATATATATATATATCACAACTTATTTATCCACTCATGAGTCCATGGACATTTGGGCTGTTTCCATAATTTGGCTATTGTTGATAACACTGCTATAAATATCTGGGTGCATGTATCCCTTTGAATCAGTATTTTTGGGTAAATACCTAGTGGTGCTCAACCTTTTCAAAAGACAGTGATAAAGTCATCCCTGCATAGTTAAAGGTATACACTGAATTCCTCTGAAGATTCACCATAGGTAGTCTCCCTAACTCTGCTTCTCAATGGACAGGGTCTCTGACTACATCTAGAATTAAAAATAATTAAGAATATTTCTATTTTTACAAAGAAGCCACATAAAAATACATATAGCATGTATGAAAATACATAGTATTTCTAGAAACTGACTTTTTTTTGCTTAACATTTCCATCATTAATATTAATTAGCAGAGAATTAAACATCATCTCTGTTTACTTTGGGAAATATGAACTAATTAAGAGTAACATTTATGTATCTAATTAGTTAAAACCTATGGTCTCCCCAATGTGTTTCTTTCACTTCAGAATGTAACAGATTCCACTATTCATTGTCTTAGCATGGACTAATGAGATTTGTGGTATTTAATCTATTCTTGATTTCATCTCTCTATCAACCTCTCTGCCTTATTCCTGCTCAATTTGGTTGCATCTTGAATCTAATACTTGCTGCACTTTTTCCCCATTCATTACTAACCCCAACCTGGCTTTGATGCACCTGTTCTTATTATAAATGAATCTCAAAGTGAAAGATAATCGCATTCAATTTCCACTCTTCCTGAGAGTGAAAATCTCTCAGTAAAGTGGAGAACGTCATTGTGGAATTTTCAGTTTCCTTTAAATGGGGCTTAGTGTAACTAGACTTGCCCAGATGTGCCTGAGAAAGAATGTCAAAAGGAAAAGATCAAAATAAAGGCACTAATGAAGCCAAGAATAGTTGCCTATTGTTCTTGACTCTTAGATCCTTTTTAAAAAATGAAATGCTTGACTGACAAGGATTCAAATGCTTGCCTTTCTTGACAAAGGCTAACTCAATGTGTTGACATAATTGTGCAAAAGTGCCTTACTAAGGTGCCAAATAAAACAAGACATAAGCTCCAATAGATGTTGCGTTGACAAATACAATTAAATATTTAAGATTTTGCAGATAATAAAAATTATTCCTAATAGATTTGGAAATTCAAATCGCCCAACAGAAATCTTGCTTTCACTTTTCTTGATATTTTCATGTTTTAACTGTCTTTTGGATGTCATCTTTTGTGGTATTATCAACATTTTCATTATTGACTCAATTCTTATTGACATTTTTGTTCCTCTAATACTCTGTTTTACTTATAGCCTGAGGCCTGCAGGAATGGAAGGAACATTCAGACTTTGCTAAAGGGAAAGGTCATTTAAATAAAACTTTCAATAGCCCAAGTTCGTGACTTGTAGGTTGGAGGTTATTCTGCCAACTTTCTCAAAGTATATGAAGTAGCTTCAGAGTGTAGAGACTATTGTCATTATATTAAAATAGATGACTCATGCTGTGTGTATTTCCAGGATGGAGAGTTAGTTCCTCCTGCATTTCTTCCCATGTAGCCAGAGCAGACAGGGTTCTCCTCCCAATCCTCCCCAACTCCAAAGAAAATATTATATTCCTATTTCCTTCTCTGTTGGAATAAGGGTGGAATTAGAGAATTTAGGCAAAGCATTTCCTTTCTAGAAGTATCTATATGTAAGTAACATATATAGAAATGTGTCTAGATGTCTACGCACAGAAACATATAAGAAACTTACATGGAGATATGAATTTTGAAAAAATATGGCAGTACTCCAATTTAGTTTACATTGTGGAGGGAAAAACCCTGGAATCTGAGTTAGAAAACCTGCACACTTACTAGTCATGGACCCTTACGTGACACATGAAATATCTCTAAACCCAGATTCGTTTACTCATGGTACACTAATGGCAATAACTCCTGTCCTAGCTCCCAGGTTATTGTGAGCATGAAATAAAGGAATATATATAAAAGTGATTTAAACCTGTAAAGCCCTATCCAACTGTAGAGTATTATTATCATATGACACCTTTTACTTGCCTGTGATCGTCACCAGCTTGACTTATATGCCTGAAGAATCTCATCCACAAAATTTATCTTGGAAGTCAAAGACAAATGGTTTATCTATACAGATATTTGTTTTGTCCATAACATTTCCAGCTAAAGGAGAAAAAACTTGCATTTGTGTGAATACTTATGCAGAGAAGAATGTTTACAAATGAAGTAGAAGTAGAGGTTAGCATTGCGCCCTAGTCAAGGGAGTGATTACACATTTCAGGGTGAAGAGTGTAAGTTGCAGGAGATGTCTGTTCAGTGGTGCCAAAACAGCTGTGTATTTAATCTCAGTAGCGAGACCAACTGGTATAAGCTCTGTTATCACTCATCACCTGCTCCTACCTCTGCTGTTGTGTGAAAAACAGTGAGCTTCTTGGCATGTACCTATCACAAACTTTAGTTTGGATCTTTTCCTACCAATATATTGGCAATCTCAAATGACCTCAATTGAACTGAACACTAAGGTGGAGTAATTTATATGAACTGATTTGGGTTCAGCTCCTAAACATGAGGATTAGTACCTATTTTCATGCCCGTGTTGGCTCATGCCATATCTGATTCACTAGTGAACATACAGATAGGCTGCATCCCCTCAGATAACCAGTGTTTTTTCAGTGTGTTCAGCTTTGCTCTGAGGCATTCACTTGGCTTGCTTTCTTTCCTTCTTTGGCCAAAGACACCCAGGTGGGTTTTTGGCACTTCTACATTTCTATAATTAGTTTGTGCAATTGTGCTTATCTGCAGGCTACACTGTCACCCCCAATGTTTCCCAGACACACCCAGACCCCTCATAGAAAGGTGAGTTTCATGCTCTTCCTCAAGGTCAGTTCAGAATGACCAAGTGCCACTATACCTCTTTGTTTCTCTTAGGTAAACATGGGTGCTGATTGGCTCTATGTTCACCTATGGGTGTGAGTTGGTTAAAATTCTGCCCTTCTGCAGGTTGCGTATTCTCAGCCATGACTTCTCTGAGTCTTACAGTATGTGTATGTTTAGGGCTTGGAGTAGAGAAGAGTTGTTGGTATTTTTATAGTTCTGAACTACTTCATCCAAAATCCAATTGCATATTAATATGACTCAGTCACTATGGATTCTAGCTTGTGGCATTCTTTTCTCTAAATATTTTGATATACTTTTTTTTGGAAGGAGATAGTTAAACATTTCTGCAATAGGTAAGTGTGCAGGGACTACTAGAATAAATTTGTGACATTTTTCTGCCAAACAAATACCAAGATGTGGCATATTAAAAGTTTAATTCAGATTGAATGAAGTCATTTTAAAATTAGCAGAACAGCAGCAAGTAATAAAATTGTGGTAGCACTTTGGCACATGTTCTTATATTCATATATTCACAAGTCCACCTTTCACTTGCTGAAATGGCAAATCGTTACTATATCTGTGATATATTAATCATATTTCTGTTTCCTAGAATCACAAATTCAGATCCATTTATGCTTGGTTAAGTCTAACATCTTTCAGAGAAATAATTGATATTTTCAAAAATTCCCAGGTCAGAAACTTTACATAGCTTTTAAAAAACGAATCTCTCTCTATTTCATCTGTGATTAAAATGCAGTGGAAATTTTCAGAAAGGTTACATTCCACCTTAATGTTCATGGGTAGAATTACTGGAATGCTCCTACATTTCTTAAGAAATATTTCTTACAAACATGTTTAACATGTGTATGTATACAAAATATGTTTACAAAATATTCATAGCTGTGAAAAAATACCTTTATGCAATATTTACATTCTTGAAAATTTGTGTGTCCATATTTCTAGAAATGCAGTATTTTTCTATTGATTTAATAGCAATTTCAGAAAAATGTTTCACACAGACTTATCCTTCAAAGATACAAGTAATTTTTTAGGATATGATAAATCTATTCTTTTTTGTGTATTTTCCTTCCAAAAGTCTATAGTGAATATGAATTGCTTGTGTTATGAGAAAAAGTATTTGTTTAAAAATTTTATAAATTTTAAGCAATATCCATCACAAGATGAACTAAACTAGTGATCTTTGCACAATGTATTAATATCCAGTCATTAAAATTCATATTATAACAGAATATGATGACATGAAAAAATAAATAATATATTAAGTGAAAAAACCTGTTACAATGTAGTAAAAATTAAATTTTTGAAAGAACACTGGGTGTGTACACATGGATAGAGAAAAATCCACAGTGGAATATTAACTGTAGTTGTATGTCAGTGGTAAGAATATGAATGCTTTTGTTCTTTTCAAAATGTTCTAGAGTTTTCAAATTAGTCTGAGAGTTGAATATCATTTCGTAAGCAAGAAATACATATATTAAAAAATAATAGAGTATACAGTGCTTAGATACATCTTTTAAAATTCTATTGGCAGGCATGACAGTGAGAGAGATCTAGACTGAGGGACCAGAACAACAAAATTCACAGAAGTGTAACAGGACATTGCATTTGGTGAATGACAAGTAGATCTACAGAGTTGAAGAGGTAGACAGAGCCAGATTATATAAGAGCTCATGAACTAAACTAAGATTTTTAGACTGTATGACGGGTGACTATACAAATTGGTTTACCTGAAAGAGTACCATTTTGGTCCTATTGTAACAACGTAATTAGTAATAACATTCCCTATTATCAAAATTGTCTGGGTTTAGATGATAAATTATGTGGTTATTTTATATAGATACTAGGAAACCACTGAATCTTATTACTAGGAGCTTAACACAGCCAGGTTTACATTTTGGAAAGAGGTCCTTGGCTGCCCTGTGCAATAATGAATTTTGGTGGGGGACAGGGTGTGCAGGGACGTGGCCAGGGAGATTAATTAGGAGACTATCACACAGTTTATGAGAACTAAGTCAGTAGCAATAGGGTCAGTGTAGAGGAGATAGGAAGGAAATTTATATGGAAGAGTAGGTTTAAACATTCATCTAAGAGAAATTTTAGATATTAAGGTAGAGATGGATTTCTCTTGATATCACTTGTAGAAAGTTCTAAACCAGGACTGCCCAATAGAGCTTTCTTAATTGATGAAAATGTTTTGGATCTGAACATCTGAAAATGTGTGTGCTGTCTAATGTGCTAACTTAAAATTGAGTTTTAAATTATATTAAGTTTTACTTAACTCAAACTTGAATTTGAATAACTCCATGTATCAGGGGTTCTGTACTGGACAGAGTAGCTCTTAATTTTTGTCTGTAAGCAATGAGAGAGAGAGAGATCTGGCCTGTAGATTAGCTTTGTGAGGGATCAGTTAGGTGCTAGCTGAGTAAATGCAATTGGCCAGCATAACTTATTTACTGAGAAGAGAGGAGGGTACCATATTTAAGAGATAGCAGAGAAAGAGGAGCCTACAAAGAAGACTAAGGATTAGTCAGCGGGCTGGGGGAGACCCAGGAGAGGGAGTTGGTTTTGTAGTCAAAGAAGGGAGCGATTAATAGTTATCAAAGGTTTTATGTTGTAAAGACATTTAAGTAAAGTGGAGACACAGTTTGGAAGGATTAAGGCTAGGAGACTATACAAGTAGGGAGACATTTGGGGGTCAGTAGAAGAATCTAGGTCTCAAAGAGTTGAACTGAATCTGGATTAGGATAGTGTCATTGAAACTCCACTCTCAAAGGTAGTGATAAGGAAGAGAGTTCAGAAATAAAAGCAGTGGAATTTGATGACTAACTCAATGTTCTGGGAGTCATGGGGGTGAGACTTAGAGTTGACAAAGAGGAGACAATGTTGGCAAAAAACATAACAGTGAGAGTGAAGTTGTTAATATAGCCTCTATAGAGGTTGATACACAAAAACTTACTATGCCCTGATTCTTAAGCAATTGTAGAACAGATTCTTGATGCAGCTACTTTCATAAGCAATGATGGCGTGTGCCAACCAGGAAGGAAACCTGTTTCATAAATGCAAGGAACTTCTTTTTTTTCCCCTTCTTTGGTGATATCAGACAAAAACCTGGAGGTTTGTTTACCATTCCAGCAGGGCAACTGCAGCAAAGGCCCACAGATGAGAGAAAGGTGGAATTCAAGAAAGGAAGACCGAATCAAAACATCCTCTCAATAAAAAGAATGATTATTGAAGAAAAACTCAAAGTTTATTTTAGGAAAATTAAGATGGGAAAGATGCAAATAATTGTGTTCATCTGTAAGCTGCTTTTGGGGAGACAATGTGATATGGTGGAATAAACAAGTGAACTAGTAGTTCATCTAGTAGCCTTAAGTTCCAGTGCTGGTTCCATTGTTAATTAACTATAGGGCCTCGGCATGTATGACATTTAACTCTTCTGGGTAACAGCTACTCATAAAACTAGATTAGTGTTCAAGTTTATGTTTTTCAACTTTAAAATTCTATTAATGTAAAGGCCAAGGTAAAATTTGTGTAAAGGCCAAGGATCTATGAAACTGTGCTAAATTTTGTTGACCTGCGTCACAAAATTTCACTCACTGTTTCAGTGGAGACATTTGAAATGGCTTTAATGACTGTGTTGACCATCCACATATAGGAAACTGATACTAAAACAGATAATGTAGAGACTAACTCAGTTTTGCAAAATTCAATAGTGATAAAATACATAAGGAGTTATTTTTAAATTACAAAAAAAAAACAACAACAAAAAACAAATAATGAGGTTGTGTCTAGGCTGAGAACCTGCATGACAAGTTTCAGTTCAAAGAAACTGTTGAAGGCCTCTTAATGGTACCTGGAGGGGTAGACCATGTGATGGGTTGGAGAATGCAATACATTTAATCTTTAGTTTTAATACTTATTCAATGCAAAAAAAAAAGAAAGAAAAAGGAATGAAACAGGAAGAAAGAATGGAAGAAAGAAAGAAAGAAAAGAAAGAAAAAAGAAAGAAAGAAAAAGAAAGGGATAGACAGGGATAGAGGGCAGGGGGGAAGAGAGAAAATAATATCTGTTGTTTATTGTTGCAAGAAAAGTTTGGTGTGGTAGAACATAACTAGTTTCAATCCTTAATCTTCCAGTAACTGTGTGGCCTTGGGCAAGTAAATATCCATCTCTGGGTCCCCATTTCCTCATCAGCAAAATAAGGGGCTTGAGCCAAGACATTAAAATTCCCTTCTAATTCTACAGTGTTACAACATTGACAGTGTAACTCACATGGCCTGGGACTGTTGGTTTGTGTTGTTCAGAAAAGAGTAAAGCATAGTGTCAAGGAAAAGTTTTCTATTCATTACTTCACTTTAATGCATATATTCATTATTAGGAAACCGTTTTCAATAGACTGAGGTTAGAAAATGAAAAGCAGTCTTACCAGTTAATGAGCCCTACCATTCTAGCTGTGATGGAAGGGGTGCCTAGAATCACCAAACCTGCCTAGGGATAGAGTCCTGAGGATTCCCCTCTTCTATTCTCTCTGCCACCCCTTCCAACATCAGTCCTAGGAAGATGTGTTCATCTCTACTGCCTCTGTTCTAGAGAAGAAATGTGGTGGAGAGCTAAAAAAAATACTCTGGGAGACTGGGCCTGTTGAAATTCATGTATTTTTGTAACTAATATGTGTTTAACAAAGATTTGTTATAAATTGTTAGTCTCTCTATACTTATATGCACTATGATCACTCCTTTGAAGCACTGAGGTTACTCTGTAATAACATGAGAAATATCTTTTTTTGAAGAGATGGCTGGCCCTGGTTTTTATGTGCCAAGCTCCTTCCTTGTACCAAAACTAAAAAAGATTTTCTTTGAAGATATTGCAAGTTTCCAAGAGACAAGAATATTTTTCCCCTGAAAATAAGGGTCTTCCTTTAAAAATCTTTCTTTTTTAAAGAAAGGGTTGGGCAATATTCTCACTGTCAGACTCTTTAGACGTATCAAAGTGCTAGCTGAAGTTCTGGAATTAGGAGGGTCCTACATGTTTACAATTTCCAGAAATCACTTAACTTTGGACTGTTCTTAAGAACAGGGTGAGGGTAACAGAGTTCACTCTGCCTAGATTCCCAGGGTGCACATTACTTCTCTGTTTCATGTAAACAGCTAAAATGACAGAGTGTGATGACTTTTCTCAGGATTGTTGTATTTTTTTTTTATTATAGAGAGTGCTAAAACACTTTAAGTGATAGAAAGCAACAGAAGAGCAGTGCTTTTTAAAAAAATATTAAACTTTGTGAGACTTTAAATATCAGGTTTCAGGAAAAAAGCGTTGTTATTTTGGTTGTAATATTCTTGATCTTTGGGTGTTAGACCTGGCTCATTTGTAACTGCTTTTTTCCTTATTGCATATCAACTGGTGAGGCTGTGGTATAGAAGTCCCCGTCCCGCTCCTTTTTTTTTTTTCTCACAGAAACATTTTAAAATCTTTGACTACTGGGCACCGTAGCTGTTCAGTATGGGCATTTCTTAGAAACCAGTGTAACAATGCCTTATCTACATATATTAATACTATTTTCTCAAAAGTCATTCAAAAGCAAATGACCTTAGTCCTCATTCTCTAAGACCATTATTCATACTGGGCTTGGCTGACCAACAGTTCTCTCTTGAAATTCTCCTTCTTTGACATGTCCAACATCACTACTCTGGTTCTTCCTCTTACTTTTCACCTTTCCTAATTAATTCTTGTTGTATTTCTTTCCACTTTGCTTCCTCTTCAAAGGAAGAGGAATATTTTCTCTGCTCTCCACATTTTTTTGGAATATGAGATTTTTCTTTTTTAAATGTTTTTAATTGTTTATTTATTTTTGAGAGAGATACAGAGCATGTGCAGGGGAGGGCAGAGAGAGAGAGAGAGAGAGAGAGGGAGACACAGAATCCGAGCAGGCTCCAGGCTCTGAGCTGTCAGCACAGAGCCCAACTCAAACCCACCAACCATGAGATCAAGACCAGAGCTGGAGTTGGACGCTTAACTGACTCAGACACCCAGGCGCCCCATGGAATATGAGCTCTTTCTTATAACTCTCACTACTATTACTAGTTTGTTAACTCAAAATCTAAATCTCTGGCTTTGATATGGTATCAGAGTTGCATTCTTGAGTCTCCAGGTGCTTCTTATATGTTTATAACTTGTGTAATTAGTGCTAGGTGAGGTGAAAGTTAATTGTGTTTCCAATGAGTCAATTGCATTGAAAAGTTACTAATAGCTTTTATCAGTGGAGGCAGATATTCACTCTGGAGCAGATCTCTGCTTTCTTAAGTTACACAAATATAGGGCTAATTTAATCTTGGGGTGGCTCTGAATGATAGTGACATGACCTATTTCAGAGATGTCCAGTGTTCTGTTTAAGATGATAAAAATATTGTCTTGCATCAATATGGATACTACAGATAAAATGACATGACAATAAATTTGAAAAATCAGAATAAATAAGCACCTTTAAAATTATAACTTATTAAAACTAATCAAGAAAACAAAGTGAGTAATTCTATTTAGGAAATGGAATCCTTTTTTAAACATCTTCTCATAATGAAGTATCCAGGTCCATTCATGTTCCAGATATTTAAGGAAGAAATATTCCTGATGGCAAATTATCAGGTGATTACAAAAAGAAGATTAACAGGTTGATGTCACTCATAAACATAAAAGCAAAAATCCCAAATACAATATTTGCAAAGAGAATCCCATAATATGTTAAAAGGATGATATCTCACCAGTGTTGCAGATGTGGCCTATGGGAGGGTCAATGTTACCTTTCAGTATGCTCATTTCTTGCCTCAGAGCTTTCTCTGGAACACATGCATAGAGGCCACAGATACCAGAGAATTAACACTTTCCAGAAATGATTCTCAACAAATGATTGATTGATGGGGAGGGGTCGGAATATAAATAATCCAGTTCTGTCATCTCTCAGGTGGGATAACTCTGAGACATGTGCCTATAACATTTCCCAGAGTTTCTTGGTAGACTTAAGCTCTAGTCACCTACTATGGCCATTGGCTTGATAATTCACCCTTTGCTGGCTTTCATTTCTTCCCTGCCTCACTTCTCCATTCCCTAATCAGAGTTTTCTTCAACTCCTTAATAAACTACATGTAAGCAAATCTTTGTCTCTGGGCTAGCTATGAGCAGGGGAACCCAAAGTTAAGATAATAACAAAGTTGGATTATTCCAAAAATGGAAAATGATTTTAACATTCAAAAATCAGTCAATTTAATCCATCACATTTACAGAATAAAGGAGAAAAAAATACCATAGGGTTATCTCAATAGATGCAGTAAAAGTATTTTTCTAAAAATTAATACTTGTTGATGGTGAAAATTCCTAACATAAAAGGGAATTCCTCAAACTGAAAAATAGTAGGTACAGAAAAAGGAATTCCTCAATCTGAAAATAGTATGTACAGAAAAATCCTACAGGGAACATAATACATAGTCATGAAATATTTAAATCTCTTTCCTTAAGATAGGAGACAGAGATATTTGCTGTTGCTACCTCTATTCAACATTGCACCAGAGGTGCTAGACAATGAAGCAAGGACAGAAAAAAATCAAATGCTTTGGAAAGAAACAAACTGTCATTATTCACAGACAAAATAATTAATGGTATAGAAATTCAAAAGAATGTGCACATAAGTTGGAATTAATAAGTGAGTTTAGTGAAATAACTGGACATAATAGGGCTAATATAAAAATAAATTTTATTTCTATATACTAGCAACAAATAATTAGAAAACAAATCAAGTGTGCCTGGCTGGCTCAGCCTGTAGAGCATATGGCTTTTGATCTCTGGATCATAAGTTTGAGCCCCACTTTGGGGGTAGAGGTTGCTTAAATAAATAAACTTAAAAAAAAGAAAAGAAAATTTTAAAAATGATACCATAGGCAATAACATCAAAAGCAACAAATGCCCAGTAATAAATCTAATGAAAGATGAAAACAAATCTCCACACAAAACTATAAAACATCACCAAGATAGCTTAAAGAACTAAATAAAGGGAGAGTCTTTTTTTTTTTATGTTCATTAACTGGAAGACTCAATATTGTAAAAGATGTAATTTCTTCCCAAATTTGTAGATATAACACAAGTACAGTGTAATTTCAATCAAAAAGTAAAAAAAAAAAGGTTTTTGTTTAACGGAAATTTTGACAAGGTGGCTTTCTATTTATGTGGAAATATAAAGGGTCAAGAACAGCCAGGATAATCTGAAAAGAAGTATGGAGGACTTACATTAGGTATCAAGACTTACTATAAAGCCATAGTAATTAAAATAGTGAGATATTGATGGCAGGAAAGATACAAGATGAAGCATAGAATAATGAGTTAAAAACATCACAAATTGGGGCATCTGTATGGCTCAATTGGCTAAGCATCAGACTTGAGCTTAGGTCATGATCTCACAACTCATGAGTTCGAGCCCTGTATCGGGCTCTCTGCTGTCAGCAGAAGAGCCTGCTTTGGATCCTTTGTCCCCCTCCCTGTCTGCTCCTCTCCCACTCATGCTCTCTCTCTCAAAA
Organism: Cryptoprocta ferox; assembly: GCA_028646485.1. Taxonomy (NCBI): domain Eukaryota; kingdom Metazoa; phylum Chordata; class Mammalia; order Carnivora; family Eupleridae; genus Cryptoprocta; species Cryptoprocta ferox. Next base: position 73,364,026 of record CM053567.1, on the reverse strand, counting down.
ATAAATAATAAAACATTAAAAAAACTTATTACAAATATATAAAAATTTATATTAAAGATGCTCCTGGGGCAGTGGGAGTGGCAGAGATGGGGAAAAAAAACTTTTTAACATATAGCACAAGATAGATTGGATATCCAAATGGAAAAGGAGTAAACATTTATCTTTACCTACTTATTATTGATGCAAGAAAAAGAAGTATGAATGGTTATATTCAAGAAATAGAATCTCTAATGCAAGACCTCCCTAGAAAGAAATAGCCAGGTCCAGTGAATGCTCCAGATATTTAAGGGAGAAATATTACCAATAGCTAATGATCAGGCCATTACAAATAAAAGGATTGACCGGCTAATCTCACCCATGAACATAAAGGCAAAAATCCTAAACTACAATATTAACTATAAAAATGCCACAGTATGTTTACCATAGAAAGCATTAACACCGTACAAAAAATAAATCCCAAATAGATTGTAGACCTAAATGAGAAAGGTAACCTGATAAAGCTTCTTAGAAAATAATACAGAGCACATTTTGACGACTAAGATATTCTTAAATAGGTAAAGATTCCACTCCCCAAGTTTACTGAAATATAATTGGAATATAACATTATTTTAAGTTTAAGGTGTTGATTTGATGCACTTATGTATTACAATATGATTACCACTGTAGTGTTAGCTAACACCTCTATCCCTTCAAGTAATTGCCATTTCTTTTTTGTGGTAACAGTATTGAAAATTTACTCTTAGTAACTGTGAAGTATATAATACAGTATTCTTAACTATGACCACCATGCTGCACATCATATCCCCAGAACTTATTCATCTCAAAACTGGATGTTTGTACCTTTTGACCAACAACTTCCCATTTTCACTCCTGCACCCAAGCCTCTGGTAATCATCATTTTTAAAGTTTATTTATTTACTCTGAGAGAGAGAGAGAGAGAGAGAGAGAGAGAATATGAGTAAATGAGGGGCAAAGAGAAAGAGAGGGAGAGAGAGAAAGACAGAGAATCCCAGGCAGGCTCTGCGTTGTCAGCACAGAGCCCATCGCGGAGCTCTGTCCCATGAACCACGAGATCATGACCTGAGCTGAAATCAAGAGTCAATACTTAACCAACTGAGCCACCTAGGCACCCCTCGTAATCATCATTCTCCTCTATGTTTCTATGAGTTTTTGTTTATGGATAGTCAATATAATTGTTTTTTTTCTTTAAATTTTTTTAACGTTTATTTATTTTTGAGAGACAGAGAGAGACAGATCATGAGCAGGGGAGGGGCAGAGAGAGAGGGAGACACAGAATCAGAAGCAGGCTCCAGGCTCTGAGCTGTTAGCACAGAGCCTGATGCGGGGCTTGAACCCACGAACTGTGAGATCATGATCTGAGCCGAAGCCGGATGCTCAACCAACTGAGCCACCCAGGTGCCCCAATATAATTGTTTTTCGTTGTCGGGGGACAGAGGTCAGCATTTCCTGTGTTGCCATTTTAGCAAAGATTCCTTAAATAGGATGTAAAAAGCCTTAATCATAAAAGAAAAACCTGATAAATTAAATTATATTAAAATTAAGATTTTTATTCATTAAAAGATATCCTTAAGAGAGTGAAAAATTGTGAAATTATGGGCTTTAACATAAAAATCATAAAGAATGCTATAGATAACATTCACAATCACATTATCCAGCCTAAGAATGAGCCTTCATATGATATATATTACACATATAGTTACTATTTCTGTACCATCCTCCAATGTAATTACTCTCCCTCTCTTCCCATCTCCTGGGGTTAGCCACTTTTTAGAATGCAGTGTTTATCTTTTCCCAGGAGGTCTTTACAGTTTTGTAAGACATGTGCCCCCAAATAATACACATTATTTTATTAGTCAGGGTACCAGCAGAAAAATGATGGGACACTCAAATGGTTAAACAGAAGAGAGTTTATAAAGAGACTATTTGGAGAGGTGTGATAGACTGCAGGCAAACTGGATAGAGAAGTAGTACTCTGGGAACAGGAGATTTGGAGTTCTGTTCCTACACTTCAAGAGCTAGGAAAAGTTATCAAAGAAAGGATGCGGGGAGAATAAGGCTGCCTTACCAGAACCTAGCCCTTTGGTCAAGGTCCATCCAGGAGACATTGCATGAGGGAGCCAAGATAGAATGGACTTCTGTGATCTCACACTCCTGCCTCATGATGCTCCCAACTGAAATCCAGAAGGCATCAGGCCCAGTGATGCAGAAGACAGAGATCAGGCTCCCAGAGCACAAAGAATTGTAGAGAAAGGATAAGAGTACAGCTGGCCACAGGGGCATTTACTCCCCTGTCAAATATGCATTAACACCTTTTGCACATTACACTATTATGTTAAATTTATCATGTTCTCTATCTTTTTGCCACTTGCTTTCCTTCTCAGTTTTCTAAAACTTATTCTGAACTTAGTATTTTTACTAATATGTTTTCTTTCTTTCTTTCTTTCTTTCTTGACAACTATTGATTCAAGAGGCATATTCTGCTTTTACCAATATGGTCTCTGTTAAGGTTTGTAGTTGCAAACAGAACCTACCTGCACTATTTTAAGCAGGATAAAGAAATTTACCAAAGGATAAATTTTACATCATGGAGTCTCTGCAATGGCCAGGGAATCAAGAGTGATGTCCTTGCACTCACAATCTCCAAACTGCATTATTGCACCACTTCACTGGGTAAGTTGCTGTGGGTTCTGAATTTTGAAGGGGACCCTAGGATGTAGGACAACGATACTGCAGACTCTGAAGGCTGGCTGGCTTTGCCTCTTTGCCAGCATCAATTCCATACTGCACTCCATGATGCCCTCTACCTTTTTCCAACTCATGACTTATATAAGTTGTCCTGCAGAGGCCCAAGTCATGAGCCCATACCCTAGATCTGAGTGAAGTCGGAAAAGCAATTTTCTAGCTTCTCCTTGGAGGAGGTCAAGACTTTCCAATATAGGAAATATATTGAAAATATAGGTGTTCAAAAGTTCCTGGACAGTCATGGAAGGGTCACAAATGTCCTTCCATCCTCTACCATCTGTCATATTCATGCTAATTCCTGCCTCAGCACCTCAGAGTATTGTATGTCAACAAAAGGCCCCATACCCTGGGCGCAACTGTATAAATATGCTTCCTCTTCTGAGAGTACTTGCTCTTCATGAAGCACCTAGACTACTCAGTACCCATTCCTTTAGTGCTCATTAGTGTTACCATTCAATTAGTCATTGATTTAGACTTTTCAATGATGTTTGTGATTTTGCTAAAATAGTATGAAATGCCATTTTATTGGTTGCCATGTATTTCCTTATTTGGGTTTCTCTCTTCTTTTCCTTTTCATAGGAACTAGCAGATTGCTATGAACATGAGAAGTATAAAATAAATGCTTGCTTTTTTATTTTTCTATGGTTTGAGTCTTGAGGGATAGAGATCATGATCAACTAATTTAAAAAATATATATATTCATGTGCATTCTACTGTCCAAATCATGATAACAAGCAATTCACACAATCCCTACTCCTAGTTATCCAGGAGTATGCATGTTAGTTGTTAACACATTTTTGAGTTTTCTTTCCCTCCCACTTCAACTCTGTCTTAGCCTGAATAGAGGGCAAAAGCTGGAAAATAACCTGGTATTTGTAAAAAGTCCAAAGAGAGAAGAAACTTGGGTAATAAGATGTTTAACCTTTTTGAATCCAAATTTAGGAAGACAACCAATGAGACCTTTTAGGGGGGAGAATTTTTACTAAGTTAGAAACATGAAGTTGGGTATAGGTGGGATTTGTCAAAGAACTTTTATAGTAGGAATATGTCAGTAGCTCTTTTGGGGATTCCTAAAATATAGTCTGGTGAATAAATAACCAACTGGCCAACAAACTTCTAAGATGCTTAAGCCCATAGGGCACAGAAAGAAGGTAAATATATGCTAGATTCATGTTTGTGTTTACTATTCACTTGTTATGTATCTCCATCTGATGCGGGTATGCCGATAAATACCAGTGCATGAAAACATGGAGGGAGGGTGAGACAGCATGGCAAGCTCCGTACAACCTCCATGACAAGTCCATGTCAAGAACCCATACTTGCACTCCTAGAATACAGTTGAGGCACTCAGGAAAAATGCTAATAAACTCTATGAAAATCTTGGCAGAATATATATAGGACCATAGATTTAGCATCTAAGTCTGGGAAGAACAAAGTCATATCCCAGCTTAAGGAGAGAAAACTAAGTAGCCAGTTATTTATTTTGATTAGCAAAGGATATCTAAAAACCATCATGATTTTTGTTACCTAGGCAGCATTGAGATCCGTGAGATCCAGGACACAGGAGTGGAAAGTGGAATCAATCAGAAGTCCAGTGTTCTCACATATGTGGAATTTAAGAAACAAAGCAGATGAACACAGGGGAAGGGAAGGATAAATAAAGTAAGATAAAAACAGAGAGGGAGGAAAACCATAAGAGACTCTTAAATACAGAGAACAAACAGGATTGCTGGAGGGGTGTTGAGGCAGGAGATGGGCTAAATGGGTGACGGGCATAAGGAGGCCACTTGTTGGGATGAGCACTGAGTGTTATAGGTGAGTGACAAATCACTAAATTCTACTCCTGGAACCATTATTACACTATATGTTAACTAAATTGAATTTAAATGAAAAAGAAAGTCTAGTGTTCTCCCAGGTTTACAGGCAGGTAAGGTGTACATATATACATGTACATATATAAATATACATATATATTCAGATTCTAGCATAAAATGAGGTTTTCTGACCTATTTTATCAGCATATATTAAGCACTTATTAGCTGTAAAAGAGTTGATAAGAGATATTAAAGAAGAGAGGCTATCTCTGCTCTGCATTGGGAAGAGCAATATATTTCGCTGTGATTAAAGCTCCACTGTGGACGTGACTCTGTTTATTGCTGAATTCTCAGCACTCAGAACAGCCTGGTGCTCGAATAAATAAGCACTAAGTAAACGAGTAAATTATTTCTTGAGTAGGTTCATCAGTTCCTCTGATGTGAGTGATGTTTAACTTAGAGTAGGCAAGTCAGACAACAAAGACCTAAACTTAGCTACTGTATGTAATTCTTACAGAAGCACAAGGCTTTGCAACTGGGCAGGTGTGAAGAATGTATGACAATAGGAGGCTCTCATAGATGCTGTTTGCCAAGCTGGAGGATGGCAAGCAAAAACAGAGTGAGCGGAAGAAAAACTGTAAAGATCCCACGAAGTAAAACTTCATATGAGTCAGTGTAGTTCTGGAATTCCAAGTGATAACAGGCAGAGCATCTTTACTTGCATCAGTTAGAAGTATAGCTATATATGAATAATGGCAATGGGCAGAGTATGATTTTAATTTGTAGAGTCACAAATAGCTCTGGGCTCTGCAAATAGGGCTACAGCTGCCAACTACAGAATAGCCTTTATGTGTGTACAGTGTGGGAAGAACAGTTGGTCAGGCAAAGGTTTTTTCAGCCACACCTGTTCACACAGATAGCAATCACCAGCACTGGTATCTCTACATATAAATATATATTTTATATATCTATGTCTATAACTATATACACATCTTTTTTTTTTCTTTTAAATTTATTTTTGAGAGAGAGAGAGACAGTGTGAGCAGGGGAGGGTCAGAGAGAGAGGGAGACACAGAATCCGAAGACGGGCTCCAGGCTCTGAGCTAGCTGTCAGCACAGAGCCTGACACGGGGCTCGAACCCACGAACCGTGAGATCATGACCTGAGCCGAAGTCGGACGCTTAACCGACTGAGCCACCCAGGTGCCCCCACATCTTACAAACTAAGTGGAAGTTAGGTTGGCTGATTTTGCTCTTTTAGCATACAATCCATTATAGACCCCAGGTAGAAGGGTCTAATCTAATGTCAGATTAAAATTTACCAATTATTTAAAACAAATCAAATGAGGGGCGCCTGGGTGGCTCAGTCAGTTAAGCGTCCGGCTTCAGCCCAGGTCATGATCTCGTGGTTCGTGAGTTCCAGCCCTGCGTCAGGCTCTGTGCTGACAGCTAGCTCAGAGCCTGGAGACTGTCTTCAGGTAAATCTAATGTCATGTAGAGGGATCTCTTCGTTGAGATGATTCTTTCAGACTCATTAATGTGGTTTCACTTATGAGTACAATACCAGAAGAACCTTGTTATGAATGACTCATTAATTATATCAAGTCAGTTATATCATGGGTCAAATCACATCTCCTGAAGTACAACAACCACATGTAATAAAGCCTGAAACAACGCAATTGACCTATTAACCATTTATATACTCACTCACTTAACAAACATATATTAGGTACCTCCTAAAATGGAAGGATTATGGGTCATATAAAGATGAATAATTCATAAACTTTGTCCATAATTATTCTAAGAAAACTAGTTTGATTTTGTGACATTGGTACTTTAAAAGAATTCTTACGAGGTTCTGTGGCAATATTAATATTGATTATGAAATATGTTCATCCTGGATTTTTTGAGAAAGGTCCATCTCATCTTCTCAAAATAGTTTCTAGAATATCTATTGCCTTAAAAATTGTTTTTATCTTTATTTTTGAGAGACAGAGAGACAGAGTGTGAGTGGGGGAGGGGCAGAGAGCGAGGGAGACACAGAATCTGAAGCAGGCTCTAGGCTCTGAGCTGTCAGCACAGAGCCAAATGTGGAACTCAAACCCACTAACTGTGAGACGATGACCTGAGCCAAAGTTGGACGCTTAACCAAGTGAGCTACCCAGGTGCCCCTCTATTGCCTTTTTAAACAAAAATAAAGTAAAAGGTCAGTAAAATGCATCAATGTGCTATTTGGAGAAAAAACCCAATTATGTGTCTTCATTACAATTATGAAGTTTAAAAAATATAGCTATAGAGTAAAAACTTGTTAGAGCTGCTTGTCCCTCAATTCAGACTTAATCCAGGCTATTAAGTATGACTAAAATTTAAAATACTTAATTGTCTTGATTTAGAATATGGCTATGCACTCTATAACATGTGTAAATGGAATATGTTTTTCTGGTTAAAGTCATAGAGGAGGTAATGTTTGCCCAATGTGAGATTCTCTTCCTTTACCACAGATTAAAATTTACCAATTATTTAAAATAAATCAAATGAGGGGAGCCTGGGTGGCTCAGTTGGTTAAGTGTCTGGCCTCGGCTCAGGTCATGATCTCGTGGTTGGTGAGTTCCAGCCCTGTGTCGGGCTCTGTGCTGACAGCTACCTCAGAGCCTAGAGACTGTCTTCAGATTCTGTGTTTCCCTCTTTCTCTGACTCTCCCCTGCTCATGCTCTCTCTCTCTCTCTCTCTTTCTCAAAAATAAATAAAACATTAAAAAAATTAAAAAAAATAAATCAAATGATTTCTTATTCATCTCTAGAAGGTGGTAATGTCGGTCATCTTTGCTGTATAACAAACCATTCCCAAATTTTGTGACTTAAAATAATAAACATTTTATTTGCTCACAGTTTTCTAGGTAGGCTGGGAGGCTTTTTGATTCTGAGCCAGCTTTGTTAATCTCTACAGTCAATGGTCAGTTTATCTGAAGCTGAATGGTCTGGGATCATTTCACTTTTATGTCTGTCGGCCTTTCAGATGGGATGGCTCATTTTGGTCCACGTGGTCTCTGATCTTCCAGTAGGCTAACCTGGGCTTCTTCATATGGTGGTGGAAAATTTCCCTGATGCAAGAGAGAACAAGTCCTTTTCAAGTCTTTGCCCACATTCATGTTTGCTGATGGCTTTTTGACCAAACCAAGTAAAAAACCCCAACCCACAAACAACCCAGGATTCAAGGAGTGAAGTAAAGATTCTCCCCCTTGTTGGGAGGAACAAACAAGTCACATTGTATAGGGGTGTTCTTACAGAAATGGGAGGAGTTTTTAGTGATTTATTTGTAATCTATCATAGAGTGTTCTACAATAAGTTTTACTCTCCTCTGTCAATTTATGCCAATGAGCATAATATTGTGTAAATGTTATTTGTAGATTGATTCAGGTTCTTATCTAGGAGGTGTTTTGTTTGTTTGTTTGTTTTATTGTTTTGAGAGAGAGAAAGAGAGAAGATCACATGTGCAAGAGCAGAAGGGCAGAGAGAGGGAGACAGAGAGAGGATCCCAAGAAGGGCTCAAACTTAAGAACCCTGAGATCATGACCCGAACTGAAATCAAGAGTCAGATGCTTAACTGGCTGAACTACTCAGGTGCCCCAGGAGGTGTTTTTAAAAAGTGAGATTTATTTATAATTACAGATTAAGAAACATACTTTATCAAGAAAAAACATAAGCATTTAAAAATTATCTGAGTAGAATAATCAGGGCAAGTTGGTTAGGATAAAGAAAAGCTGAACTCTGCCTTAGCTCTAAGGAGACCCTCTTCAGCTTCACTAAGTAGGACATAATCTTTTAGTTTGTATAATGTGTATAGGTCTCTGCTGTTTTTTCTTTGCTTATTCTCCTTGCTCCACACTAAATGGTCTCTACTTTCATCTACACATCATCATCTATATTATGATTCCCAATCTGTATCTTCAACCTTGACCTGTCTTTTGAGTTACAGATCTATTTAATTAATTGACTCCTTGGTTAGAGGGCTTTCCCCATGGGTATTCCAAACTCATCGTGTCCAAATCTGAACTTGTTGCCATATGCCCAACCCTTTTTCTTCTACTGCAGTCTCTAACGTAGTGAATGGCAATGTCAAAATTTATTCCATGTCCAAACTAGAGAGTGGAGAATTAGCTGAGGCTCTTCCTTCCCTCCCATCATTGCCTCCTTTTCATCAATCACCAGGTCAGTGGGTTTTGCCCCTTTGATATTTCTGGATTTCAGTTCCTCTGGTTCCACTGCATCTGTCCCAGTCAGAGTCCTCAGCTCATCTCTCTGCTTTCAAGTTTTTTGCAAATGCCTCCAATCCATTGAATTCCTAGAGAATTCAAGCAAATTAGGGATGTAAATTTAATGTAAATAATTATGTTTTCAAAACCCAATTTCTAGAGAAACTTTTAAAGTGTGAATTTCATCATGTCATTCTGAAGCTTCCATAAAAAAAAATCCCCATAACCTTCAGGATATGATCCACTTCCTTATCTTGGCATACAAATCTGACCCCTGGTACTCCATCAGAGGAAACTGCGGAGATGCTTTATGACATCTCTCACTCCTTTGTCCAAACTTATCCCCTGTCTTTATTATCCTTCCTGATCCCTTTCCTTCTCCACCTGATTAACTCTTGCTCATTCTTTAAGAACTCAAAGGGTGTCTTCCTTAGGAAGTATTCATAAGTTAACACCAGGCTTAGGTGGGTGGTTCACTGCTTTCCCTTATGTGGTGTACACTATCATAAGTCACATCTCATAGTTTTTAACTGGTAATTTACTTATATCGTCTTGAGATTGAATGAATTGACTGAATGAATGAGTCAGTTAATGAAGGATGTGAGGAGAGTATAATTAGATTAGAGTTGTCCACCTGCCCTGGCTATATTTCCACCCCACACACATGGTGGAGCTATTTATTATTCAGAAGTAATTTATGTAAGCCTGTGTGTTGGAAGGAATGTACATGGAGTTTAAGTCAAGATTGAGCTGAGGGTACGAATGAGGTCAGTTTGAGAATAGAAAGCTCTGGTTCTGAAAATTTTGAGGCCATTTATCAGTTATTTCATAATTGAAAAAGGAGCTCTGTTAGATATTTGATTCAATACAATTGAGGGGATTTATTTTCTTTATTATTGGTGGCTAACTCTTAATATCTGGTGGGATTCTCTCTAAACTCTAATCCTCTTCTACCCTGATATCACTATTTTTCTAGAGAATTTAAACTAATTTTAATTTTTGCCTAAGTGAGGCAAATTAGGAATGTAAATTTAATGCAAATAATTATGTTTTTCAAAACCCAATTTAAATCATTTTGGGGTATCTGCTGTTTTAGATTATTCAAGTCAATGCTTCTAGCATCTAACCAGGAGTAATAGAGCTGTAGATGATTAGTAAATTGAACCTGATTCTCTGCATTTATAAGTAGTTGGGTGGTAGCAATCGATTTTTGTGAACTCTCATTTTGGAGTATTCTGCTTTGAAAGAGAGATTATCTTCTATAAATGGAGTTCTTTTGATTTGCATCTTTATAATACATCGATTAGTGTTAAGAAAATATTTCTATCATCAGTGTATGTATATGTATAAAAGTGGTCTTATATTACTTTAAGAATATCTAATCAGTGAAAAGAAGAGTTATATCATTAACTTTTTGTTCCACCATCTTTCTTTCCTAGATACAACGGGTTCCTAGTCAGTGTCCTAATTCTTCCCAGCAGCCCAGTTCTCCACCATTCACCTTGAACCACTGACTGCTCCATTTTTTCCTTTATGTTCAGGAAATTATTTTTACTTCTATGTCATAAGAAAAGAAAACTATTAGAGCAAACACTTTTAACTTCCTGCCATGAGATTGATTAACTTGTTAGGAGCTATATCCTTTCTTGACTTCTTTTTCCTCTCTCAAAGTAGGAGGAGTCCATTCTCTAAGGCCTAACCTGGAACGTTTGTCTAGAATCTGTTTTTCTCCAGACCTCAGTGTCTCCCCATTAGCATTGGAACATATTCAAGACTGTCCCATCTTGTAACCTCACATTCCAGTCTACTGTTTATATTAACTCTCTCTTTTGCTCTTGAGCCAAATTTCTTGAAAGGGTTGTATATATTCATTTACTTTGTCCTGACCTACTTTTTATTTAGTCTACAACTCATTTCATTATGAATTCTGACCCATCACTCTACTTAAACTCGTCAAGGTCTTGTCAAGCTTTTACCAATATCCTTGTCTCTAAATCCAATGGACATTTTTAAGTTTTTATTTTATTGTCTTGAACATTCAATACCGCTAACCATCCTCAGTCAACAGAATAAGATTATCCAATAAGTAGACTAAACACATGCTTGAGGCTCTTGCAAAATTAAGGAAAAATTGAAGAAAATTAGCTTCAATGAATTTACCTAAATTCTTTCATTGGAAGTTTATAAAGAAACTATTTTAATTTAAACATATGTGTTGGTTTCATGCTGTATGAATGGAACAATATATAATATAGGTAATTTAATTTTAATATATATAATATATATACATATATTTAAGTTTTAATTTCCTATGGGAGAGAAAATACCACAATCTTTTAATGTCTCTAACAGCCTTAAACCAGCTCCTACTTCCTGGAACTCTCTTCTATTACTTTTGTGATACCATCAACACCTCGTTTCTCATGAACATCTCTTATTGCTGTCATTTCCTCTGCAGGAACTTTAGTTTAAATTTGTTTTTGAGAGAGAGAGAGAGAGAGAAAGAGACAAAGAAAGAGAGAAAGAAAGAGAGAGGAAGAGAATCTGAAGCAGGTCCATGCTGTCAGTGCAGAGCCTGACATGGTGCCTTATCTCACAAACCATGAGATCATGACCTGAGCTGAAATTAAGAGTTGGATACTTAACCTACTGGTGCCCCAGCAGGGACTTTAAATGTTGGTGTACTTGGGGTTTTCTTTTGACCTGTCTTCTTTTCTCACTGTAACCACACTCACTGGATGAGCCTATCCACATCTCAGCTTCAGTTTATCTTTCTGGGATACGATGATGCCTCCTCAAAGTACATTTTTGTGTTAGCTCTTTCCCGAGTTTTTGGTTGGTATACTAATTATCTATTGGAAGTCACTGCTCAGATACTTATCTTGGAGATGATTCAAGTTCAATATGTTCCCAAATGATCTCAGTGTGTTTCTCTACAACTCTTTCCTTTCTCCTCAGTGCTCATCATTTTGGTGAATGACACTACAGTCCAAACTAGAAAGCTGGGATTCTGACATAAGCCTTCCCAGTCCTTCATGGTTACAATCAATCAGTTACCAAATACTAGGATTCTGCTACCTATTATGCCTTGATTATGCATACTTTTCTCCACAGCCACTAACACACCATTTCAGGCCACCATCATTTCTCTTTCTAATTACTATGATAATCTTCTAATTTATATCCTTCCAGTCTAGTCTCCAATTTAGAACCAAAGTGATTTTTTTTAAACAATATCATCCTGTTTCTCCCCTGTTTAAAGTCAATACTTTTAAGATGACCGAAAAATCCTTCGTGGGGTATATCCAAACAATGGAACATCATTCAGCACTCAAAAGAAATGTGCTAACAAGCCATGAAAAGACATGGAAGAAACTTTCACTTTTAGCATATTACTACATGAAAGAAGACAATCTGAAAAGGCTACATACTGTATGATTCCAACTGTATGACATGCTGAAAAAGGCAAAACTATGGAGACAGTAAAAAGATAGGGGGTTGCCAGGGGTTAAGGGGGAGAGAAGAATAAAGAGGTAGAGCACAGAGGATTTTTAGGGCAGTGAAACTATCCTGTATGATACTATAATGGTGGATACATGTCATTAGACATGTGTTAAAATCCATATAATATACAACACCAAGAGTGAAACTTAGGGTAAACTACGGATAGTGTAGGTTTATTGATCAACAAATCTACCAGGATGTTTATAGTGGCAGAGGCTGTGGTGTGTAACACCACAGGGGTATACAGGAACTTTCTGTACTTTGTGCTCAATTTTGTTGTGAATCTAAAATTGCTTTCAAAAATAAAACCTATTAAAAAAAATCCAACCCTCCATGGTGTGGCTTCTCTATACCTCTTTAAAATAATCTCTTCTCCATTCTGCCCTTGCCATATTTTCTTGTTTTTATATGGAACTTCTTTGTTTCTTTGAATTAGCGTTACTCTTGTTGATCTCTGAGTTTTTGCCCATTTCTTCTTACTTTTTGTCTTTGCTTGCTGTCTGCTTGTCATCTTTGATCATTTATCATACTACACTGTTACTGTGGTTTCACTTTTCTGTCTTCTTTGGCCTGATTCTACATTCTGAGTCCATCTTGCTCACTGTAGTATCTCTAGTGTGGGGCATACAAAACACTGAATAAATGAATGGGTGGCATAGGGTTTGGAAAAATTTTCTTCCATTCTTATCTAGACCTACCCTGGTTTTGTTTTCAACTGCTTCTAAGCTCTTAGAAAGAAAGCACTCTAAAAAAAAAAATTACCAGCCTAGGTTGCCAGATTTAATAAGAACAACAAAAAGTACAGGACACTCAGATAAATTTGACTTTGAAGTGGACAATGGATAGTATTTTACTGTAAGTATGTACCCAGGTATGTAATCTTTTTATAATATTTGATTTAATATTTATATAATATTTGGGCTCATTTATATTAAAAATCTATTCATTGTCTGGAATTCAAATTTAACTGAGCTTCCTGTATTTTATCTGGCAACACTATTCAGGCCCCAAGAACTGTTTCCTGGTTACTGGACTCATTTGTTTAAACACAAGATAATAGAATTGGGTAACTGCCTCCATCTTGAGCTCTTTGCAGTACATTTCTGCTGAGGACTCCCCTTTTCTTTTGCAAATTTTCATTATTTAGTGTTTGCAGCAGAGCATTTCCATTTCTACCCATGGAGAAAGTTTTTGCTGTTTACTAGGAGGAAAAAGTTTTGCCTTTGAGCTATTGTCTTTTGAAATGGTGTTATTTACATATAATTCACCCATTGTACAATTTACCCATTTAAGGTGTAACAGTTTAAAGTGCAGGATTCAGTATATACAGAATTGTGCAACTGTCATCACAATCTAATTTCAGAACATTTTCATCACTCCAAAAAGGAAGCTGGTACCTATGAGCAGTCACTCCCTTCTGTCACCTACCCTCAGCCCTAGGTAACCACTAATTGACATTCTGCCTTTATAAACTTGGACATTTCGTATAAATGAGGTCATATACGACATGACCTTTTGTGACTGGCTTCTTGCCCTCAGCAAAATGTTTTCAGGGTCCATCCATGCTGTAGCATGTACCATACTTCATTCTTTTTTTCCTTGCTGAATATTATTGCACTGTGTGGGTACTCCATATTATGTTTATCCATTCATCGTAGATGGACAAGTGGATTGTTTCCACTGACTTTTGTAAAGGTAACATTCTAAAATGGATTTTTGTCAATTTTATGTTTATTGTCTTAGGTCAAGCTTTAGAGAAAAGCAAAGAAAATACCTTGCTTGTTTTAATAGTTATAGGATTTTATTTTGCTTTTGAAATTTCTTTGGATTCGTTGATCTATCCCTGTTCTTATCTAAATCTTTTCTTTCACATGGGAATTGTTTAATATAAAGGTATATTGGATGTTGTGATAAGCAATTTAGATCTTTTCAGGCTGTACGAAATCTGTGGTACGACAGGTCCGTCCCGTGCAGTATTTTCTGTGACTACAGATAATATCTTAGACTAGAACATCTAGAATTGATTATAGTCTTTGGCACAGATGTGTGAAATTGTGGTGTGAGGCTGGAGTTTTTATGTTATATGTTTTTACATAATATATTCTCATCTGATCTGTGGATGACTAAACCGAAGATGGTAAATCAAAATATAAAACCAAAACATAACAAAGTAATAAGGATGTTTGAGTCTTCACAGACACAAAAATGTCATTTTAAAAACAAGTAATTTCTTAGAGAATGTGAATACACGAGAGTCAACACTGACCTTTCTATTATACAAGAATATTAATTATGCTGGTGGGGGGGGTCACATGGCTATGTTTACATTAACCCCAAATAATGGAAGATTTGTAAAATTAAATATCAACCTGTTGTGCTTATGTTGTCAATGCATGACTTTCTTTCTTCCTTCCTTCCCCTGTTCCTGCCTTCCTTCTTTTTTCCTTTCCGTCCTCCCCTCCCTTCCCTCTCCTCTCCTTCTCTTCCCCTCCCTTCCTTCCTTCTATGATTTCTACTAAGTCACCTGGGTAGAGTAAACAGTTGGAAATTGCTTAAAGGAATCATTATACTTTGGGCAATTTAATATAAATGTTAATGAATCCGAGGTAGTGATTTTCAAACTCAGGTTTTGTGATAACCTAGGTAATATAGAATTATTTCAAGGGGTGTGAACAAATCTCAGAATAATATGAATATATATTTACTTTAGTTTTTTACAAGTACCTATCTTAATTGTCGTTTAAAAATAACAAGATGTGAAACAAAAACTGTTAGGATGTCAACTCTTGGTAAAGCTTGAATGATGTCTTAATTTATTGGAGGTTGTGCATTAAGCAGTTTGAAACACACTCCTTTTTACACATGTACATATTCAAAGCTGTCTTTTTAAATATTCCTAAAGTTGATACTCAGAGACTAAATATCCAAGAAGTAAAATAGATCACTCTGGTCTACTAAACTGCATATTTGCTATTTGACTTTCATTCAGGACTTAATGAGTGTTCATTGTCTGGAATTCTAGTTGTTAACGTGATAGTGAATCTAAGATTCTATCAATTATCCACTAAGAAAGAAGAAAGAGACTAATGAATTTCAATGAATTGGAAGCAATATCCCGATTTCAGAGATGTAAAAGTGAGGAAAAATATACACTGTAGAATTAATGAAAAGTACTAGCACTATTGAAAGTATACAAATATACTCAAAAGGCATACTGCACACTAAAATACATAAAGCATTGGTCAACTTCATTCAGTTATAAATTAACTAAGCACTTTAAATATGCATAGTTCTGGGCTAAATCCTGGTCCACAATTGGGCTGGAACCATTTAATAATCTAGAAATTTTTATTTGTTTATAACCTTCTATGTGCGCCACAGTATACCAGTTGGAATGGGTAGAGTAGGTAGCTTCCTATTGAAGTGTGGCTTAAAGTTCTCTGAGAAGGTCTTTATCCCTACTACTTTTCTACTGATGCCAGAAAATTTCCTGTAAGCATTTTCTTCCTTTGGTCTTATGTCCTTTGAACATGTGGATATTTCTGGAAGGATGCATTGAGTATTTTAATTAACTCTCCGGTGTGGAATCATTGGTTACATTTTCCAAATGGGATTGCAACTAGGACTTTTCTTTCTTTTTTCTTCTTTTTACAGCACACTATCATAACTGATGAGGAATCAGAGCTTCAGAGACCTCACATAACTTATCCAGGACTGCACAGCATGTAGGTGATTGAACTGGGCTTTCAACTATGCTGTTTACTGGGTCAGACTGTCTTTCATGAACACCTCAAAAAAACAGAAGGGAAATCTCCAATCTGGCTGACCTTTTGAAAGAGAGAAGTGGAGAGCTGGAGGGGGACCAGATGGGGGGTTGACTTGGGCAATGACAAGGCAAAGGTTTCTGAAGGGGAAAATGGAAAGATGCTAGAAGTGGACTGGTCACTTCTCAGTTTCCCCTGTGCTTGCATCAGAATTATTGATTCCTAGAATGTAGCTCATCTACCTTTCACATTTGCTAGATTTACTTCAATTCAATATTTTACTGGAGTTCCTCAGAAGGACTAGGACTCACTTAGGAACTCTAGTAAAATTTTTATCTTGTCTCTATTACTGCATTTTTAACTCATATTGAATAGAATTTTTTTCTGAGCAGTATTTAAGACATTGCAGGTTCCTTTCCTCCATTTTCTCTATGATTGCTATGACAGCTGAGAAACTGCATTAAAAATTAGTTTGAACATGCCCACACCTATACCTGTATGCAAATTAAAAAAATTTTTTTTAGTGTTTATTTATTTGAGAGAGAAAGAGAGAGACAGAGTGTAAGCAAGGGACGGCAGAGAAAGAGGCAGACACAGAATCCGAAGCAGGTTCCAGCCTCTCAACTGTCAGCACAGAGCCTGACATGGGGCTGGAACTCACAAACTGTCAGATCATGACCTGTGCCAAAGTCAGACGCTTAACTGACTGAGCCACCCATGTGACTCTGTGTGTGAATCTTAATGGCAGTTTATAACACTCATGGAAAGATAAGAGATATTAGTATCATTTTTCTTAACAAGTATAATATTTTCTCTTTGTCCTTTAATAACACTGAGAAGTAAGCCAGAGATTTTGCTATGAACACAAGGATGTCAGGTACTATTACTTATGCAGTAGATGCTTGACATACATAAATGATACCACAGCAAACCCTCAAGTTTAATCATCAGATTGAACTAACCAGAGTTCCTGTTTGGAAGCTGTAAGCAGATATAACAGGGCTGTATTGAATTTATTCATTCATTCCACAAATATTTATAGAGCTCCTACTGTGTATCACTGTATATGTGCTTTGCCAGGAGGTGGATATATAGCAGTGCACTAATCAGACAAATCTGTCCTGAATCTAGTGGAGGGAGAGATGAATACAATAACAATTCCATGCTCATGGTCATTAACAGATACAGTACTTTTCACACTTGCTATTCCCTCTGCTTCAAAAACTTCTCACCCTGACTTTCACTAATTCCTATTTACCTTTTATGTTTCTATTTAGATGAGTCTTCCTCTGACCCACAAATTCAGTGTATCTGCCCTTCTCATCTACTCTCATGAAACTTTGCATTTTCGCTCTTACGATATATTGCTTTCCTTATATTTTTTCTCTACCAGATTATAAACTGAGACAATGAGACCCATGAATTTTTTTGGTCCTATTTGCACTTTCAGCAATCTGCATTGTGTTTGGCACAGGATGGGAACTCAGTGAATAAATGATTTAATGAAATGTCTTCTCACACATTAGTCACTTAACACAGTGTAATTCAAATTCATATTTCTTCTAGTTACAGATTACTTAACTATTTAGGGAGAACTCACCAAGGATGTGAGATCCCAGTTTACCAAGTGTCTAATGCACTGAGTTTCTGGTCAGTGTGTCAGTGTTGTAGAGTGGCTGTTAAGATTTTAAAATGTTCTTGTCTGGGATGTGGGGTGTGTGTGTGTGTGTGTGTGTGTGTGTGTTTGAAGAGGTTAATATTGATTTGCCACATCTTGGTATATGAATCCCAATGTATACTTCATATCTCAGCCCTGCAAATATATAGTATAAGAGCACCAAGGAATGATGTGGCACAAAAGCAGTGATATGGCAGGATAACACTCGTAGTGATAGCAACATACACTTATTTAGTCTTAATATGTGCCAGGCGATGTTACAAGCACTTCATCCATATGTACTCATTTAAATATACCCACGACTCTCTGAGGAAACTGAGGCTCAGGGGGTTAAATAATTTGATGACATAGTGTGTAAATAGTGGAAAAGTATGTGAACTTCAAAGCTTAGCTCTAGAGTTCATGTTCTTCTACATTTTACTCCTACCATTTGACCAACCCCCCCCACACACAAAAAGACAAAAACAAACAAAAAAGCCCTAGTAATCTGAAACAACAACAACAACAAAACAAAATAAAAGAATAAAACAGCTCAAGAAGTACCACTTGAATTGGACCTAAGCGTTCTCTTGATGTATTAGAAACTGATATATTAAAAGCTACCATGATGCCTATTTTTTTTTTTTTTTTTTTTGCCAAGGGAATTAATTGCTTATTAGACAGATGGAAGAGTTCAGTTGAGGGGGAAAGCGCTAAGGTATGTAGCCTATGTGAGAGAAAGGGCAAGCTTGGTGCACCGTGATATGCCAAAAATACTTGCAAAAATATGTCAGAAAGATATCAGGCAGGTGACTAGCATCCCAAAGTCCACATGACTGGGGCCAACATGGGAAATGAAGAGAAGGCAGTGAAAAGAGAGATGACAGGTGAACAAAAACCTTTTATCTTTTAAAAGAAGTCTTGTGCAATGAAACAGAAGAGATGAGTCACAGTGCTGTAATTAGATAGTAGAACATTGTAAATCACAGATTATTGGTAGAGTAGAAAATTTTAATGACTTAACCAATTAATATCAAATAATATTTTTGAGAAAAATAATTTTTGATAATCACCCTTTTGATGAGTAAGGATTTTGAAGGATAAAATATGTTATTGAGAAATTCTAAAAGAGAGTATAGCTATTTCTTCTGCTATCGAATGATACACATTTTTCTGAAAAACCTCATGTTTGGCAAAATCATCTCTGAAAAATAACAAAGCTTAATGGAAAAATAGAATTGGGGCAGGTAATTCCAAACCTGTTCAGTTTATAACCTGTGCATAACAAAAAACAATACTAATTACAAACTCTTAATTCAGTGAAAAAGACATGCAATTCTCTTTGAAAAAGAGCACTACAGTACATTTTAGATTTCACCCTTCGGGGAGAAAAGATGAATGAGGCTGGGTGGAGGTGAAGAGAGGGCCGAAGCATCTGAATTATGGAAATAAGAAAAGAGAGATAAGTTGCAGGTTGAAGAACAGTTTCAGGCTTTGCACAAAAGAAGAGGAAAACACCCCATCAAGTGTTTCCAAGATAGTCCTTGTTTCGCTAGGCATAGTACCATGTCTGTTTGCAGCCTGCTGCAGTTAGCTGTGTTATTGTATTGTGTTCAGCTGTTGTTACTCAGTGACACAAAATGTTAAGGGGCTGAGAAAGTTCATGCATGAACCAAGATGACTTTTGTGTACAAGCTGTCACATTGTAGAGAATTTAGGAATTGTAACTTTCTTTCTATCCATCCATCCATCCATCTATCTATCCATCCATCCATCCATCCATCATCCACCCATTCACAAGTCTATCATCTGTCTGTCTATCCACCTACCTAGTTACCCACTTACCTATATACATATCTACTGAGCATGAGAAACTGAGGATGTTCTTAAAATGAGTCTTTCCCAAAGTGCCCAGAAAGCTGTGCTTCCTTCTGTCACTGTAGCACCTTAGAACTCCCATTTGGATCTTTTATTGCTTGAAGCTGTTTCTCATATCTGTGATTCTTTGCCTCTATTATTTACTTTGGAGCTCAGAAACCATATTAATATTTTTTGATTTAAATAAGTTCAAAATTTATATTCTTGATTCAAAAACTTTAAAATCTCCAAATACTTCTGATTACAATAAAATTAGTCATGAAAACCCCTCCAAATTCCTTAAGAATTTAGCAAACCTGAAATATATATTTATCCTATGAAATTAAAGTAAACACAGGCATTTTCTCTTTTGTATTGAACTAAATTGCTGTTAATGCTTTTTCTAGTTCTATTTTTATACCAAATGACTAAGTTATATGAATTTTTATTGCATGCTGCTTCCTTTGCATTGGTAAAAATCATTTTGAGTGAAGAATTGCTTCTCTCAATATAGTTTAATTATTTCTGAGGAGTTGGCAGATGAAAAAAAATGACAGGAATATTATTGCTTGTGTTTAGCTTTTAGCATATTTAACATGTGTAGCTAAGATAATTAGAATGAAAAGAATGCTCTTTTTATTTAATGAATTAATGGAAGGGCATCCAGAAGTTGCACTGCAAAAGTTCAGCTGAAGCTGATTAAACCTTCTTCCATAAATCAACTGAGTTGGTTCAGTAATTTCATAGCCCATAAGATAATAATGTCTTTCTTTGCCTTACTTTTATCTTCTGCATTCAAGTTACATGCACACACTCGTTTGATATATAACTTTACTTTTAAGTTTATATGAAAGATGCAACATAATTTTATTCTAAATATGAACTTGACAATACGGATTCAAATTTGATTCACTGATGTGCAACCTTGCGTGTGATATCTGAAACCAGAAATTGTCAAATGGTATATCAAAAAGGTAAATTAGCATTTTCTCAGTGCAACCTGACATGACAGATGGGTAGGAGGAGCGCTGTTATCTCTGAGAAGAGACTAAATATATTATAATTTCGATGTATACACAGACTGGATAAAGATTTTCATAAAAGAGTTTTCAGTGCAAAATCTATTTTCCACACTCGTAATAGTTAGTTAAGCCCCCTCCATCACTCACTTCTTTCTATGCTTCTATGAATTGCTTTGCAAAGTATCCATGCATAAAAATTACTTTATAGGATTTATGTTTACTGAGCACATACTAATTCCAAGACACAATGCTAGACCCTGTAAAGTATATTGGTAGGTCATTGCCATGAAAATAATATTAGTAGTAGTAATAAGAAGAATACTCATATGATAATTGCTAATAGTGATTGAGCATTTACTGTGTGTGCCAGAATTCATGCTAAGTCCTTTACATGTATTCTGACTTTCACACACAGATATGCACACCAGTCAACTAACAATAAACGACATCTGAGTGATGTGGGCGATATTTGTTTTTCAAGATCAGAAGAGGTCTAACACCTGAAGGGTCACATGGAGAAGGTGGACTGAGCCAGGACCAGAAACGAGCCAGAGTTGGGTAGATAGCATAGAGAGATAAGGTATTTGGGGGCAAAGAGATGGGGAGAAGCTCTGTGGGCAAAAACTTAGCAGTGGGAAACTGCAGTCTGGAGAACAGAATTTATATTAGGAAGGAAGTTATGGTAGAGAAAGGGTGGGTAATGTCAAGAATAAAGCTCTTGAATGCAAAGCTGAGGGGTTTAGATTCAATACTAATTAGGTCATGGGGATTCACTGAAGTTTTTGGATAAGGGGAGTGATTTAAAAGCAATAAATTGGGAAGATGTATATGGTGACAGTGCAAGTTGTGTCCAAGTGATGAAAGGTAGAGTTGGAGCTGAATTAGGAGGCTGTGGTTTGTCTAGAAACTGATGTAAAGTGATGATGATAAGAAGCTTTACTTGTCAGCTATCAGAGGTGAGGAAAGAGGAATCGATGAGGACCCATTTTCTTGGTCTAGATGACTGTCAGGATGAGGACCTGTCTATGGGAGGCAGGTGATGAGTCAAGTTCTAGAGCTGGCAGAGCACTGAGATGTCTGGGCACAGAACTGCAGAACATGGTCTGAAATTTATGAGAAGGGCTCAGTTTTGGGAGTCATCAGCCTGCAGCTGAGAGCTGGGCTAGAGATAAGTGCAAATTCTGTTCTACAGAGATAGAGAGTAAGAAGTGTGGGAGAATAAGGAGAAACTCTGACTAACAGTGGAGGCAGAAGAAAACCCAGACAGAATAGGAGAAAGAATGGTCTGGGAGGGAGGACCGAAACAAAGAGCACACGCTATGGGAAAGTAGGGGAGAAGAGAGGTCCAAAAAGGCAGATGTCTTCGATACCATGTGATGTTGCAGGAGAACACAGAAAAAAGGGGCTGCATGCAGATGAGTGCATTGTCCTTACAAAGTCACTTGACACCTGAGAGTATAGCTTTAGTAAACAGGTGGATTAAGACCTTAATTTAGAATAAATTTTTACTGATCACAAGCTACTTGATGTCATCAGTTGCCTACATTCTGATAGTTTCTAAGTAGGCTAGGTTGTCTAGAAAAAAATATCATGTATGTCTTTAGGCTTTCAACAATGATATGGGCCATAGATAAAGAAACAGGGCAGCACACTGTTGGGGATTCATTGTATTCCCAAATTAGAGAAACAATAATTGAGAGCCTTAGAGTTATTTAATCATCTGCTTAAAACTATTCTTCCTAAGGGAGACAGAGAGTAAGTGAAGCCTGCTCTCAAACCATATATTCAGTTTTTGAGGAAAGTCTTCCTGTCCAAGAGGCCTTTAGCTTTTGTTTGTGTTCTTGAAACATTTTAAAAGGAAATATGGCTTGTTTACGACTCTTGGGATGTAAATAGATATAAAAGCATGAAAGTTTTTCTATATACTTATAATTACACTCAATGGGATTGAAACTCAAGTGCCAGCATTACCCAGAAAAATCATATTCTGTCAACCCCAGCCAAAACAAAAAAAAAAAAAAAAAAAAAAAAAAACAGGAGAAAACACCAACAAAAAATAATTCTCCTAGGAGACAGAAGTTTAATTTCTGTGATACTTAGTGATGAAACCATAGGCCTGTTCAATACAGTATTCCCAAGTGGCCAAATGAGGCTATTAAATTAAAATTAATTAAAATTAAATAAAGTTGCAAGTTCCATGCCTCAGTCTCACCAGCCACATTTTAAATGCTCAGTGGCCAGTGCAGATGTAAAACCTCTCCATCGTTGCAGGAAATTCTGTTAGACAGCACTGGTATAGGCTATAAAACCACCTAAAGCACAGACTGGTGTCATAACCAGATGTGCAGTGCCATATATAGATAATAATTTCATTTTACAGGATACAACAATATTTCAAGACTGTGTTTGTATTTGTTAAATCTTGTTACAATGGGACTTATTTGCTCCACAGCCTCGGGTTAAATTTTCTTTTGTAAGTACTGTTGCTCACAGCTATGAGCTGTTTTCCAAATAACTATGAATGGGGGTTAGAGGTAAAGGAAACAGTAGCAGAAGATGTGTGGAGAACCTCAAAGCATTAATTTCTTGGGACGGAGCAGCCGTTTCTACTTGAGTTCTTTCCACTCTCCTGCTCTGTATGGATAGTGAAAGCTTCCTGTGAGCGCTGATGCTAAGTCTGTGTTCATAGGAGCCCATTTACAGAGTAGATCAATGAAAAGATGGTGTCATCAATGCGGAGAAGCTAGACACGGGAGGGGAAGAAGTGGGGATTGGAGATGGGAGAACAGGGGCCCCACTCATTGTCAAGCAGAGGTTTTCTGTTGGATAGCAAAGGCTGGAGGGACCCAGAGGGGAAACAGAACTGTGACAGGAAGCCGCAGGCAGCATCTGTAAATTCTGTACTCTACAGCTGGGTGAGATTGCAGAGTGGGATAACAAGGAAATAGGTATTTAGCAAGTTACACATCACGGCTTAAACAGCACTTGTGGAAGAGGACACGATATGGTTGGGAGCATGAGAAATGGACATTTCATTAAGTCATTGTATCAATTTAAAAATGCAACTTTCTGATGATAAGCTTGCGTGTCAGTTTGGGTTCTTACGAAAGCAGAAGCTGAGGTAGGGCAGTGGGAGAGACAGTTGACTTGAGAGGTGATCTCAGAAAGCTGGAGAGATGGAGTAAAAGTATCAGATGGGGAGGAGGAAGACAATACGAAGGTACATTATTATTGTCACTGCTGTGGGTAAGGGGCCTCTCTTCTGCTGGAATCTCCACAGTTCTTCTGAAGGACAAGAAACTGCTATCAGCCATTTGCCGAGGGTGATTTCAGGGGTCTGAACTCCCCTACCTTCTAGGCTGCACTTCCAGCTGGCCCAGCAGTGTTCCCAGGACCTGGGGCAGAATGCAGAAAGATCTGAGGCACTTTCTTGATATGGGATGCTGTCAGTGCATCGTGAGTTTGAGACACATAAATCTGTCCACCCCATCTGTGACTGAAATCAGAGGGGACCTAGGGGATGAGACACTGAGCAACAGAGGTATTTTCTACATCTACTGTTTACTTAGAATAATCATTATGTATCAGCCGCTGTGCTATGACAAAGCACATACTTTTTCTCATTTAGCTATACAGTTCCCCATGAAGTGGATCTTATGCTCCTGCATTTCATAGAAGAAGATAGGGTTGTTAGAGAGGTTAAGTAACTTGCTCAAGAAACAATATATCAAAAGCCTAAGGTCACAAATGGCTGACATAATTCTTACCCTGGACTTTGTGGCCCACACACCTAGTTCCACTATTCTTCATGCTTCCTTAATGCCTCTAAACTTGGCTATCCATCTTGATATTTTTTGGAATATCTCCCCTCACACTCCCCCACCCCCACCCCCATCTGCTCTTTGTAGCACAGTGTTTCTGCAAATTTTGGCAAATACATACATCCCTGTGACTATGATTACCACATAGTCAATATATAAAATAATTCTATCACCCTCAAAACTCCCCCATGGTCCTTTGCAGTAAGCCCCTCTTCCCCATTTCCAGCTTCTGGCAACCACTGAATTCTTTTGTTTCCCTATAGTTCTGACTTTGCAAGAATGTCATATAAATGGAATCATACCATTTATAGCCTTTTAAGTCTGGATTCTTTTGCTTAACATAATGCATTTGAGAATCGGTCAAATTGTGGTATCAGTAGTTCATTTCTGTCTGTAACTGAGTAGTATTCCATTTCATGGCCGCACCATTGTTTATCCATTCCCTAGCTGAGGGACATTTGGGTTGTTTCCAGTGTTTGTGGTGATTATAGGGAAGCAGCTATAAGCATTTGCATAGAGCTATTTGTATGAACAAAGGTTTTCATTTCACTTGGAAATGAATACCTAGGAATCAGATTACTGACTCTTATAAGCGTATGTTTAACTTTTTAAGAAATTGCCAAACTGTTTTAGTTACTGACTTTACCACTTTGTGTTCCCATCATTAATTGCTCCATATTCTCATCAGAACTTGATATTAAAAATTATATCTAAATATCCTATCCTAATTATATCTAAATACCTATCCTAATAGGTATTTAGTATTATATCATTGTAATTTTAATGCATTTCCCTCGTTATAAATGATGCTGAACATCTTTTCATGTATTTACTTGAATCTGTATATTTTCTTTGGTGAAATATCTGTTTAAATATTTTGCCCATTTGTTTTATTGGGTTATTTGCTTTCTTATTATTGAATTTTGAGAGATCTTTTTATATTAGGTATATACAGGTTTTTGTCTTTTTAATAATTTTTTTAATGTTTACTTGTTTTTTGAGAGAGACTGAGCACAGAAAGGGGAAGGGCAGATAAAGAGGGAGACACAGAATCTGAAGCAGGCTCCAGGCCTGCTGTCAGCACAGAGCTCAAAGTGGGGCTTGAACTCCCAAACTGTGAGATCATGACCTGAGTCTAAGTCGGATGCTCAACTGACTGAGCCACTCAGGTGCCGCACAGTTGTTGTTTTTTTTCCTTCAAATCAGATATGTATATTACAAACATATCCTTTCAGTCTATGGCCAAGCTTTCATTCTCTTAAAGTAGTTCTTAATTTTTATGGAGTCCAATTTGTCATTTTCTTTTATGGTTTGTGCTTTTGATGTCATGCCTAAAAATCTTTGGCTAACCCCAGGCCACAAAGATTTTCTTCTGTTTTCTTCTAAAACTTTTATGATTTTAGGTTTTACTGGAGGTATATGATCCATTATAAGTTAATTTTTGTATGAGGTATAAGGTATAGATCAAGATAACTAAAAAGGAGATGGATAGCTAGTTGTTCCAGCCCATTAGTTGAAAAGATTATCCTTTCACCATTGGATAGCTTTTACACCTTTATCAAAAATCAACTGACCATATACGTGTGGGTCTGTTTCTGTACTTTCTACTGTGTTCCATTGATCTACATGTTTATTGTTTCTCCAGTACATTGTCTTAATTATTATAGTTTTATAAAAAGTCTGAAAATAGCGTACTGTTAGTCTTTCAACTCTGTTCTTTTGTAAAAAAAAATTTTGCTATTGTAATGCTTCCATATGCATTTTAGAATCAGCTTAAGGATTTCAAAAGAAAAGTCTTGGTGGACTTTGACTGGAATTCTGTTGACTCTATAGCATATTTTGGGGAAAGACTGACATCTTACCGACATTCCCCTTATTTTATTTCTTGTTAGTCATCGCGTAGAGGGACTGAACATAAGCAATGTAATGGAAGGAAGACATGTTTATTAAAGTATGTCAGCATAGTTAGAAAATTACAAACACTTCTGTTTCCCAGCTTACATATAAGTATCAACAAAATAGTACAACCTTGTGTTGCTGGCTAGGAGGAGGAAATAGTGTCTGTTATTCTGGAGAAAACAATGATATTTGAGTTTTGCTATTGCTCCCTCAAACTTTGCTAGTTTCCCCTATGTGATCAAAATATCTGTATCTGCCAAATATTAATTCTACATCATTTTTAAGTCTTTACGGAATACAGTAGGTTATTAAAAAAAATCATTGCTTCTTAAAATATGTTTTCAAAGTGAAATACTCCCTACTGCTAAAATAAAAAATTAGGGTACTTACAGGAAATGAATGTAGTTTATTATTATTTTTAAAAATGTAGAACAGGCAGGGGCACCTGGGTGGCTCAGCTGGTTAAGTGTGGGACTCTTAGCTTTGGCTCAGGTCATAATCTCATGGCTTGTGAGTTTGAGCCCCATGTCAGGCTCTATGCTCTCAGTGCAGACCCTGCTTAGGATTCTCTCTCTTCCTCTCACTCTCTATCCCTTTCCCCACTCAAGATGTCTCTGTCTCTCTCAAATAAATAAATAAACTATAAAAAATGTAGAATAGGCAAATAGAGAGATGATCTTTAATGCAGGTCTCTGGCATTGAATATTTCAGAATTTCTTGAGTCTGCCTGTTTTTCAATGGTAACTCTAATTGCTGGAATTTTCTAAATGTCTGTGTGCAGTTTTTAGTTGATAACTGAAAAAGACATAAATGTTTCCAAGACAGAACCAGAGGCTTTCTTCAACTTAGATTCTGTCACCTTTACCTCTGGGTGTCAGGCCTCCTTTCTGTTGTCCATGCCCCAAATTCAACTTTCAAAATGTTGCTACTTGCCAGCTCTGTGTTTTAACCTTTCCCCAGCCTATTGCTGGCTCCTTGGCAGGATGTCAGCCCTGTCCAGGCAGGACGTCAGACCGGTCCAGATTCAACTAGCTTGATCGGAGAAACAAGCCAGTGCAAAACAGCAAGATCCTCATTAATCTTAATTAACAGTTCCAGAGTTGCACAACAAGGTCATTTTCCCTAAATGAATTATTAGAGATAATATAAGAAGTAGGCTTCTCCGAGAAGTATTTTTCAACCCCAGGAGTTGGCAAAAACTCTCCCAGAGTATCTCTCTTTCTGAGTCAGTTCACTCTCAAAAAGTTGAGGTGAATATTTCCTGAAAACATTGAATTCATGGTCTATTCCATTTTTAGGGAATGCTATACAGTGATATTTCTTCACCTGGAAAAAAATAATTAGAAAAATCTAAATAGACTAGAAAACCGTACTTCCTTATAAATCAAGAAAATCCAATGTCTTCCAGAGAACTCTAAAAACATCTTCTCTAGATGTCTACTTGCTTACCCACTTTATTGACTCTTGCTTATTAAAAATTAATCGGGCACATTTTTCATAAATTAGGGCCTGTGTGTTTTTTCATTTATTTTGTCTTTCAC
Organism: Cryptoprocta ferox; assembly: GCA_028646485.1. Classification (NCBI taxonomy): domain Eukaryota; kingdom Metazoa; phylum Chordata; class Mammalia; order Carnivora; family Eupleridae; genus Cryptoprocta; species Cryptoprocta ferox. The sequence goes on along the minus strand of CM053567.1, from coordinate 73,336,133 downwards.
TTACTCCTATGTGATTATCTTATTCTCCCCAAAAGCAACTCATATTGTTTCTATGAAAACACTTGACTTTATGACGAAATATGCAGAGAAGAGTACTTTTCTATGCATTTGAGATCCTACCTTTATTAAAGTACCATCTAAACATCCAAATAAAAATCCAAGTAAAAAAATGCTAAAAAATTTAACTTGGACACATAAATACAAATGTCAGAAGTAGATTGACAGTTTTTCAAACTTCTTGATAAACTCTCAAAATATTTGTAAATAAATATAAATATGCATGAACACTGTCAGCTTCTCTGGCAGTCTTATACCCTAGTGAAGAGATAAAAGCACTTAGCTTCAAAGTTTATCTAAGAAACTCAGTTAGATTCAGAGTTACTGTAACAATTCTTGTGAAAAATCAAAACACTGCCAAAAGCAGCTGAAGCCGCTGACCTGGCAGCCTGACTCTGAAAGAGGCCTGCACTAAAAGCTGTAGGGGTTGAACTAAACATATGGTATCGGATTACTATTAATCTGGAGAAATAGACCATCAGCAAATTGAAAAAAGAATCTCTTATTACAGTGATTTGTCAAGGCTTTGAGTTTTCATCCTCATTCTTCCTTTCTGATTTGTCTTCTGGTGTCTACCTTATTGTCATATAAGGGTAATGGTTTTCATAGTGAATAGATTTCCCCTGCAAATGCTTATACACGTGTTTTCACCAATAAGTTGTCAATTTCAAACTGACATTGACATATATGTATATGTATATATATATATATATATAAATCTGTAGATGCTATTATAGCTATATATCTATAATATTTTATATATAAAATATGTGTATATTTTTATGCATTAAATATTGAAGACATTATATATATAAAACCAGGTAATCTTCTTAAAAATTTTAAATTCATGTTTAACTTACTAAACAATTTGCTCAAGGTGACATAAGAGTCTATGCAAACTATATGAAGATGGTATCTAGGCTTAGACACAGTTTGGTGATAGTGGCCGTTTCATTGTGCAAATTGTTTTACCAATCAATGCATGAGTAGAACAAGTTGATTGTTTTGTCTCTGGCCTTTGAACCTCATTGGATGCAACTGTTTAAATAAGTTTTTGAGATATGTGGATATATGAAGATATAAGGAGAAAATAACAGTTTCTTACCCTGATTTTGGCATAAGGTGTCTTAGAGAGGAGAAAAGAGGTGATATTTTATTACGAACAAAATAACCTTATGGTTAATGACATAAAAAAACAACAAGTGAAACCAAACCAGCAAATAAATTTGTCTCAACATATTCAAAGATCAATTCAATCAAAGTGAGTTCAATTAGCAGCTCTATATAAATAGTTTTACTTACATGTGGTATATTACAACCTGATAATACGTGTGCATTCACCAAACTGTCAAAGTACCCAATATTTACATATAATAGACCTTGTCATATGTTGAATCACTGTTTTCAGCTTGCATCCTCCGCCAGTCCCTCAAGAGTAGGAAAGGTTTGTTTCCCTCCAGCATGCTGCCAGTGATTAGTTCAGTGCTCAGCAAATTACAGGAAGATCCGGCAGGAGTGGATGGTGAGCAAGGTGGCAGGTAGAACAGTGAGTTGTTGGAAGGGACTGAGATAGGAAATGTTTCGGATACCAGAAGCTGCAACCCTTGAGCTATTTGGTGATGCCAAAGCCTGCTTTTCCAGGAGGGCATCCATAAAAATGCTGAAACAAAGTTCTTTGCTATAATTGTCTATGGCTCTAGTTCCCACCCCTACTCCCCCAATTCCTCTAGACTTATGAATCTATGAACATACTATGCAAAATTACTGTAAATGTAATTTCTCCTAATTTTTTTTAACTTATTCTGCCTTAAACTATGGTCTTTAAAAAATGTAAGAGCTTTAAGCAGGGACCCATATAAATTCTATCAGTCTTATATTTGATCATAAGCCACTACTAAGTGAGAATAGATTATTCTCTGTAGGATGAATAATTAGAAAAACCATCAGACTTATGAAAAATCATTGAAGCTTAGAGAGAGAGAGAATATTAAATATGGATATGGGGGCATTATGGACAGAGAAAACAATCCAACAACCTATGTTCTGGAAGTATTGCATGTATAAGGGAAACCTAATTGTTTAATGAATGGATAAAATGAAATCAGTAGAAGCAAAATGATGAAAGTTGAATTGATGAAATAAAAGATGAATTAAATATATTCACCCATAATTCAGAGATTAAGAGGAGAAAAATGAGAGATGTAGATGACCCATCAAAAGGTTAAGCTATATAAAATAGAATTCTATAAATAGAAAAATAGAAAGAATGAATCAAGAGCTGTGATCAAAGGAAAAATGAAAACTCCATCATGGCAAAAAGGATGTCCTCAGCCCCAAAAGCTAGAATATATTGAAAGTAAATTACTTCAATTTATGAAAACAGAGGAAAAAAACTGAGCATATTCTGGTGCAATCCTTAAAAATCCCAGTGAAGTTATCAATGTGTGAGAGCAACCGAATGGCATTCTTTGGTATGTTTGAATTAAAAATATGCTATCCTGACAACATAAATACATAATTTGAAAATCTGAGTTATAACAATGTAAATAGTATCAAAGTTTCCTTGACAAAGGAAATAGCGGTTACAAAAAGAAACTAGTCTAAATTATTGGTAAAAATAATTAGACTAATAATTTAGTCTAAAGTACCACAAGGATTACAAAATTTGGGTTTTATTGCATAATATATCAAAGAAGGAAAAATGCAGAAAAAATGAAATTAAAATATAGAAATTGGAGAATATTCAAAAGCAAGGCACAAAACATTTTATTCACTATCAGTGGCAGTTAACAAATGATTTTTTTGATCTAACTCTTATGGTTACTCTAATATCATTTTATACTGTCTTTGAAAAGTTTAAGGTAATGACTTAAAGGATAAGTACAAATATTTTCTTTGAAGTCAAAGATATAAACCGCAACAAAAACAAAGAAACAAACATCCAATGCCCCCAGTCAAACCTCTACTTAGGGAAAATAAATAGGGGAAAATCATCAGGCAAATATTTTTAAAAGGATAAAAAGAAAATACATATTGGTAGAGGCAAGATCAAGTACTAATTAGACCAATAAATATATATTAGTTAATATATTACAAGGCTACAGTATAAAAACAGTATGGTATAGGCATAAAAACAGACACATATATCAATGGAACAGGATAGGGAGCCCAGAAATAAACCCATGTATATAGGGCCAATTAATGTGCGACAAAGGAGCCAAGAATGTACAATGGGGAAAGGACAGTCTCTTCAATAGATGATGTTGGGAAAACTGGACAGCTACATGCAAAAGAATTAAAGTAGACCACTATTTACAACTAGATCACTATTTTATAACTCAAAATGGATTAAACACTTGAACATAGGACCTGAAAACATAAAATTCCTAGAAGAAAATATAGACAGTAAGTGTTTTAACATAAATCATGGTATTGACTTTTTTAGATTTAGCACCAAAAGAATGTCAACAAAAGCAAAACTAAATGAGCAGCTCTATCAAACTAAAAGTATTCTGTACAGCAAAGGAAACTATCAATAAAATGAAAAGACAACCTACCTAATCATAGAAAATGTTTGCAAATCATATATCTGATAAGAGGTTAATATCCAAAATATAGACAGAACTCATACAACTCAATAGCAAAAGTTAGAAAATCTGATTAAAAAATGAGCAGAGGACCTGAATAGAAATTTTTCCAAAGAAGACATGCAGATGGCCAACAGACACATGAAAAGATGCTCAACATCATCAGGGAAATGCAAATCAAAACCACAATGAGATCACCTTATACCTCTTAGAAAGGCATTATCAAAAAGACAAGAAACAACAGGTCTTGGTGAGGATGGGGAGAAAAGGGACCCCTGTGCACTGTTGGTGGGAATGTTGGTTCAACCACTGTGGGAAACAGTATGGAGTGTCCTCCAAAACTTAAAAATAGAACTATCACATGATCCAGCAATTCCATTCTGAGTATTTACCAAAGGGAAAGAAAACACTTATGTGAAAAGACATAGTGCATACCAGTGTCCATTGCAGCATTTTCTATGTTAGACAAGACATGGAAGCAACCTAAGTGTTCATTAATGGATGAATGGTTACAGAAAATGTGGTATGTTTATACAATGAAATATTATTCACCATAAAAAGAAGGAAATCCTGTCATTTGTGACAACATGGATAAAACTTGAGGGTCTTGTGCTAAGTGAAATAAGTAAGATCATAGGTAAGAAAAAGGTAAGTACCATAGGATCTTCCTTATATGTGGAATCTTAAAAAAAATTGAAATAGATACAGAAAACAGGTTGGTTGTTGCCAGAAACAGGGGTGAGGGGTAGGTGAAACGGGTAAGGTGGTCAAAGGAACAAACTTTCAGTTATAAAATAAGTTAAGTCATGGGGACTATGTATAGCACAGTGACTATAGTTAATAATACTGTATTTTATATTTAAAAATTGTTAAGGGAATAGATCTTAGAGGTTCTCATCACAAAGAAAAAATCTTGTAACTACCTGTGACAATAGATTACTTGGTGATGATTTTGCAATATATATAAATGTTGAATCATTATGTCATACACCTGAAACTAATATAATGTTATATAGCAATGAAATCTCAATAAAAAAGAAATTCTTACTTAAAAATGTATATTAGTTAAACATCTCAATGAAATAGCAAATCCAGTGATATGCTATTTATAATTTTCTCACCTAAAACACATGTATTTGGAAATATTGGCAAATAAATGTAACACAAATACAAACCAAAAGAAAGCAGTATAAGTACTATATACAGTGGAATTTTTTTAAATGTTTATTTTTGAGAGAGAGACATGGAGTGTTAGCGGGGGTGGGGCAGAGAAAGAGCGGGAGACACAGAATCTGAAGCAGGCTCCAGGCTCTGAGCTGTCAGCACAGAGCCCCACGCGGGGCTCGAACCCACAAACTGCGAGATCATGATCCCAAGCAAAGTCAGATGCTTACCCAACTGAGCCACCCAGGTGTCCCCATAAGGTGGAATTTACAGAAAAAACATTAAATTCTATAAAGAAGTTCATTTTACTCAAAAGATGATAAAATTAGTAACAAAGATAAAAACATTAAAAAATTCTCAGGCATGGAATGTTATAGTATTACTAATAGAGAAGCTGAAAGCTTTCAGAAATTCAGAGTAGTTTTAGCAAAATTTAGTTAGTGTGAGAGATTTTCACTACCATGATAGATCAATTAGACAAATAAATTATTAAGAACATTAATACTTAATCTCCACATCTTTAGAAATAAAAGAAAACAAAATTAAAATGAGGAATCTTTTTCTAGTTAACAAGGAGCAAATGATTTTGCAAATTTAACAGCCAATGTTAACAAGTGTTTGTTGAAATGGACTCTCTCATGGCTGGTGGATGTGTAAATGTATACCAATTGATGAGAGAAACAACTTAGTCATTCTCTTTCAATAGCCTTAGAAAGCTCATATTCTCTGTCAGAGTATTTTCACCTCTTGGGGATAGATTGCACAAAGATTTATATTTCTTATAATATATGTTATATAATGCTATATATATAATATATATGTTAATTTTTCAGAATTCTATGACAGAAACATACTATAAATAAAATATCCATTAGTAGAAGAACGGTTAGGGAAATTGATTTTGCCATACTTTAAAATGTTATACTTGAGATTATCTATAATAATATTTTTGAAGAATATTGTTTGACACAGCAAAAGGAAAAATAACAATACTTATTACTATTATAAAGAAAAATTATTACACATGATTCAATAATAGTTTCTATTTTTGGTTAAAAAATAGAAGTGTATAGAAAAATTTCTAAAACTAAATATGGTAATTATTAATACTGTTGATGTTTGTGTGGTATCACGAATAATTTTTCATGCTCTTTTTGTATGTTTACTAATTTTTCATTAAGTATATATGATTTAAATTTAAAAAATATTTAGAAAAGAGCAGGAAGAGTATTGACAAACAGATGTGCAGAATGGAATCCTTTGAAAAGCACCTTTTCTGAAGTGCTGTTTAGGTTTTAGTTATTAAATAATATCCATAAACAAATGGACTAGCCTATTGTCTAGACTTGTAAAAAACACTGAGTATGACTGAAAAATTGGAGCATCAGCCAAATAACCACACGTTTTCCCTAGCATATTAATAAATATTAGAATTTATATAGGACTATAGATATCAGACAATATTTCCACAATTACCACCTGATTTAACTTTCATGACAATCCCTGAAAAAGGTGATACTGTTATCCCAATCTACAGATGAGGAAACAGATGCATAAGATACAATTATTTGCCTAAGGACACACAGAATCTTCTAAGTCCTGGAATCTTTCCAGCATTCCACCTTCATTGTTTATGCAGATATTTGAAAGTGCCGTCTGACGCTTCCTCACACTGCACTTTCCTCAGTATCTTCTCCTCTGAAGTTTTTATTTAGATTCAGTTTTTCTTGTTTATTAGGATACACAAGGTATTGCTATTGTGTAGACACACCTAACAAAGATGGAGAAACATTTTATTCCTAGGAGTGATATAAAAAATTAGCGATACAAACTTTCTTGGTAACCAAGAAAAATTCACACTCCTTACATTTTAATTTTCATTTGGTTACCATTTTGAGGCACATGCAATCAGCCTACAGTTGTAAATTTACACCTATTATTTTTTAAAGACACTTTTTTAAACAGCAGATTTAGATTCACAGCAAAATTGAAGGGTAGGGACTACACGTGTTATCTTGATGTCTCTCTACATGCTGCAAGTCACATCTGATGGTGGGCACTTTTGTGACTAAATCTAATGCTACATTTATTAGGGACTTTGGTCTACATGTAAAACTCAGCCAGGCATTAATCGAAGAGCTACTGGGTATTGAATATATTCAGCATTTTGTCTGGGCTAGAAGTCAATCAGAATGCAATCATTCATTAAGGATCCTGCAAGCAATGGCCACTGTGCTGTGCCAACATTCATCAAGTTAAGGGCCAGGAGCTGTGAGTGCCAGGACAGATCTCACAGAGATAGCACAAAAGTCAGCCCATTACAATTACAACGCAGCAATGGCTGCCTTCCTCAGAACTACGCGCTCTCGGAAGGGAATCTGGGAGGCAGTTCAGTCCTTTTTCACTGGGTTCCTTCCCAACAGGGATACCCTAGAAGATTATAAACAAACTAGGATCCTTATTTTCTTGTTCTTGATTTTCACAAGAACAGTTGGAATACAGTGCCTATGTCTTGCTGACTCAAGAAATTAAATAAGCAAGAGTTTAAGAGGATAAGTGAATATTTGGTGTCAAGTTGAGGGAGGATATTGAAATGGGAGCACTGAACAGTTTTAGGAAGACAGTTAAAATCTCAGCTCTACCTCTTGGTGACCATGCATCCCTTGGCAAGTTCTATAATATTTCTGAATTTCAGTATTCTTATCTGTAAGCTATCGATTCCATAGGGTCATTGAATAAATACATAAAATAATGTAAATAAAGTAACTGAAAAAGTGCTACAGTACCTGGTAGCTATTATGATGAAGGCAAAATATCACCAAGATTAGAACATTCTCTCTCTTGTGAAATTTGGATGTAGATAGCTATGTTTTTAATAGTCAGATAAAGAGTTAAAGTTTGGAAGCAAATGGTAGTGATCAGGGACTTAAAAAAGTCCTAAGAATTCCTTAGGGAATCTTCAACTCCCATGGGTCTCATTATGAAATAACATCGACGTATGCTTCTCACATAAGCCTAAAAAGATGTTTGAAGTTCACCTGTCAGCATGGAGACATCCAGGATAATTACTGAAAACAAATGGAGCTTTCATATGTCCGAGATGTTTTGACAGTAGAGGAAATGACTAGAAGTGGGCTTGACTTTTGGTAACACTCACTCATTTTCATAGTTTCTGCGGGTCCCTGTGAATGTGTATGTGTGTTATGAGGAAGTTGAATTATAAAAACTCAACTGTTTATTTAATGTTCCCCAGAATCACAGGTAAATATGATGTAGTGTCTATAACATTTATAAAATTTATTTATGAAAATAAAATGATATAAATATAATAAGGATGTGAATACTACTATCAACATGGTAACATAGTTTGTATCTATTCTCACTGTGATTTACCAGGTATCAGTAAATGGCTGGGCATTATCCCTGAACAGTCATGTAGCAAGAAGAATTCTGCTTGAACTCATGGTCACTTTCTACTACTGTGTATGAGGGAAGCCCAGGGTACAATTCACAATCAGAGTTTCCTATTTCACTAAGAAGCCTATGGCATGCAAGTCTGTAATTCTGGTATGCATGACTCCATGGGTGAGGAATTGGAGTCCTGCTTCAAGGGTTGGGCTCAATGTTACTGTACAGCACATGGCCACAGTGTTGCTGGGCAACGGGTTTGTTTTCCTGCTGCTGGGATTCCCACTTCAGCTTTCATAGACGCATGCTACATAGTTTATCTGTGTGGTGTGTTCTAATTCTGTTTAAGGAGGGTGGCTGCCAGCAACCCAGGCTGGCAAGGGGGGACTTTGGTTATATAACATCTGTCTCTTTTGTTATAAGGTTAAGGAATATTATGAATCTTCCATTATAAAGATGAGCTTTAAGTGTCACACTGTGGCAGGCCACCACCTGTTCAGAAATCTCCAACCACTGGCCCCTGTCCCACTCTTCTACGGGTGTACCACGTTTTAATTTCTGAAGAGTCTATGTAAAAGTAGCTGAGAGTGGATAAAGGAATGACGTGTGTGCCATCAAGGATGGTGTTTATGGGAACTGTATTTCAGACCAGTCTGACAGCGGAAGTTGCTTACTGCTTTGACATGGATGGGACAAACGTTCTTTAAGACCTTGGTCATCTTAGCCAAAAATACACCAATCTAGAACTACTTTGATACACTGTCCTGTGGGGAAGTGGAACTGTTTCTCCCAGGTAGGATTAGCACTTGTTGCAGTTGGAGAAAAAAAAATAATTAGAACTTGATGTCAGCTAAGAAAAGCAGTATCGCAGAAACATAAAATTTTAAAATTGTCTCCTTCTGGTGCTTTGCAAATGCTAGAAATGTTTCATCCTACCCTCAGATTTCCACACTTGTATGGCAACATTGCAGGAGATGCCTTTCTACTTCTTTTGCTTTCTCAACTTCTACTCTTCTTCAACATTCTTTTCAGTGTTAAAAAATTTTTTATGGATAAATTCTAGTATGCTAGGAATAATAAAGTTTTGATTTAATTTTATTCATTATAAATGAAGAAGATAACAAATTTAAAATTATTGAGGACAACTAGATTCCAATAAAATGACATAATGCAAAGCAGAATTTTTTTTGTGTCCTATAACATGTTGAGTCTGCCAGGGTGGTGTGATGAAAATTGCTTCACAACCAGCCCGCAGGGTGTAGGTGGAGTCTTGATTTGTAATGTTTTTTGATTTCTATGGCATACATACTCTCACCATAGCTGATTTCAAGCTGCCAACCCAATGTCACTGGACACAGAACTGGGAAGAGGTGAGCCCAATTGGATCTCTGCACAAGCTGGCTCAAACGCATCATGGCTGCTAGGCGTTAATAGGAATTTTGGGAAGAAAGCATTTACAGTTTTTTTTTTTAATGGGAAATACTGGGTAAAAGTAAACATGGGAGAACTCTGGTAACATTTAGAATACTCATTTTGTAATTCTAAGATACCTTTTATACTTTATTTGACTACTGAGCATTTTACTTGGAATACCTATTAATATCAGGTAAGATACTAGTATTCTAGGAAAGACAATATGGAAAATGTGTAAGTTAAAGTTTTAGTTTTTGTGTTTTTAATCTTTTAAATCTTATAATTCTTTTAAGCTATGAAAGTGATATTCAACTCAAATTAATAAGTCAGTGATAGAAATTTAAAGAAGTTAAATTATCTCTTTTAATTCCACTTCCCTGCATTAGTCAATGCTAAGGATTTGATGTATGCTCTTTCATATTCTTATCATATCAATATATAAAACTTGTAACTACATATATAATAGAAGTTCCCCCCTTGACCTCCTTTATTTTTTTTAAGTTAAAGTTTATGTATTTTGAGAGAGAGAGCGTGCACAAGCCGGAGATGGGCAGAGAGAGAGAAAGAGAGGGAAAGAGAGAGAGAGAACCTCAAGCAGGCTCTGCAGTGCAGAGCCTGATGTGGGGCTGGAACCCATGAACCATGAGCTTATGACCTGAGCCAAAGTTGGAAGCTTAAACTGGCTGAGTCACCCAAGTGCTACCCATCCTTGACCTTCTAAAAAACACTTTACTAAGCAATTAAAAAAAACCTTTTAAACTTCTTATTGTAAAATACAATGTAGAATAGCAAACTGCACAGAACAAATGTAGAGCTCAGTGCAATGGTTCTCAAACTTTACATGCATCTGAACACCTGGACAGACTGTCCAGACACAGATTTCTCATCCTATCTCTAGAGTTTCTGATTCAGTAGGCCTAGGCAGGGTCTACAAATGTGCATTTCTAACAAGTTCCAAGTTGATGTTGATGCTGTGTATCTGGGACCAAACTTGGAGAACCTTAAGCTTAGTGAGTTATTTATAAGATGAATAATTCATTAACACAAGGCAGGAGAGAAAATAGAACTCCACTGCCACTGGAAAGACCCTCCGTGTAGCCCTTTCTAACAAGAGTTCTTCTCAGCCTTCCAAAGTAACCACTATCCTGACTCTTAATCACTTTCTTGTGTTGCTTTGTGTTTTATTTTCTCATGAACATAGCTTTTATTAAACAAATTAGGATCATCTTGGACACACAACATAGTGTGTTTCCATGTCAGTAAAAATACTAATCTATATTAATAAATAAATAAAATTAATTTGATCTATATTAATAAATCTAATATTTAATCTAAATTAATCTATATTAATAAATAATAAATAAAATTAATAAACTTATTTTTAGAGGAGTTTTAGATTCATATCAAAATTGAGTGGAAAATCCAAGAAAGTTCCCATATAATCCCTGCCCCTGCCTCCCTTCTCACCCCCACGAACTCACTCATTGACATTCTGCACCACAATGATACATTCCATTAGTTATACCTGAAATCCATAGTTTACATTTGGGCTCCTTCTTGGTGTTATATAGTCTATGGGTTTGGACAAATGTATAATGATATGTATCTGCCATTATCGTATCATAAAGAATATTTTACCCGCCCTAAAAGTCCTCTGTGCTCTGCCTATTCATCCTTCTCTGCCCCTTTACTCCTCCTACCACCCATCATTTTACTGTCTCTGTAGTTCTGCCTTTTCCAGAATACCATAAAGCTGGAATTGTACAGTATATTGCCTTTTCAGATTGGCTTCTTTCAGTTAGTAATATGATAAAAATGTGAGATTCCTCATGTCTTTTCATGACCTGATAACTCATTTCTTTTTAGTGCTGAATACTATTGTCTGGATGTACTGCAGTTTATTTACCCATTCACCTACTGAAGGACATCTTGGTTGCTTCTAAGTTTTGGCAATTATGAATAAAGTTGCCATAAACATCTGTGTGCAGGTTTTTGTGTGGACAAAAGTTTTTAATTCATTTGCTTAACTACCAAGGAGAACAATTTTTGCATTGTGTTTGTGAAGAAATGTTTAATTTTGTAAGAAACAGGAAACTCGTCTTACAAAGTGGTTGTACCATTATGCATTTATACCAGCAATGAATGAAAGTTCCCATTGCTCTACATCCTGACCAGCATTGGTGTTTTTAGTGTTTTAGATTTTGGTCATTCTAATAGGTGTGCAATGGAATTGCATGTTTTAATTTGTAATTCTTTAATGACATAGAAAGTCGAACTTTTTTTTAATGTTTATTTTTATTTTTCAGAGAGAGAGAGAGAGAGAGAGAGAGAGAGAGAAAGAGCATAAGCGGGGAGAGGGCAGAGAGAGAGGGAGACACAAGATCAGAGGCAGGCTCCAGGCTCTGAGCTGTCAGCAGAGAGCCCAATGCAGGGCTCGAACCTATGAACCAAGAGATCATGACCTGAGCCGAAGTTGGACACTTAACCAACTGAGCCACCCAGGCACCCCTGAACATTTGTATATTCTTATTTGATATCTACATATCTTCTTTGGTGAAGTGTTTTGTCCATTTTTAAATTGGATTGTTCATTTTCTTATTGTTGAATTTGAACAGTTCTCTATATATTTTAGATAACAGTCCTTTGCCTATTGTATCTTTTGCAAATATTTTCTCCTGATTTGTCTCTTGTATTCTCATTCTCTTAACATTTTTTACAGAGCAGAAGTATTAAATTTTAATCAAGTCCAGCTTATCAATTATTTCTTTCATATTATGCTTTTGTTGTATCTGAAAAGGCATCTCTATACCCAAGGCCGTGTAGGTTTTTTCCCTTATTATTTTCTAGGAGTTCTATAGTTTCACATTTTACATTTAGGTCTATAATGCATTTTGAGTTAATATTTGTGAAGGGTGTGAAGGCTATATTTAGATTTTTTTTTTTGAATGAGGATGTCCACTCATTCCAGCACCATTTTTTGAAAAGGCTATTTTTTGCTTAATTGTACTGTTTTTGCTTCTTTTTCAAAGATTGGTTGATTATATTTTTGGGTCTATTTCTAAGATTTCTATCTTGTTTCATTGATCTATTTATTTTTTGAACAATGCCATAATTCAGTCCAAAGCACCTTCACGTATTTCTTCTCCAATGCTCTTCATTTCTTTATGTAGATCCAAGTTTCTGACATTTCAATTTTTTTCACTTGGAAGAAATTCCTTTAATTAAAAAATATTTTTTTTCATTGATTGATTGACTGATTTTCAATTAAATCCATGTTAGTTAACATATAGTGTAATACTGGTTTCAGGAGTAGAATTTAGTGATTCATCACTTTCATATAACACTCAGTGCTCATCCCAACAGTGCCTTCCTTAATGCCCATCACCCATTTAGTCCACCTCCCCCCATGTCCCTTCTAGCAACCCTCAGTCTGTTCTCTGTCTTTAAGTGTCTCTTATGATTTGCCTCTCTCTCTGTTTTTATCTTATTTTTCTTTCCCTTCCCTATGTTCATCTTTTTGTTTCTTAAATTTCACCTATAAGTGAAATCATATGATATTTGTCTTTTTCTGATTGACTTATTTTGCTTAGCATAATACATTCTGGTTCCATCCACTTTGTTGCAAATGGCAAGATTTCATTCTTTTTGATTGCAATATTCCATTGTGTGTGTGTGTGTGTGTGTGTGTGTGTATACACCACATCTTCTTTATCCATTCATCAGTTGGTGGACATTTGGGCTCTTACCATAATTTGGCTATTATTGATAGCATTGCTATAAACACTGGGTTGCTTGCACCCCTTCAAATCAGCATTTTTGTATCCTTTGGATAAATTCCTAGTAGTGCAATTGCTGTGCTGTTGGTAGCTCTATTTTTAATTTTTTGAGGAACCTCCATACTGTTCTCCAGAGTGGCTATACTAGTTTGCATTTCCACCAACAGTGCAAAAGGACTTCCTTTTCTCCACATCATCACCAACATCTGTTGTTTCCTGAGTTGTTAATTTTAGCCATTCTGACAGGTGTGAGGTGGTATCTCATCGTGGTTTTGATTTGTATTTCCCTGATGATGAGTGATGTTGAGCATCTTTTCATGTTTCTGTTAGCCATCTGGATATCTTATTTGGAAAAGTGTCTGTTCATGTCTTTTGCCCATTTCTTCACTGGATTATTTGTTAGGTGTTGAGTTTGATAAGTTCTTTATAGATTTTGGATACTAAACCTTCATCCAATATGTCATTTGCAAATATCTTCTCCCATTCCGCTGGTTGCCTTTTAGTTTGCTGATTGTTTTTTTTCTCCATGCAGAACCTTTTTAGCTTGATGGGGTCCCAAAAGTTCATTTTTGCTTTTGTTTCCCTTGCCTTTGGAGACATGTCTAGTAAGAAATTGCTGTGGCCTAGGTCAAAGAAGTTGTTGCCTGTTTTATCCTCTAGGATTTTGATGGTTTCTTGTCTTACATTTAGGTCTTTCATCCATTTTGAGTTTATTTTTATGTGTAAGGTGTAAGAAAGTGGTCCAGTTTCATTCTGCAGGTTGCTGTCCAGGTTTCCCAACACCATTTTCTGAAGAGACTGTCTTTTCTTTTTCCCATTGGATGTCCTTTCCTGCTTTGTTGAAGATTAGTTGGCCATACATTTGTGGGTCCATTTCTGGGTTCTCTATTTTGTTCCATTGATTTATGTGTCTGTTTTTGTGCCAGTACCATACTGTGTTGATGATTACACCTTTGTAATACAGCTTGAAGTCCAGAATTGTTATGCCTCCAACTTTGGTTTTCTTTTTGAACATTACTTTGGTTATTTGGGGTCTTTTCTGGTTCCATTCCAATTTTAGAATTGTTTGTTCTAACTCTGCGAAGAATGCTGGTGTTATCTTGATAGGGATTGCATTAAATATGTAGATTGCTTTGGGTAGTATCAACATTTTAACAATATTTGTTCTTACAATTCATGAGCATGAAGTGTTTTTCCCATTTCTTTGTTTTCTTCCATTATTTGCATAAGCTTTCTATAGTTTTCAGTGTATAGATCTTTTACCTCTTTGGATAGGTTTATTCCTAGGTATTTTATGGCTTTTGGTGCAACTGTAAATGGGATCGATTCCTTGATTTTTCCTTCTGCTGCTTCATTATTGGTGTATAGAAATACAACTGATTTCTGTATGTTGATTTTATATCCTGTGACTTTGCTGAATTTATGTATCAGTTCTAGCTGTTTGCAAAGAGTGAAAGTTTGGCTTCTTCCTTGCTGATTTGGATGCCTTTTAGTTCTTTAACTTGTCTGATTGCTGAAGCTAGGACTTCCAGTACTGTTGAACAACCATGGTGAGAGTGGATATTCCTGTTGTGTTCCTGACCTTACCTTTTAAACATTTTTTGCAAGGTGGATCTACTGGCAACAAATTCTTGTAATTTAATGTCACAGAGTACAGAATTCTAGGTTGGTATTTTTTTCTCCTAACACTAAATCTTTCTTTCTTTCTTTCTTTCTTTCTTTCTTTCTTTCTTTCTTTCTTTCTGCTTGCATGATTTCTGAGAAGAAATCAGATGCAATTCTCACCATTGCTCCTCTATAAGGAATGTGTTTTTTCTCTGACCTCCTTGAAAATTTTTTCTTGGTCGTTGATTTTTATTTAGTTTGAATATGATATGTCTAGGTATATATTTTGGGGTTTTTTTGTTTTTGTTTTGATTTTATCCTTCTTAGTATCTCCCAACTTCCTGGAAATGTGATTTAGTGTCTGAGATTCATTTGGAGAAATTCTCAATCATTACTGTCTTAAGTATCATTTCTGTTCTTTCCATTTCTTTTCTTCTGGAATCCCCATTTTGCATTTGTTACGCATTTTTGTAGTTGTCCCAGAGTTCTTGGATATTCTGTATTCTTTTTTCAACTTTTTTTTTCCTCTTTGCTGTTCAGTTTTTGAAGTTTGTACTATCATAGCCTCAAGCTCAGAGACTCTTTCCTTAATCCTATCCAGTTTACTAATGAGCCCACTAAAGGCATACTTCATTTATGTTATTGTGATTTTAAATTCTATCATTTCTTTTAGGGGTCTTTTGTAGGATTTCCATCTCTCTGCTTATATGATCTGTTTGTTATTGTATGTTGTCTACTTTTCCCATTAAAGCCATTAGCATATTTTAGTCATAGTTTAAACAAAATTAATGGTATGAAAATCTTAACATTTCTGCCATATCTGGCTCTGGCTCTGATACTTATTCAGTCTCTTAAACTGTGCTTTTTGCCTTTTAATATACCTTGTAATTTTTTGTTGTTGAAAAATGGATGTGATGTTCTGTGTAAAAAGAACTATAATAAATAGGCCTTTAATAATGTAGTAATAGGTTATGGGGGAAGGAATACTTTCTATAGTCCTGTGATTAAACCTCAGTCATTTGGTGAGGAGGCCTCTGGAGTGTGAACTTCACCAGTGCTCTTCAGTTTTTTTCTCCCTTTAGAGTGGGACAGGATGGCCAAAGGAAGCTGGAGTTGGGTACTTCCCTTCTCCCAGATTGGTTAGATTCTGATTAAACTCTAGCAGGTTATATTTTAGTATAATAGTTTTTTTTTTCTGAGGGTAGGTTTTATTAAAAAAGAACAGAATGCTCTGGCATATTGCAAGATGGTTACCTTTCCCCTTTTCATAATGGAAGCACAGAGGTTATTTGTCTCTGATATTTAGTGTAAGGACCTTGTAGAATTTTTGTAGGTGAAACTCATAAAAGTGTAAAGGCTGCCTTGTGACTTGGTCCCTAGGAGTTTTTAACTCTCAGACTTGTCCACACTGAGCCTCCAGTAATTTGTCATTTACAGTCTAAATTTTCCTGCTCCAGCACTAGTTTCACTGAACACTTCTGCTCATGGGTTTCTGCTCCAGTAGGTTGTGATTCTATGTCTCTCCAATTTTTGAGGCAACAGGTTACTCTGTGACCTCACTTCTCTGATGGATATAAGAAGAGTTGCTTAATACCTAGTTTGTTCATGTTTTTACTTGTTACTGTGATGCAGTGGTGACTTCTAAGCTTCTTACATGCTGGACTGGAATCTGGGAATGTACTTTATGTTTTTATTACCCAACTGTGAATCCCTATACACTTTTATTTATTTATTTATTTATTTATTTATTTATTTATTTATTTTTAAGTAGGCTTCATGCCCAGTGTGGAGCCAAATGCAGGGCTTGAACTCATGACACTGAAATCAAGACCTGAGCTGAGATCAAGAATCAGACACAACTGAGCCACCAGGTACCCCTTCCTATACAATATTGATCAAATTTGCTTCCTTCAACTCCCCAATTTGATATGTCTTAAGTCTGTAAAAATTGCCTGTTGAAGTCTGTAAAAAATGCCTATTGACATTTGTATGAGAGAAAACAGAGAGGAGCCAGATTATACCTGATCCTTTGACCTGTAGAGTTTTCATAATCTGGGTCTTGTTGATTTTATAATATTGGTTCAATTTAACACCTTCATTTGTCTTTTATACATCCTTCAAATTAAAGCTGGATCAAGAGGCTTACTCAGACTCACATCCAGAACTTTGGCAAGTGCAGAAATGGTTTGAATTTCTTCAGCATGAAGTACACAAAGTCTGGCTTTTTCTCTATTTCTTTTTTCTTTTTTTTTTTAACGTTTATTAATTTTTGAGGGACAGAGCATGAGTGGGGAAGGGGCAGAGAGAGAAGGAGACAGAATCCCAAGCAGGCTCTAGCCTCTGAGCTGTCAGCACAGAGCCCAACTTGGGGCTTGAACTCACAAACCATGAGACCATGACCTGAGCCAAAGTTGGACACTTAACCAACTGAGCCACCCAGGCTCTTCACGGCTTTTCCTCTATTTCTAAATAAGTTATGTTATGCAATTTATATACAATAAAATTCACCAATTTTAAATGTGATATTTGATGAGTTTGATAAATATGTGTATCCAAGAAACTATAACAATGATGATACTGAACATTTCTATCACCTCAAAAAATTCTGTATACCTCCTGTACCCATCCACTGTCTCCTGAAAACCACTAATCTTTCTATCCTATTGTTTTGCATTTTCTATAACTTTAAATAAATGAAGTCATGCACTATGTAGTCTTTTGTATTTGTCTTATCTCACATGGCATAATGCTTTTTATTTTTAAAAGAAGGGTATCCATCACACATTTAATTTTGTTTATTTCTTAGAGAGAGAAAGAGAGCAAGTAGGGAAGGGGCAGAGAGAGTGGGAGAGAGTACCCCAATGTGGGGATTTGATGTGGGGCTCAAACTCATGAACCATGAGATCATGACCTGAGCTGAAGTCAGACATTCAACGACTGAGCCACCCAGGTGTCCTGGCCATGTATTTTAAGAAGGAAAAAATATGGATTCTGAGAAAATGATAGCAGTAGCACAGCTTTTGGATATTTCTGAGTTCTTACATAAAAACAATCCAAATAAGTAACTAGAGATCCAAAACAAAATGTTTACAAAAAATCAATAACAAATGAACCCCAAAATACAGATACAGACAAATCACCAACAACTACAAGATCTAAATGTTATTGACATTTGTATGAGAGAAAGCAGAGAGGAGCCAGATTATACCTGATCTAAGAATAGTATAACACAGAATAGTCACCTTAAACTTTGTGAGGCCAGTTTAAGAACAATAGCTACATCTAGGAAGGGTTTTGTAACCTTTATATGAACACAAAAGTCTATAAACGCAAAGAGTCATGGTCGGGACTAGAGAGTTTGGAGCAGTCTAGCCCCTGTGAACTCTTGAAATTGAATTAGCAGGGCTCCTTTGTAGGACAGGGTCACAAACTGAGGGAAAATGGATGGGAACAAAATAAAAACTGATACTACTGGGATAAGAGGGACAAAGAAAAGAGAAGAGTCCAAAGAAAAAATGAACAGAGTGAATGAAGCCAGGAAATCTTAGAAAGCATTATGTCATATTTTTAACACTATTCAAAAGCAGAAAAGGAAATTTTGTGAAAGCAGAAAGCCAAATGAGCCAGACTCCTCATAAAAATTCAGATGAACTGAAATTATTAATATTATAGTGAGCAATATAAATTACTGAAATCAAATCCCATTAAAAAATACTACATAAAAAAGAGTAAGACGAGTTCCTGGGTGGCACAGTGGGTTAAGGGTCTGACTCTTGATTTCAGCTAAGGTCATGATCTTACGATTCATGGCATCAAGCCCTGTGACAGACTATGTGCTGACAATGCAGAGGCTGCTTGGGATTCTCTCTTTCCTTCTCTCTCTGCCCCTCCTCCACTCTCTCTCTCACTCAAAATAAATAAACAAACTTAAAGAGTAAGAACCAGAATGCATCTCTATAGACAATAAAAACTTGCTAGAAAGACATATTCAAAAGACAGTAAAAAACATTAAGGTACTATTTTAAAACAAGCTAAAAGACATTAAGAAAATGTACAAAATGTGAAAAACAAGTATAATTCAATATTATAAGAATCTAAAACTGAAATGGCAAATTTCACAAATTAGAAAAAAGACAAAATCATTTTAGAAATAAAGACTAACTTAGAAGGAAATAGGAGTGATTTAACACGAAAATTATCTTTAAATATAAATGATGAAAAAGAGGAATAATTTTTTAAATCTAAAGGAAATAAGAAAAGGATTTCAGACAGTAATATATTTAAAGATAGGCAAAAAAAAAAAAAAAAAAAAAATCCAACGTATGGATAAGAGGAGTCCTAAGAGGAAAAGCAACATAACTAAAAGATATAAAAACTTTCCTAAAATAATAATAATAAAATTTTTTGCAACTATAAATTGAAAGAACACAATGTGAACTCAAGAATATAGACTCAGAGCAACAAACCAAGACATTCTAGTGAAATTTTTAGGCTTAAAATAGAAAGTGTATAACCTTTGGTTTTCAAGAGAAAAAAAACACATGACTTATAAGAAGTATAAAGGTATATTATTATCAGACTTTTTGTCATCATATCTTTATGCCAGAAGAAAGTAAAGTAATATATTTAATGTAGTCAAGGAAATATGATGTGAACCAAGTAACTTCTGCCCAGTGAAAAGGATCTTTAAAATTAAAAAACACTACCTGTTATCAATAACCAAGAATTTAGGGACTATTGTTCCCATGAGAACTTCTGAAGAAATCTGCTAGAAAGATAACTTAAAGCAACCATAATGACCAAAGAGATATTTACATAAGGACTGATGGTAAGATATAGATATATAAATATGTATAGAACTAATTCTAAATAAGGATTAAAACAGAGATTATAGAATCTCATATGTAGATGTATTGTAACTATAGAGATAGAGTAAGACAGTATATTAAAAATTTTTAAATATTTCCAGTAACCATAGTTAGTCGCAGTGGTATTAGTATTTTTATAAAACTCATATCTATAGAGTAAAACAAATGAATAATAATGGGATATTTTAATTATAACATTTCCTATGACTCTACAGAATTCTCAGAATGTAAGAAAAAATATATAGCAGTATAATACAGACCAGATTAAGTAAAAACCATGTTGTTCTGAATTTTAATCAAAAATATCATAAAAACATATGAGGTATTTTTTAAAGTGTGTGTGTGTGTGTGTCCATTGAAAAGGTCTAGAAACAGTCCAACAGCAAAGAGTATCAAAAGGGTCCCAGACTATAGCCTTGAAATGCCATTTTCCAATAAAAGCATGGAGAGGTGGTGCTTCCTGGAAACTTAACTGATTCTGGTCTAAAAGGAGATGAGCAAAATGAGCATGTAGTATCTTCATATACCAGATAGCATAGAACTATTAAAAATAGGATTATTAAATATTTACAGGAGCCATCTTGAAGAAGTGTTCACTATTCAAAGATAGAAATTTTGAACTTCAGGAAGAATAAGAATTGCAGTGTTTTAAAACTCAATGCATATGTTTAAAAACATGGTTTTATAATGACATTTTCCTTTTCTTGTCTTCATTAGTTAGGATTTACAATATAATGTTGAAAAGGTGTAGTGAGAGGGGTCATCCTTGCTTTGTTCCTGATCTCAGTGAGAAAGCTTCAAGTTGCTCACAATTAGCTCTAGGTTTTTTAGAGATACCCCTCACCACATTGAGGAAGGTCTCTATTCCTAGATTGCTGAGAGTTTTTATCATGAATGAGTGTTCGACTTTGTCAAATGCTTTTTCTGCATCTATTGATATGACCTGTGATTTTTCTTCTTTACTTTATTGACATGATTGATTTCATTAATTGATTTTCAAATGTTGAATCAGGCTTGCATCCCTGGGATAAATTCTATTTGGTCATAGCAATAATTCTCTTTATATTTTATTGGATTCAATTTGCTAATATTTTGTTGAGGATTTTTGTATGTATGTTCATGAGAGACATTGGTCTATAAGATTTTTTTCTTTTCTTGTCATTGGTTTTAGTATTAAGGGTAATGCTGGTCTCATAAAATGTTAGAAAGTATTCCTCTGTTTCAATATTCTGGGAGAAATTATAGATAATTGGTATAATTTCTTTCCTAAATGTCTGGTAGAATTCACCAGTGAACCCATTTGGACCTGGTACTTTCTGTTTTGGAAAGTTATTAGTTATTTATCATAGTTATATATTTTTAAAACTAATTAATATATTCTGAGGATGACTAGAATTCAATTCATTATTTTGAAAACTGGGTAAATAAAAAGAAAGAATCAAGCTTTTATCTTGTCATTCCAATATAAACTGTACCCATGGGTAATTAAATAGTATAGGTGGGAGTTGGCTCTTTGGTAAATAATATATATTAAACAAATAAAATTATAAATGAAAAAGAAATAATATCATCATTAAGAATATCATCATTCTGAGAACAAATACTTTAGGTAATGGCAAACTCATTTCCTAACAGATCAAAAAACAACTATAGGGGCATCTGGCTGGCTCAGTCAGTTGAGCATCCAACTTTTGATTTCGGCTCAGGCCATGATCTCAGGGTCGTGGGATCAAGTCCCACATCAAGCTCTGTGCTGTATGTGGAGCCTTCTAGGGATTCTCTCTCTCTCTTCTGCCTTTCTCCCACTCATGAGGTCTCTCTCTCTTTCTCTCTCAAATAAAAATTAACTATCATACAAATTCATAATACAAAAATGCAAAAAGCAGGTTGCTTGAAAACACTGTTGAGTGAACAAAAACTGACAGATTCAGGTAGGGAGACAGTGCTTAAAGGAGAAGAGTTAAATGTACTGGGTTTCCACTCACATGAATTTATCTGGGAGCCATATACATTCAGCACAGTTAAGAAAAAATTAATGCTTGTTCATTTTTGAGAAGAGAGAGAGAGAGAGAACACTGGGGAGGGCCATGAGAGAGGGAGACACAGAATCTGAATCAGGTTCCAGGTTCCAAGCTGTCAGCACAGAACCCGATGTGGGATTTAAACTCATGGACCACAAGATCATGACCTGAGCCAAAGTCGGACACCCAACCAACTGACCACCCAGGAACCCCACAATCAGCATGGTTTTATTTGTAATAGCCAAAAACAAGAAAAAAAGGCCCTCAAATATCCATCAACTGGTAAACATATTAACAAATTGTGGTAAATCCATGCAATAGAATACTACCATGTAATAATAAAGGAACAAACTACTGATTCACAAAGAAGCAGAGGGGAATCTCAAAAGCATTAGGCAGGGGCACTTGGGTGGCTCAGTACATTAAGCATCCAACTCTTGATTTTTTTTTTTGTAGACTCTACAATCTCCCATTTGACTATTTTTGTGCCAACATATTCTCTTAAGATTATGGTAACTTGATAGTAATGCATTGTGTTTAGTAAGACAAGCATCCCTTTACCATTTTATTTTTAATTTTTAGTTACTATCAGTAATTGCTTTTGTATATGAAAGGAAAAATATAATTTTTATAAAAATATGATTTTTATAAAAGCATGGTTTTTATAGTACAAAAATCCCTTATTGTAATTTATTTGAAAATGCATTAAGTATATATATTAGTTTGAGGGAAGACTGTCATTTGTATGATATTGTCTCTGTATTGGGAATATGCTACCTATCCAAAGTTATTCAGGTCTCAATTTTGTGAATGTGTGTATGTATAAACAATCATAGATTTTATGATTTTTCTTTTATGTCCTTGAAATATTTTAAATAGTTGTTTGTGTACTTGGTCACAAAAACTATTTACCTTTTAAAATGTAGACATTTTCAAAGCATGTTCTCTGAATATAATCAAATAAAGATAGAAAGTAATAATAAATAGTTGTCCAGGATAGTTTTCATACACTTCTGGTGAAAGTATAAATGGGTTTAACAGCTCTAAAAACTATTTAATAGATTAAAGCTCAACACTGAATATACACATACCCAACAATTTCACAACTAAGTCTAAGCCCTATGGACAATGTAACAAAATGTGAATGTACATAGTATTACTACTTATAGTAGCCCAAAACTAGAAACAGCCCAAATATCCTTCAATAATAGGCTTCATAAATAAATTTTGGTATCTCCAAACAATAAAATACTATATAGTAATGAGAAAGAACAAAGAATCATTACAAAGAAAAACACTGATGAGTTTCATAAAGATAATATTTTTTTAAAAAAGGAACCAGCTAAGCAAGAGTATACACAGTATAGTATCATTTATATGAAGTTCAAAAATAGGCAAAACTCTTTATGGAAGTTGGGATAGTGGTGCCTTTAGGGGAAATAAATGGGAAGGAATGAAATGACCATTGCAATATTGATGATGCTCTCTGTTGATCACTTTGTGAAAGTTATGAAGCTTTATGCTGATGATTTGTGAAACTTTTATGCATGTGTTACTCTCTAGCAACAAACACACTTAAGAATGTGTTCAGGATATATTGTTATTGTACTTACTTTCAAAACAAACAAGCAAAAAGTCACTCCCAATCACATAACCAAATAAACACATATATCAATTTCAGTACACAAATAAACATTTTTCTTCAGATGGAACAGACAGTTTTGTTGTTGTTCATTAAGTATTTTTTTTATCTCATTTTTTTTTTTTTTACCGAAAGAGGTTTTGACAAATGACTCTGGAAGAATTATAATGTTGAGAAAAGATGACTACTAGCAGAGGAAGAAAGTATCTGGTACTACCTGCTTCTTCTACACATCTCTTCTAAAGCTATCAGGCTGACCCAATGCCATGTAAGCAGTATCCATAAAAGCAGAATTTCCAAATTCTCTTATATATTTTCTCTTTTCTGACCATGACTATCCCCTCCAAATCATGCTGCCATGGCCACCCTGTGTAAATAGATGCCTGCTCTCAGCATCCTACTCTTGGCTTAGCCTCTCTCACCCTCTTCAAGTGTCCTTAGATTATTCTTGACCCCGAAAAAGGGTTCTAGATCAAGGGTTCAGGGTTTTAATAAACATTGTTTAAAAATTCAGATTTACCTAAAAAAAACCTGCGAAAAAGTAGTAGAAATAATCCCTCTATAGTCTTCCTTCAGATTCCCCAAATTAACATTTTAGCACTTTTGCTGTATCATTCACTCTCATTTCCACTCTTTCTATATTGTTATTATTCATGATAGGTTTGTTCTATAAAGTCACAGCAAACACTGAATTAACAAATACTGAGTTCCTGGGAGAAATACAGGATTAGATTCCCATGAGCTTCTGCCCACAAGTTTTCCCTCAACTGATCAATACAAAATCTTGTTTAATGTGTGTTTCTGCTTAAGACACTTAAAAACGTGTACTGTTGATTCATTAACATTGGACTTACAGCCAACAGCACTATAACCCATGCCTGAAGGGAGCTTATCTAGGCACATTACAGCCTTCTTGCACTTAGGAACATGACACAGCACCACAGCAGTATGTTGGGGGCCATTTTAAACAGTAAAATCACCAAAAAAAAAACCCCAAAATGCAAAAATTAACTAAATTAACTGTGAAAAGGACACTTATTTACAGTATGAGAGTTGAAGATGGCAGAACATCAACTGGGAAGTGTGCACTGAGTTACTCAAGTTTTTCAATGCACTGCGTATGTCCATGAATGATTGCAAAAGTGCCACAGTATTATTTTGTGGAAACAAATAAACTTTAGTGAGTAAATAAATTTGCAAATATGGAACTCATGAATAATGAGAATTGACTATATGTAGGCATAATGTACACACACACACAAACACACATATTACTGAGATATTGGAAAGTATGTTGGGCATATAATACTAAATATTTAGTCATAAATATTTTATTTATTTATTTTTAAAAATTTTTAAATGTTTATTTATTTTGAGAGACAGAGTGTGAGCAGGGTAGGGGCAGAGAGAGAGGGAGATACAGAATCTGAAGAAGGCTCCAGGCTCCAAGCTGTCAGCACAGAGCCTGATGTGGGGCTCAAACTCACAAACCCTGAGATCATGACCCGAGCTCAAGTTGGACACGTAACCGAATGAGCCTCCCCAGGCGCCCCTAGTCCTAAATATTTTAATGTGTATTTTCTAAAAACAAGAACACTATCTTACATAACTTTATTAGAATGATCAAAGACTTGATAAACTTCTATTGATAAACTTGATAAAGTACTATTACAGCTACAGATTTAACTTATATTTCAGCAAATATTTCACTAATGCCCATTGTATTTCAGGATGCAATCCAGAATCACATTTGGATTTAATTATCATGACTCTTTAATTTCCTTTAGGTTAGTCTTTATTTGCCTTTCATTGATGCTGTCTTTTTAGTGGTTTTGGAACATGGAAGCAATAGAGAAAATTGTAAAAGATATAAATGAAGGCAGGAGATGAGAGAATATTCTTTATTAAACATTGTTGGATTCTCATGATGGTAATACAGAGGAAATACAGCAATGGGAAGCAAGAACATTGTGCCACCTACCAAACTATTTTCACTTTATTCTTTCTAAACTAATTGCCTATGATTCCATATTTATGCAAATAAGGACACTGAGGATTTAGAAGGTAAGCCTTTGTTTGGTCACTTAGCTAGCACTGGAGAGATTAGAATTCAAACCAGGTTAATAAGGCACTAAAAAGCAATGCTCTTTTTAAAAAAATTGTTTTAATGTTTATTTATTTTTGAGACAGAGAGATAGAGCATGAGCAGGAGAAGGGCAGAGAGAGGAGACACAGAATCTGAAGCAGACTCCAGGCTCTGAGCTGTCAGCACAGAGCCTAATGCAGAGCTCGAACTCACGAACCGTGAGATCATGACCTGAGCTGAAGTCGGCCTGCTTTAACTTCCTGAGCCACCCTGACGCCCCTAAAAAGCAATGCTCTTTAAAACACACACCCAATGCACCCAATGAAACATCAAGTAATCTCATGTACAACATAATTGTTATACTGCCCTTATCCCCTATCTAAAAGAAGGAAAGAAAGAAAGAAAGACCCACAAAAACAATATAAGAAAAACAGAATAGGCTTTAACAAAACAATTGTAAATCCAGACAGAACCATTAAAAACTTTCCATCAGGAGGTGGCCTAGAGGCAATCTCATTATCATTTTTCCCATCAGCATCCCCCATGAGTATGCATTTAATTTTATTGTTAAACCTGACTTTTAAGATTTGTATAAAGCAGTATTTACAAAGTTGTTAGCAGAGTCTCCCTTAAGGTAGGAGATATATGGATTTGATTAGTCTGTGTTCTCAGGCATGTTGGAAAGGGATATATCCTGGGAGTTAAGTTTGAATTTAGGGACTGTAATTCCAATCCAGGAAAAGTCTGTCTGTTTAACTAGAATGCTCGTTCTTGTCCCAGTGGTCTAGTGAATACACTACATGGTCAAACTGCCCTTTATAAGCTGAAATCAACAGTATGGGAGAGCACCATGGTGTAGATGGGATGTACAGTGGCATTTGAGCATATACATAAGAGCCAAGCATAAATTGTTTCCCTGATACTTCTTTGTTTCTAATCATAGAATCAGAAAAAGAACTGGAGGGTTTTAAGGAATCATCTTGACTAACCCTCTAATTTGCAGGATTTTTTCTATTAAAATAGATTTCTGTAAAAAAAAACTAACATTCAGTGAGCCTTTATGATGTGCTAGATATTGTATGTTTTATTACTTAATTTTCACAATTCTCTGAGGTAGGTATTACTACTCACAGTTTGCAGATGGTGAAACAGAGGCTCAATAACATGTCCTAGGTCACACAGTTAACAAGTGATAGACTGAAGTCTGGAGTCAGAGCTTCAAAAAGTGTGTGCTCATTTCATCGCATCCCTGATTTCCCAAGTATAATATGTCCATCCTCTTTGAGGGACTTTTTATACTAAGAGTTATTAATAACTACCAATAGTCTAAAAAAACTGCAAATTAGGTGAAATCTGTCCTTATTATTTTCCTAGTCATTATCTTAAACAATCAGTTTACAAGTCCAGCTCATATGTCTTGGCCTGTATCTTTGAAGATTTATTCCATTACCTATCTCTCTGACTTTCTCAGATCCAAAGCTACCACCTAGATAGTCAGATAAATTATACTTATAACTGTGAAAATGAGAAATAACTAGATGAGTAAACTTTTGGAGAAAATATGCACTTTTTTGCATAAGACAGACTTAATATTGGTATCTAATTCATTGAAATGAGGTTTTTCTATAGAAAGTTGTATGGGATTAAGTCTGTTCATGAAATAGAGAGAAGTACATCTATAAAAATGGATTATTAATGCTCATCTCTTCTATGTTACCTGTTTCATAACTTCTGACAGGTCAACAAAATAGGTATAGGAAATTAAAATGGTACATCAAGGAATTAAAGGAAGCTTGAGTTCTGAGTTCAAGCAAACAGGTTATTCTTATGATATTAGGCACGGGGGAGTTTAAGAATGCATTGCTAAAAGGCTTTCATTATCTTTCAGCACAAATATTTTAAAGAATATAAAATATAGTAACAGAAATATCATAATCAGAATAAGGTAATTATGATAGCTTCAGCAGTATGTTGAAATCAACTAGCAATCCCTAAACCCACAGCATTTTACTCATTTCACTGTATAGAAGAGCTTCAAATGGCCAGGGAGTTTTATAATGCTTTACTTTATGAAATGGAAACATGAAAAGTTCTTGTTCCAGTCATAATGTCTGAGGATTATTGTATGTCAAAGGAAAATTCACATCTGAATGCCATGTGTTTAACATCTGCAGAAGGAGGAAAAAATGAAAGATTTGACCAATTTATTACAAAGCTCTAGATACAATTAACCTACCCATGTATAGAAGCATGGAAACTTAGGAAATAAAATGTGAAATCACTTTTGCCAAACACAGTTGACCCTTGGACAACATGGGTTTGAAATGCATGGATCCACTTATACATGAATGTTTTTCATACAAAATATTGGAAATATTTTGGAAATTTGTGATAATTTGAAAAAAAACTTATAGATGAACCACATAGCCTAGAAATGTCAAAAAAATTAGGAAAAAAGTATGGCATGAATGCATAAATATATGTAGAATACTAGTCTGTTTTATCATTTACTTTCATAAAATACATATGAATATTTTATAAAAAGTTAATCAAAACTTATGCACTATAAACTCTTAAAGACCATATGTGACACCATTCACAGTTGATAAAAGTGTAAAGAAATGTGAAGATACCATATCATAACTGCTTAAATTTAACTATAGTACATACTGGCTATGACTATAATTTCCTAGACACCTCCTGTTGCTATTGTGGTAAGCTCAAGTGTTAACAATTGTCTGCTTAGAATGCCATGTGATGCTAATCATCTTCACCTGAGCAGTTTGTCTCAAGTAAATTGCATCTTGCAGTAAAAAGTGATCTCTAACAATTCTCATGTATTTTCACCATGTTTAGTGTAAAACTGTAAACATTGAATAACACCAGGGGCACATATGAAGTGCCACTAGTGATGCTGGAAGTTCTCCCGAGAGGTAGAGAAAAGTAATATTACAAGAAAATGTTGAATTGCTTGATATGTACCATAAATTGAAATCTGTAACTGTGGTTGCCCACCATTTCAAGATAAATGAATCCAGTGTAAGGACCATTGTAAAAAAAAAAAAAAAGAAGAAGAGAAGAAAATTCATGAAGCCGTCACTGCAGCTTTGGCAACAGACATGAAAACCTTGTACTTTTTTGTGAAATATTTTTTAGCTCATATTTAAAATGCAGCTGTTATGTGGGTACAGGGTTACTATAAGAAAGGTATACTTATACACTCTAATATGATTTGAGAAAAAGCAAGGTCATTATATGTCAGTTTAAAGCAAAAGGAAGGTGAAGGATCTAAAGCTGGATAATTTAATGCCAGCAAAGGATGGTTTGATACTTTTAGAAAGAGTTTTGACTTTAAAAATGTTAAGGTAACAGAATAAACAGCTTCTGCCAATGAAGAGGCAGCAGATGAGTCCTAGATGCCATTAAGAAAGTCATTTAGGGAGAAAAATATCTAACCAGACACACTTTCAATGCAGACAAAACTGCCCTATTCTGGGGGAAAATGCCACAAAGAATATTTACTAGTAAGAAAAAGAAATGGGCACCAGGATTGAAGGCAGAAAAGAAAAGGCTAACTCTACTATTTTGTGCAAATGCAGTTGGGTTTATGATCTGGACTGCCTTTGTCTACAAAGGTGCTAACCCCTGAACCTTGAAAGGGAAAAATAAACATTGGATGCCAGCCTTTTGGTTGTACAGCAAGAAGTCCTGGAGAATAAGAACGCTTTTTCTGGATTGGTTCCACTGATGGTTTGTTCCTGAAGTCAAGAAGTACCTTACCAGTAAGAGACTGCCTTTTAAAGTTCTTTTGATATTGGACAATGCCCCTGGCCACCCAGAACTCCATGAGTTCAATATCAAAGGTGTTAAAGTGGTCTACTGGCCCCAAACACATCTCTAAGTCAGCCTTTAGATCAAGGGGTCATAAGGACTTTTAAGGCTCATTGCACATGGTACTCTGTGGAAAGGATTGTTAATGCTAAGGAAGAGATCCCCAGTAGAAAGAACATCATGAAAGTCTGGAAGGACTATACCATTGGAGATGCCATCATTGCTATAAAAAAAAAAAGCTGCAAAAGCCATCAAGCCCCAAACAATAAATTCCTGCTGGAGAAAACTGTGACCAGATGTTGTGCATGACTTCACAGGATTTATGACAGAGCCAATCAAAGAAATCATGAAAGAGATTGTGAATATGATATAAGAGGTGGGGTGTGAAGGGTTTCAAGATAAAGATTTTATAGAAATTCAAGAGCTAATAGACACCATACCAGAGGAATTAACAGAAGATGACTTGATGGAGATGAGTGTTCTGTACCACAGCCAGACTATGAAGAGGGAGATGTAGAAGAAGCAGTGCCAGAAAACAAATTGACATTAGACATTGTGACAGAAAGTTTCTGAGTATTCAAGACTGCTTTTGACTTCTTTTATGACATGGACCCTTCTATGATAAGGGCACTAAAACAAAAGCAAATGGTGGAAGAAGGATCGGTATTGTATAGAAA
Source organism: Cryptoprocta ferox (assembly GCA_028646485.1). NCBI lineage: Eukaryota > Metazoa > Chordata > Mammalia > Carnivora > Eupleridae > Cryptoprocta > Cryptoprocta ferox. Next base: position 73,305,998 of record CM053567.1, on the reverse strand, counting down.
CATTTTTAGAGAAATAAAAAAAGCAAACTGACAAAAATTATATACTTCTATAAAGTTACATTGAATGTGCCTGCCTTTCCTACTTGCCTTTCCATCTCCTCCACCTCCTCTACCTTCTCCACCTCTAAGATAGCAAGCAAGACCAATCCCTCCTCTTCCTCCTTCTCAGTGTACTCAACACGAAAACGATGAGGACAATGATCTTTAAGATGATCCACTTCCATTTAATGACTAGCAAATAAATCACCATGCCATACAGTTAATAAACTTAAGTGTTGTGCATGTGTGTGTCTTCATGCAAAAATCTAATAACTGTATGGCAAGGGCTGTATGAGACATTCTTGTGTCGTTATCATCATCATTGCCTAAGTATTCATCCTGTAGAACATTGTGTGCAAGACTTGTATGGAAGTGGATAGTCTATCCTTACATATGTACAAGATGAGTGATATTTAATGTAAAATTAATAATGTGTTAGTGTTCTTACTGTTCCATAACGTTGCTTTCAAAGAATTACATTACCATATACTATGATTCTCTCATAATTGGAGAAACTGAATATCAGCCTATCATCACAGGTAAGTGTTTTTTCTTGAAAAAGGTAACAATTTTTCTAATACTGTATTATAAAAATGGCTGCAATACCAAATGTCATAAAAATTTTATAATGGTTCCTTCATTAGTATATGGGCTAGACTACAATTAAGCTGTTTCTTCATTATCAATGCATGAATCATTATACCTATAAACAAATATGAATTTTTCACACTGTATTTTCATTTTTGATGTCTAGGGTTGGCAATATATTTAACATCTACAGTATTTTGTGTCATATAATACAATATTGAAATAGGTACTGACAGACAATTCATCTTATAAAGAGATTATGTAAGCTAAATGCATCGATAGACACAGTAGAGTACTGTGAGTGTATTTTCTTTTCCTTATGATTTTCTTAATAACATTTTCTTTTCTCTAGATTATTTTATTGTAAGATCCAATATATAATACATATAACATACAAAATACGTGTTAATCAATTTTATGTTATTGGTAAGGCTTCCAGTAAAACAGTAGGTTGGTAGGTGTTAAGTTTTTGGGGAGTCCAAGTCATGTGGATTTTTGGGGGCTTGACAGCCCTGATCCTTGCATTGTTCAAGGATCAATTGTACATTTTCTGGTTAGCAGTATCAACGAAAAAAAGCTATACACACATTATTTATAGAGAGAGCATAAGTGGTAGAGAGCATAAGAGTTAACTAGCTCTAAGGCAGGATAGTGAAAATAAACTGTTGTCCTTACAAAGAAAAGCTAAACTGCTTCTAATCTTTCATAGTTAGAAATTTTGTTACATAAATAAATTCCAGAAGCTGTGCTGATCTGCTCCAGTAGAGATTATATTGTACACAGTAACTGTGACCTTGTTAAGTTTACAGAGGTTCATCCTCATTTGCCATGATCCATCTTGGGTTTATGAAGGCCTTGATGAATTGATAGAGATATGACGTCGCCACTGTATCCTTCAATTCTTTGATGATGGTGGATATCTCTGCAATTCTTTGTGAGACTTTGCATTTCTTCTGATTTATTTACTTTAATTACTTCTGATTATTTACCCTAGGTAGGATGCAAATTTCAGGAATTTCCTTCCATAATATCTCTTGCCCCAACTAATGTGAGCTGCTGCATATATCTGCATCAATTATACATTTAGAACTTGAGTAAATTACCAAAGAGTAGGCTCAAGGACTTATTGTACCCACTATCAGTTGATCCTAGCTATAATTGCATTGATTACCTGGCTTCCATGAGCTCTCATTCAAACTAGAGGACTGGGATAGTATTTTGCATCTCCACAGAAAGTCTGGGTATTACTTGTTCCCTAGTAGTCCTTTCCTGGACTATGATTTCAGGTGTCTTTAGAGCAAGAAGGAAGACATATTTACTATATATACCTGTGGCAGCATTATAGGGTCATTCTTCAGAGGGATCTATCCTTCCTTTTAAATGATGTTGATAATGCTTATCTGGAAACTGGGTGGAAATGATGATTTTCCATTATAGTACTGAAATCAACTTTCTCCTTAACAGATCTCCATTTCTTTTTATGTACAAATCAAACAACACCTTGGTCAGCTGTTGTTATATCTCAACTCTAGAGACATCATCATCTCTTCACCATCATCAGAGTTCCCTGTGTCAAGCACATTTAATACCTTTCTGATCTTGATGTCATGATGTTAATGACACCTCTCCTCTTAATAGGTGTGTCCAATAAGCTTTTGCCTTTCTGGAGCCCAGTTTAAAGGGAGACAGTTATCACTTTTCTTCTCAAGAATTCCAGTGTCTCCTAACAAAAAAACATGGATCTCTGAGGTTAACTCAGGATGGACAATTGACAAGAGCCCAGAAGTAGATACATATTGGGGAATTTGGTATAAAAGAGAAATAGATACATATTGGAGAATATGGTATAAATCAGTAGGGAGTCAGTGGGGAAAGTATTTAATAAATGGGGCTGTAAAGATTGGTTTGCCTTAAGGGGAAAATAATTATATCCCTAGATTTATAACTCTATCTCATCATATAAAAATAAATTCTAGGTGGATATGTCTTGAATGTGAAGAACAAAACTAAGAACATTTTATAAGAAAATACAGGACAATGAAGAACAAAACTAAGAACATTTTATAAGAAAATACAGGACAATAACTGTATGATTTTTAAGGTAGAAAAAGACTTTTTAAACAAGAATACGAGAATACAAGAACAAAAGACATCACCTGTAAGTGAAATATTGATAAATTTGACAACTTAACATATAAAACTATAATCTAAAAGACAACAGACAGATTTGGAGAAGATATTTATAGTATTTTAGCCCAGGATTCATATCCCAAATATTCAAAGGCCATCTGCCAAAGGTAAGAAAAAATCTAGTATGATGTATATAATATGAATAATCAATTCATAGAAGAAGTTATCCAAATGACAAGTAACAATGAAAAGCAAAGCCATAATGAATTGCTATTTTACACCATCACACTTCCACAACTCTAAATATCTTGCAATCCCAAGTGTTGGAGAGGATGTGAAGTAACAACAGTTTTATACACTGCTATTGGTAAAATATTTAGTAAAGCTGAATATGTTCATATCCTACAATGTAGCAATTCCATTTTTAGGATGATTATAATTGGAATCACACAGAAAATGTTTTCTTCCCCAGCTTGTCATTATACTTAAAAGTCCTATAGATACATGCTTTTAGATGAAGTTACTGTTTAAAAAAGGTCATGATTGAAATGCAGATAGCTTTCATTGGATGAAATTAACCAGCAACATGGATTATATTAAAAAATTAGCTTTTATCTCTAAGGCAAGAGTACTGAGGAAGGACACACGGGAAGGACAAATAGAAATGTCTTAAAAGTGAAAGTTACTATTGAGAGGGGCTTCAAGAAAATGGCAATAGGCACATTATCATATTTCCTTCCTTGTCCAATTTTGATTTAACTGCATATTCTCAGTTAAATGTCTATTGAGGCCTATAGTCTTCTGGCTTTGGTGAAGACTTTGGTTTTGTGGAAACACTAGGAGAGAATACTAATGAAGGGATTTTTTTCCCCCCAGTGAGCTCAGTGAGCACTTGGGAATCTGCATAGGGGCACTGAGATAAAGATCATAAAGTGAGCAACCCTGGGAAATAGCTTGATTTACAAGCATTGTGGAGCAAGCAAGTTATAGGAAAAGAATGTGATTGGTCTCTCTGGCCACCAATGGAGAAGTGGCTGAGTCATCCCAGCTCTGAGCTTGGGGGAGTGAGGAAAAGGGAAGCTTCCTCCAGGTTTCTTAGCAGGGTTTTAGAGGCGATGATAAGAGGCATTGTTGAATTCTATTATTTTTGGGAATGCTGCCTCTTAGGGGTACTTGAAAACTACATCATGTGCCCAGTGATTTAACTGGAATAGGCATATGACAACATAAATAGAAAAATAATAAACATGCTTAAATAAGTTAAAGTTGAGCAACACACATTTGAATCCTGACTGGCAAAACGGCAATATGTTGTTGAATTCTCAGGGTATTCCATGAAAATCCCAGAAGTTATGCCTTAATATTAGAAAGAATCTAGTTCCACCAAAAAGACTACCCTAGGTTTGTCAATAAACTATAGTGAGACAGATCAAATGAAGAAGAGAGAAGACACAAATCTGCAATAAAAGAGGAAAATTTATTATTGATTCTACAGACATTGAAAAAATAATAAGGGATTATTATGATGAACTTTAGTCTAAACAAAATAGAAAAACCGAATTCCTTATATCTATTAAAGAAATTGAATTCACTCTATAATTGCATTACACCCATTCCCCCTGCCCCCTCCAAAAAAAACCCAAAAAACACTCAGGTATAAAAGATTTCAGTGGTTAATTTGACCGTACCACTAAGGAAGAAAGAATATCAGCTTTCTACAAACTCTTTCAGAAAATAGAGAGGAAGGAATACTTCCTAACTTATTTTGAGTCCATTATTATCTTGACATCAAAAGTAGATGACACATTATAAGAAAAAAAGTGCTACATATCAATGATCCTCGTGAACATAGATATAAAAATCCTTTAAAATATATTAACAAATAAAGTTATGAATATAGAAAAGGATGCTATATCATCATCAAATGTGTTTCTTCCCAGGAATAAAGTAAAATAAAAATGTTCTCAGGCAAAGAAAAGCTGAGAATATTTGATGCCAGCACACATTAAGATATGTAAGTAAAGTCATTCAAGTTGAATAAAAATAGTCTCACATAGAAGCAAAGAAATGCAAAGCAGAATGAAGGGTACTAGAATGGTAAATGTGTAGATAGATATAAAGGAATATTGATTGTTTAAAAAAACTATAACAGTGTCTTGTGGAGTATTTAGCACATCTAGAAATATAATAACAGCACAAGGTTATGGGAGGAGGTAACTGTTGTTACATTTCTTCAATGTTCTTGCACTATTTGAGAAATTCTATACGTATTAATTTAAGTTCAACTGTAATAAGTTAGGCATCTATATTTTAATCTCTAGGATAACCACTGAAGGAAAAAATACCAAATATCATAACTACAATGCTAGTGAGATAGGTAAAGCAGAATTTTTAAAAGTACTTGATTAATCCAAAATAAGGCAGGAAAGGAGAAATAAAGGAGAGAAGAAGAGATGAGATAAATAGAAAACAAATAAAATAGGAGACTTCAACAATACCAAAATTACATGAATTGTAAATTGTCTAACAACTCTAATGAAAAGACAAAAATTATTAGACTGTATTTGAGAAAAATAAGACTCAACTGTATTCTATTTGGAAGAGACAAACTTTAAACATAAGAACACTGGTAGGTGGAAGGTTAAAAAATAGAAAAGTATATAACATAAAACACTAACTTCAGAAGCTGGGGCCACTATTAATATCAGACAACATAGAATTTAAGGCAAGAAGCATATTTCATACCTAAAAGAAGAAAAAACTGGTTCTAAAATTGTTTGAAGATTGTAACATAGTATCAAGTTGTATTAATAAAAAAATGGTAGAAATGGAAGAAAAAATAAACATACCCATAATCGGAGTTTGAGGTAAGAATGCAGAGAAAAAATTAGTGAGGATATATCAAATTTGAACAGCATGAATAACCATTTGACCTAATTGACATAAGAAAAAATACACAAATTTTTCATGTGGCCATGGAACACCGAATGAAAGAGAGGGTATGCTGAGCCGTGAAAAAAATCTTAAGAAATATCAAAGGATTGAAAGCATACAGAGTATGTTCTCTTACCAGATTGGAAGTAAGCTAGAGATCAATAGACATACAGAGCTAGAAAATATACAAAAACAGTTGAATTCCAATTATCAAAGCAGTATCTTTCAAAATAGCTCATTGAGTCAAATAGGAAAGCCCAATTGAAATTATGAAATATTTTGAACCAAATAAACAATACAAATATGACATATTAAAATTTATAGAACATAGATAAGCAATGCTTAAAGAGATAATTTAAGCTTTAAGTGCACATATTAGAGAAGTAGAAGTTTGAGAATTTATGATCAAATTTTTTATCTCAAGAGACTAGAAAGAAAAAGAATTACAAATTAAACACAAAAACAGTGAGAAGACATGTAAATATAAAAACAAAAATAAATGAGATAGAAAACAAAGGGGGTAGTCTAGAATATTGATAAAGCCAAAAGTTGTGTGATGACTAAAGTGTCGACTTGGCCATGGGTGCCCAGATATTTGAATAAAGATTATTCTGGGTATGTTTGTGAGGGCTTTTTTGGATGAGATTAACTTTTGAATCAGTAGACTGAATAAAGCAGATTGCCCTTCTCAAAGTAGGTGGACCTTTAATTCATTAAAAGGCCTGAATAGAATAGAAAGGCTGAGTAAGGGAGCATTATTTTCTCTCTGATTGACCTCAAGCTGGGACATCCTGCCTTGAGAATTGGAGGCAGTCAGGAAATTACAGCATCAGCTCTCCTGTTTTCAGGTCTTGAGACTCAGATTGAACTATACTATCCAACTCTCCTAGGTCTTCAGATTGCTGCCTGCAGGTATTGGAAGTTCTTAGCCTCTACAATCATGGGAATCAATTCCTATTGTTTCTTTTTCTCTGGAGAATCCTGACCAGATTTTAGTACTGAGAGTGGTTCTTCTTGGAATTACTCTTAGAATTTCTATCTCTATCTATCTCTATCTCTATCTCTGTCTATATCATCTATCTATATATAATATATAGATAGTGTCCCCCATTATCTGCTGTCTTTGCTTTCCATGGTTTCATTTATCCATGGTCAAAGGCAGCAGATGCTCCTCCCTCTGACATATCTTCAGTAGTCTAACATTATAACACAATGCCATCATGCACCTCACTTCACCTCAGCATGTAGGCATTTTATCATCTGACATCATCCAGGAAGCGATGTCTTTACTGGAGAATTCTCTCAAACATTTAAAGAAAGTATATCAATCTAACATAAACTCTTTCAGAGATTCCAGAAAAGGGAACATTTCTTGTTTTATTAGACCAACATAAACCCAATTACTAAAGCATGAAAATAACAATAAAATAAGAGAAAATTAGAGATTTAATATCTTATGAAAATGGATGTGAATTCTTAAATAGAAGATTAGCAAATTGAATCTGGCAAAACGTGGAAAGGATTATAAGTCATAACTAAGCGAAGTTTATTCAAGGAATGCAAGGTCATCTTAACATTGTGATACCAACCAATAAAAAAATCAATCTAGTTCATCACATTAACAGAATACATGATAAAGAATATGTGATCATCTCAATCCATATTCATGATAAGAACTCTCAGAAAACTAAGAGTACAGTGGAGTGTCCTTAACCTGACAAAGAGCATATATAAAAAGTATAGTTTCATAATTACTATTAAGTACTGAATGTTTCCCCCTCCACCCCAAGTTTGGGAAGAAGACCAGATGTCTGCTATCACTATTTCTACTCAACATTATCCTGGAGGTCCTATCCAGTACAAAAAAAAAAAAAAAACCAAGAGAAAGAAACAGAAATGTAAATACCAGAAAGAAAGAAGTAAAATTGTTATTTTTTTCAGTTGACATGATTATATATGTAAAAAATCCAAAAGAATCTACAAACTGTAACATTACATGAATTTAGCAAGGTCTTTGGATGTAAAATCAATATAAAATTATTTGTATTTCTAATGTATTTCCAGTAATAAATAATTAACACAATAGCACCAAAAATCATTAAAAATTCTAGGAATAAGTTAACAACATGAAATATGTATAAAGTTCTACCCTGTAAACTACAAAATATTGTTAGAAGAAATTAAGGAAAGTGTAAATAGAGGAATGATATACGATTTTCAAGGAATGGAGGACTCAATATTTTTAAGATGTCAGTTTTCCCCAGACTGGTCTATAGATTCATTACTTTCCCAATTAAAATCCCCATAGGGTGTATGTGAGTGTGTGTGTGTGTGTGTGTGTGTGTGTGTAATTTAGATGTTAAATTGAATAGTCAAGGCATTTTTGAAGAAATAAAACAAAGTTTAAGAACTCATACACTACCAGATATTAAGATTTACTAAAAGGCTACAGTAATTAAGATAGTGTGGTATTAGCCTAAGGTTAGAAACTTGTCCAATTGAAAAGAATAGAGAATGCAGAAATAATCCTACCCCTATCTGATCACCTAATTTACCACAAGGGTGTCACTGCCTTGGGGGAAATGGGTGGTATTTTCAATAAATTATGGTGGAATAATTAGATATCTCTATGGAAAAAATAAACTTTGACCCCTTAAAAATTTTATTCAAGGTAGATCAAAGATCTAAATATAAACAGCAAAATAATAAAGCTTCTAGAATAAAGATGTCTTCATTATCTTGAGGCATAGAATTTTGTTAAATAGGATATAAAAGCGCTAAATATAAATTGAAAGATTAATAAATTACACTTCATTAAAGTTAAGAATTCTGTTTTTCTAAAGATTCCATTGAAAGAGAGAAAAGGGAAGCGACACACTGGGAGAAGATATTCACAATACACACACCCAACAAAGACTTGAATCCAGAATATATAAAGAGTCTTCCAAATAATTAATTAAAATACAAATAACCTTATAAAAAAGTGGACAAAAGATTTGAAAAACCACTTCAAAAATTAGCTTCATAAAACCCAACAAAAGCATGAATAAAAGCTCAACATCATTACTCATCAAGGAAATGCAAGCTAAACCCAAATAAGATCCCATTTCACACACTAGAATTGGCAAATTAAAAAGACTGCCAAACAGTACCATATATGAACTAGGATAAAGGGCAAAGGGAACTTACATGTATACTTTGTGAGAATGTAAATTAGTACAAAGTCTTTGGAAAACTATTTTGCAGTATCTAAACATGTGTCTACCCTATGACCCAGTAGTTCTGGTCATAGGTATATACCCAAGAAAAATGATTGTATATATCTGCCAAAAGACACATAAAATAATTTTTAGTTACTCTATTTCTAATAGCCTCAAATGATCCTCTAATAGCCTCAAATGATCCAAATTTTTAAATAAATTGTAGAACATTCATATATAAAAAGCAATGAAGAGACTGAAGTACATCCATCCTCTACAATATAATTGAATCTCATACATGTAACATTGAGTAACAAAATTTGACAATAATGAGCTCACTACATGAACTATTTACATGAAATTCAAGACCAATCACAGTTAATCTGAGCTGATAGAAATCAGAGCAGTGATTCCCTTTGAGGATGGAATGAGGTAGCAGTGTGTTAAGTTTGTGAAAGGGCACTAAGAAGACTTCCGGGATGCTGTTAATATTTTGTTATCTTAATCGGGGAGGTATATGCTTATGAAAAAATCAATCCAGCTGTATACATAATATTTGTACACTTTACTATATGTATGTTATACTTCAATTTAATGTAAAAATAAAAAGTAAACAGAAAACTCAGAAAAATTAATCTAAATGGTCAACTAAGGAAAATATGCTTAAATTTATAATAAGCAAATGCATGTTAAAGTAACAATGAAACATCACTTTATACATATGAGGCTGCCAAAAAACTAAAAAGCAGGTAACATGCTGCTGGTAGAAATGTGAATTATTACAATAGCTTGGAATTCAATCTGGCAAGATCTATGAAAACTGAAAACACATAATGCTTTTGGCCCAAGATATCACATCTGATAATCTCTCTCAGAAACAAAAGCTCTGGTACTTAATTGGTATTCATAAAAGTTGTTCATTGAAGCTCTGTTTGTAGAAGATAAAAAAGAAAACAAAGTTAATGTACAAATGGAGTTTATGATTTCAAAAATCTTGATACATACGCACTATGCCATAGCAAACTAGAATTAAATCGGGTGAATTAGAACTGTATAAATTGACTTGGTAAGATATAAGTGAGAAATGGAAGATATAGAGACATGGATTATGTCTTTTATTATATTTTATTTAAAAATGAGAAAAATTCTATATGCATGTATATTTGAATAAAATTGTATATCTATGCATAATTGTATATGTGTGTATTATAAGAAAAAGAGGAAAAATAAGAAAAAACAATATATCAAATTTCTTATTTATTTATTTATTTATTTAGACCAATAATTGGAAGGTTTTTATTTTTTATTTATTTGTTTATTTTTTAACTTTATAGTTTATTGTCAGGTTGGTTTCCATATACCACCCAGTG
>CM053567.1:73219143-73295237 GCA_028646485.1 Cryptoprocta ferox | reverse complement strand
AGTGTAGGAGGGTACCTGTTTCTCCACATCCTCGCCAGCATCTATAGTCTCTTGAGTTGTTCATTTTAGTCACTCTGACTGGCGTGAGGTGGTATCTCAGTGTGGTTTTGATTTGTATTTCCCTGAATATATCAAATTTCTAAAACATGGATAACATGGTAGAATGGATGCTAAGGTTTGAGGGTTAGAGATATTACTAGGGGTTTAAGTAAAACAGAAAAATTAAGATTGCTCAAAAATTTCCATTGCATGTAGCAGGATGACACTTAGGCATTTATGTCAATTTATATATATATATATACAGAGAGAAAGGAATTTAAAACTGACATTTGCTTATAAAAATTACCAAAAATTAGACACATAATTATTTCACCTGATGTATCATAAGTATTTTTACCTCTTTAGTAAATCTTTTCCTGTCATTAAGTCATACAATTACATATTTTTTCTCCTAATTTAATGCAATTTTATTTTTAAATATTTTTTATGTATTTTGAGAGGGAGACAGAGAGTGTGAGTGGAGGAGGGACACAGAGAGACACACAGAATCTGAAGCAGCCTCCAATCTCTGAGCTGTTGCACAGAGCCCAATATGGGCTCAAATTCACCAACAGCAAGATCATGACCTGAGCTAAAGTTGGACACTTAACTGACTGAGCCACCCAGGCCCCATGTTTCTATATTTTAAAATGGCTTCAGGTTTCCTTCTAGATAATATTTCATAATTTATTCATTTTCTGGATGCTGAATCATTTTGTTTTTAAAATCAGAATCTTATTAACATTCTTGCCATAACCAATTTTGCCTATAAAAATTTATTTCATCAATTTAAGTTCCTGGAGATGTGGTTATTTGGTCAAAAGTTATGTACATTATTATGACTCTCACAATGTGTTACCAGATTTTATCCCAAAGAAGGAATACCAGAAAGGAATACTAATATCCGAAATGTGTGTACCTGATCTTTCAAATTTTACTTGTTTTTATCTTTTCTAATTTAATAGATGTGAAAGGCATACTTTGTTGCTTTAAAGATTGATTTTTCTTTAACATTGAGATAATATTGTCATTTCATTTTTGTTGATGCCTCCAAATAACACTTCCCCTTGAGCTTTGGTATTGCTCTTTATAAATTGATATTTAAAATGTATTTTAGATATTTATTGTCTTAAAATTTTTTTTTAATGTTTATTTATTTTTGAGAGAGAGAGAGAGACAGAGCATGAGCAGGGAAGGGGTCAAGAGAGAGGGAGACACAGTATCTGAAGCAAGCTCCAGGCTCTGAGCTGTCAGCACAGAGCCCGACATGGGGCTCAAACCCACAAACCATGAGATCATGGCCTGAGCTAAAGTCAGACGCTTAACTGACTGAGCCACCCAGGCACCCACTTCAAGAGAGTGGAGTATGCGCTAGTTGAAACAGCGCTAGCTGTTTCTGAAAATTATTATTGTGCCAAGCAGTATCCTTTGACTATCTAGCGCTTATTTAACCTGTCTCAGTTTTGACGTTGCTCCCCCTGGAAGGCTGCCTTGATACTTCCACACTTAAACTTCCATGAAAACATATAGCACCTAGGAGTGGCCCTGTTACCTTCATTTAACATCCTGTTTTATAAGATCTTGATTACCTGTTTGTCTCCCCCATTGAATCTGAGAGGTGTAAGGACTGAAACTGTCACCCAGTAGAGTATCTAGCACATAGTATGCTGTCAAATAATGAATGAAGCAATTTATCTCAAGCAAGAAATAATCGCCTTATTTAGTATTGCTGATAGTTAAGGTCATTATAGTCAGGATGAAAACTCTTAGCAGGAATGAACATGCTTCTTCTTTTATCATCCAAGAAAGCTACGAATTTGGGAGGAATCTCAAGTTGAACATCCACATAGATCATTATATATGTGTTCAATGAAGGGGTCTCTATAACTTACTATGATAGTTCATTCCAGTGCACAACCAGTGAAAAACTATGAGTACTTCATAAAAATGTCTGTTACAACTGAGTATGTGATTCCACGGGAAAATTATATAAAATAAGAAATATATCATTTCATAAAATGATACATGCCACTAGTATCTGATATCCTGGGACCTGAAAAAGTTATGGATAGAATATTATCACCAAGAGTTAGCACCCATAACAAATTGATTCTATCATCACAGAAGATTTAAAGATTAAATACTGACTGTTCACATATAGAACCTATAACAAAAACAACACTAATAGCTAACACTTGTATTGTATATACACACCTTATGCCAGGCATTGTCTAAATACTCTATTTTTAAATGCATTTAATTTTCACAAGAAAGCTATGAGGTACTATAATTATGACATGTTGGCACTCCAAGATACTCTCAGTGTTAACCTACTTCAGTGAGGACATCAGCCACATAGAGCTTAAGTGATTATAGTCACACAGCCAGTATAATCAAAAGGCCAATGCTTGGTCACAGATTGCCTGAGTAGTATTTTTTAGATCTTCACCCCCTCCACTAGTCATTTCCGGAAGTTTGGATTTTATTTTATATTTATTTTTAAACAAAGAAGGAAGAGCTAACATAGTGTTGCAAATTTTTTTTTCTTATTTAAAGTTAGGTGACTAAAAAGCAGTATTTTTACTTAGAAAAGAGCAACAGCAATAAAAAACAAAACCAACAAAAAGTAATGAATAGTAACAATAATAACGGTCATACTTAGCTTTTTAAATAATTTGCTATTAGCCAGGTGCTGTGCCAACTTTTATAAGGATTATCCTGCTTACTCTTTATACAATCCCATAAAGTAAGTACTATTATTTCCATTTTGCCATTATCATTTGACAGTAAATATATTTTACTGAAAACAATAAGTAGGAAGGACATGACTTTAGAATGATATTTAATCGTTTAAACTAAATAAAATTTAGCTTTTTGAAACACAATATTGCATGTGTATATTTTTGGTTTCCTTGTTCAATTTTCTGTAAAGTGTAAAACTAATCTGTGATATGGTGCTAAATTTTCTGTAAAGTGTAAAACTAATCCATGATATGGTGCTATAAAGTGGGTGCATGTCCTTATACATTTGTCTGAACCCACAGAATGTACAAAACCAACAGTGAACCCTAATGTAAACCATGGACTTTGGATAATAATTATATGTCAGACTTTGGATAATAATAATAAGTCATCATATAATGAATGTACCCCCACTCTGGTGGGGGGTGTTGATAGTGGAGGAGGCTATCCATATGTGCGGGCAGGAGGCATATGGGAAATTTCTGTCCTTTCCACTCAATTTTGCTTTGAACTTAATGTTTCTCTAAAAAAAATAAGTCTTAGATACAAAAAACAAAACTAAAAACCCCTTAACCATGGACAAGTATTTTCTAACCCTGACGCCATATTGCTTCCCTACCGAAAGACAGAAAAAGTTGAGCAGCTGTTTGGAAAAGTGAATCAGGAGACTGCAGGTTGCTGAAAAAGAAATGTTAACTTGACATCCTGAAATATAATTTAAAGCTTTGCTATATAGTTAAGATATTCTGGTTATAGCAGCAGCCAAAAGACCCACTTGGCAGTGAGTAAATCCATGTAGCTCTTTTAGAGCAAAGACATCAGTAACCCATTGAGCAGAGACAGAGTCATGAGAAATGATTCATTCTAAAATGGTCTCTAGAGCTACAAAAATAGGACAGTCCTCCTATACATCTGCCTATGTGGCAAGACTGTTAGTCTAGCTCCGAGATTTTTAACCTTATCCATATATATGGCAAACAACTCCATTAGTAGTGTTATCTGTGAATGCAAACTACAACAATACATTATATATGTGCACTAACATATTTGCTGAATTTTAAAGTATGCAGCAATGTGAGAGTTGGAGTGAGGCTGTTGTTTATAACGTATATCATGAAATGAAGAACAGATGATCTAAGAATGAACATTTGTTGGAATGATCTCTCTGGGCTTAAATATTTATTTTACTTCCTCCACCCCCCTTCCCTTTTTGACAAAGTACTATGTTTTCCAAAATCTACAATATGAAACCATGGAAAGTTTATGACAAAATCACCTCAAATTGCTACCATAAATTATTACCTCCTACATAGTCTTTTTTCTGCTATGTGCAATTAATCAAGGAAACAACTTATTCTTTCTAATTAAGGAGCTAGCTCTAAGAGTTTTATTTTAGGCATAAAAGGGGTGCTGAATTCTGGGAAAAAAATACATGTTTGTTCTATAAAATGTACTGCGCTTTGATTTCTTCTGTCTTTGGGGTTTTGTAAATGATCCCAAGGGGGATATCTCTTGTCCTATTCCTCATGGAAAATGGGAACCCATAGCTATAAAACTTCAAGCCTTGGAGAAGGAGAAACAGTGTCTCAATAGGTAGTTCACATGGCAGATTTTTGGGAGAAACACTGAAAACAATGTTCAGGACCAAGATGTAGAGCTCATTAGGGAGAAGAAGATTTATGTTCTCTTTTAACTCCATGCAGGACATGATGAGGGTCCCATTCCCTATTTTATATGGTTCTTAGATTTTCTGCTTGTTCTTAGGTTTTTCACTTGTTCTGATAAATTATTTCATCCAAAGCTTATTTGTCCCTGAGCTGCAATGATTCATCTATTTATTCATCCATCTATTCATTTATCTAATCAATTTCTAATCAACCAACCAATGAATATATATTGAGCACCTACCAAATGTATATGGTATAAGGTCCTGAAAATTCAAATATGAATGAGAAATGATCTCTGCCTTTGAAAAGCTCACAGGTCAATACAGTCTTGCAAAATAACATTTGCTTCACTACTTGAATTATTTTTCTAAAACTGGATCATGTCGAGACTCTTCAAGGGGGTCTACATATCTTTCAGAATAGAACCAGTGAGTGTGCAATTTGAGATCTTCTCTAAATTCATCCTCAATTACTCTTGTAGCCTCACTGCACACCACTGTCCTTCTCAAAGCCCACATTTTGGCCCAGTTGTTTACATTCTGCTCCTTATCCATTTGATCCTTGCATTTTCCTGTCTTCTTAAACTTCTTCATATTGTTCTATCAGTCCTTTACAGCCTTTTTCCAATTCCAGGCTCAGCTCAAATTCTTCCTGCTTCAGGGAATTATTCTATTTTTTTACAATCCAATATTATGTTGCATCTTTCCTGAGGAGTTCCAGACACACTCTTCTACAACCAATTTTCAAAATGATCATCTAAAGCACAAACTGGATTGTGTTACTCCTGTATTTAAAATCAGTTAATGACTTTTTGTAGCTTCCTTAAGATAAAGTTCCAGTTCTTTAGCATGGCACACAAGATCCTTTATGACTGGCTCCTGCTCATCCCTCTAGTGATGTCTCACTGCTCTCCTGTCCCTGCCATACAGAATTATGTAATGTTTTTCAAGCCCAACATGGTCTTCTGTGTGTACAACCCTTCACACAAGCTATTTTCTTTCCCCAAAATGTACCTGTATGCTTTTTCTACCTGATATTTCCCTGATCTTCTTTAAGGTTTCAATTTTGATGTCACTTCTTCCATTAAAGCTTTCCTAAACCCTAAAGACTGGGTCAAGTGTCTCCTATGTATTGCCAAAGTGTCTTGTATTTCCCTTAGCAAAGTACAGCAGATACCTGTCATGTTCACATGCAATTGGTACTAGTAATGGGTATTTAATGAATGTTTGCTTAAGTAAGAGTATTGAATTGAGCCACCATAATTTCCCTCAGGAAATGTACAGGCTGGTTATTACTGGTAATGGTTTGCCATGTGGCCAAGTAGCGTAAGGGAACTAGAGGGAAGCAGGTGAGCCTTGAGTCTAAATATTCCCACCCCCATATGCACAGACTAAAATTTCTTATGCAACTTGAAGTATAGTTGTCATGGGGGTAAGAATAACAATTCTGTCCAGAAATGGAGTGAATATGGATTCATAGAGCCAAATCACTAAGAGTTACAAAACCAAGTAATGTTTGGGGCCAAGCAGTTCTTTTTTTATTGTGTTTGTCCTTGGGGGAGGGGGTGTCTTTTTTTAATATCTCAAGAACCACTAAACGCTAGGTTAATCAACAGAATGCTTCCATAGTATCCATGCAAACAGTGGGCATGACTCTCAGGACAGGGACATTTCTGCAGCATATTTAGGTTCTCACAGTTACTGTTAAAGGAACCCAAGAGAACCAAGTTTGGCAGGTCAAGCTCTCTGGAAGTCACCAGTTGTGAAGATATACACAGAATGTGTCTGGTTCACAAACTAGAATAAACCAACCTGGGGATCCTTTACAATTTGTGTATGTGTATGGGGCTGGGGTCACTATTACTATTCTGTGGATGGGAATTTAGGGTCACTGTACATTGAATTTTAAAGGTAATGCAAATAATTTTTGTAATCACAGTTTGGGGAAGGTTGGAGACTGTTGAATTGTATATCATTCATTAATTAAGCCAAATCAAATGTTCCCTTTTCAAATACTCCATAGTTTGCACATTTAAAAAGTGAGTTATAAAACTGGGGAGCATAGGATGTTTACAAAATAGTTTGCTTTGTCTGTCTCCAAGCAGGTCTTCACTGAAGGAGTTGTTTACTTGACTCTTCAAAATCTTCAAAGGGGAAGATTCTATAACTTCTTCTGATAACTAGTTCTTTTTGCTTCCGTGAAGTAATTTAGTTTATCTCTGAAATGGTTCTTCCTGCAGTAATTTAAAATCTTGTTTTCTTTCTGTGGTCTTGACTTAAAAATGACAGCATCACTTAGTGTGCTATGATAAATGAAGAAAACTTCCAATTATCTGCACTAATGGGCAAGTGAGGAAGAGCATGAATACATGAAATCTAACATATTCTCCAAACTTCATTTTAGCTATTAGTTTTGACTTTTTCTCCAACAAAACTTTCTTAGGGTCTACTAAAAAGCGACACAGTGATTTGAATTTCATGCCTTTATTTTTTCACCGGCATATTCTCTGGTGGAAGTGATAATGATCATTGAGATCCCCAAAGGAGAGGGAGACAGTGGAAGATAGAGAGGTCTGGGATGCAGATAAATTGGAGACTACATTCATGCATTTATAAAAGCTTTAGATTTCTGGCTTACCAATCTGCTTTCTCCAATTTCTCTATAACTTCATTTAGCATTGTAAGTTGTGAAATCATTGTGCATGCATGTCATTTTGGATGTGCAAAATGTACACTCTTTTAAACAGTATTCTGCATTGAGCAATGGTAATGTAGCCAGTCTGAGCTCAAAATCCATGAACTACATGACAATTAGGTGCTACAAAGGAAACTGAACATGCTATTTTGTAATAATGGAATTATAAAATAATAACTGCTTCTTAGTAATTAAAAATGCAGCCAATTAAAGACATGCAAATTTACATAAAAAATGGAAGAACCTTAAATTTTGCATTTCCTGACTGATAGGATTAAACTTCCAAAGAAAGTGTGAATTAATGCAAATGTTAACATGGCATCTCCTAAATCCTTTTCTACTTTTACCACCAAGAACAGAATATAGAAAAGTAAAAATTCATAATGAGAGGCCAGTCTCTGCTTGTTTTGTGATTTACTTCAGAAACACTGAGCATCCTTAGAAACCATGGAAAACTTTGTCAGATTTCAGGTAGCAAACATCTATGCAGATATAGCTCTATCTCTATCTCACCTATCTTTATCTATATGGTAAAGACCTGATTTCATGTGATATAACCATGTCTGCCTTTCTTTTTTCAAAGGCTGTCATATTTGGTATTCCCATTCTTTTAATGAGAACTTCTTCTTTACGGTCTTTCTAATATGACTACCTAGTTCCCCACTATCTTTAGCAAAGGGTTTCTTTGTTTCCTTCTTTGTTCCTCTGCTTGTTCTCTTTCAAGTGGAATCTAGGTTCTATGATGGCAGTCCATCTTCTTCACACATCTCTTCTTTCCAACTGGACTCCCACACTGGTTGCCCTGGGCTGGAGAAGTACAGGTCTCTACAGGGCTGTCTTTGTGTATCTGTGACCCTGTAATGCCAGGCATGTTCTAAGAAAAGTCATCCTATTTGCACCATGAGCCCCACCATGCTAGGTTTATGGTTACAACTATGGCTGTGCTGACTGTAAACTGCTTAAGACATTGGACATTTGGATTCTTGGATTGATGCTTATTTACCAGACTTTCTTTGGTGATGGGCATAAGAAACAACATTACAGAGGATCTTTACTTTTCTGTTTTGCATGTTTGACATTGCTTAATAAACATTCATGTATATTTCTTCTCATCTTTACCTGCTCATTTATTGAATATTTCACTGACATCAAATATTTTCTAACCAACAAATACAAAAGCTTATGCTTATTTTTATGAAGAATCATTTGAGATACAATTTTCAGAAGTGTTCTGCATTGTAAAAGCTGGATTCATCTGTCAAAAATAAATGCCTATCTGCTAAACTAAAGATATAGAAAAATACAGTGTTTAAAAAATGAGTTTCTATAAGAACACAAGTTATAATGACCCATAAAACATTATTCTTTGCACACCACCATGTGCAGTCTTTATTCAGTTTCAAATAACTTTTAGATAGTTTCTGCAGCCCACCCTCTCCTGATAATAAGTGTATGTAAACTTTTATTTCTCACAGATGAAAATAACTTCTGAAATTTGAACTTTTATGGTTCTACTATGTTGGGGTGACTCACTGCTAAAAATAGCCATGGTTAATGGCCTATTGGTTCATAGTTTCACTCCCTTGTAAGGCACTGAGGGGTGTGTCCCAAGGCTGTGATCCTCCTTAACTTGAATTTTCACCAGAGTTTCTGAACCTACCAGTAATCAAAGCAAGGACCTCTGGTTGTACTCTTCTTTTAGAATGTGGATTTGTGATCAGAGATGTTTTAGTCTGGGTGGTGAAAGATAAGGAAGGGTAGCCTAGAACCTCAGTGTGCCGGGTTTCTCAGCTCCTTCTTACTGGTCCACTCTTGCCTCCCCCCCACCCCCAACACAGTACTACATTGCTTTGTTTTTTAATCTCACAATTTACTTCAGAGGAAGACTTCTGTCAGTGTCCAGAAGGATTTTAAGGTTTTAACAGTTATATCATATTCATTTTTTAATTTGAACAAGTCATCTTCAATGTCTCAGGAGCATTTCCAAATTGCTACTATTAGCACAGTTCTTTATGCTTTAAGATGGTGTCATGTCCACTGTCTTCCAGACTCAACACTTTTGCTAAGGGGTTCTGTGCGCTCCATAAGTACCTTCTGGGTATTTCCTATATGGAATCCTAAGGGAACCTATTTGGTTTCACCAAATCCTTTCTAAAGGTTTTCTATCCAAAAGAGAGTTGTCCTGGGTTGGGTTCTCCCAGAAGCAGATGCTGAGTCAGAGACTGGAGTGAAGGATACATTGAGTAAAGTATATTCTGGGTCAACACCTTTGGCAGGAAATGGCATTGGGCAATTGGAGAAGTTGAACTCAGTGCTGACCAGATATCCTATTGGAGCTCTGGAGTTTATATATTCCATCAGAATGGTCCCATGGGGTGCTGAAATGACCAGGCCTATCTTTGCTGCAGTCAGTCATTAGATGCAGACCACCCTTGGAAGGGCTTTGCTGAGGAGGGTCTCTGCAGCTGAGGCAAACCTTGAAGAAGCTAGCAATAGAGACCCTTTGGTGACAGCATTTCCAGAAGCTGGGACAATAAATAGTCTCTTCCTCGAAGGGATTTGGACATCACATCTCCATCTCCACGTCTACTGCAAGTCTTTTACTAACTTGGGTCTCAGGGCATGCTAAAATGAACCCACACTTCCTCTAGGCATATTAATGAACAGAAAAAAAATGGCCCAATAATTCTTTGTTGAGGTGGTTAGGGGCAGGAGGGAGCTGTTCTGTACATTGAAGAGTATTTAGAAGCATCCTTGGCCTCCACCCTCTAGATTCTAGGAGGAGTTCACCATTCCTCAAGTTGTGACAACCAAAAATAACTGTAGACATTGATAAATGTCCCTTGGGGGACAAATTTGTTTTTGGCTGACAGCCATTGGGTGACATGAACAAAAAGCAAAAGCATAATTTTGCTTTCACTGATTAAATTAGCTGATATGCTTTAGCAGAAAGAAGAAAAAAAATCTTTTGGTAATATGAAGAAATATTCATTCATAATTATTGTTCCAAAACAATGATTGCTAAAGTGGTTAGGGAAAAACGAATTCTGTGCTTCAAAATGGAGATTACTAGGCATTAAATAACTTTGCATGTGAATAGAATGCTTTATTTTCTTTTTTTCCCCAAGTATTCTGTAAATTTGCTTGGCTACTCTTCTCTTTCTCTCTTTTGCTCAAAAATATGAGATTGCAGATTTCATGTTTCCCCTTGTTTTTTTCCAATCTGACTTTGGTATGTCATTCTTACCTGGGCAAATTATATTTTGGGTGAGGATATTGGGTAGAGTGGTTTCTAACTAAACAGTGTGGTTTTAAGTGAAATAAAAAAAAGAAGAAAACTCAAGAAATTGAAACAAGACATTTTTATTTCTTCCTTTTTCCTCATCTCCAGATGTGGGTGACTTCAATTTATGTCTAGGCATCATTTTAAGAATTAACCTAAAACTGATGTTGATTTCTTATATATTTTTCCAAAGTTGCTCTGGGAGAGCAGTTCATGTTTTCTCCTTGTCAAGTATAGAAGAATAAAGTAGAAGAAAATAGAAACTTAGGCATATCTAAATGTTGGACATGAAATTTTTGTGAATGTTTCTTCATGACTGCTGAGGAACTGATAATTACATGACAGAATGCATTAGGTTTCATATAATGTCATGAACTAGACACTGAAATATTCACCCAAAAAGGAAGGACAAGATTTTGTCTGAATGGAAAATTCATATTTGAAATGTCTATGTGAAATATATAAGCTACAATAATTCCATTTTGGAGCAGGAGAAAGATTAAGGAAAAGAAAAATGAATTAAGTAAAATAACTATGAAGAATTTTTATTTGGTAGAGAAAAATAGATTTTAATTTTAGAAAACAAATGAATTAATGGTGAATTTTGAAAGCTTATGTAAATATACATATTTCAAATTGCTTTTCAGTATGTGTCACTTTACAATTGTTGGTAGGTACTTCTCTCCATTAGTCATTTGTGATTCTTTCTTGGAATTATCAAGCCCCATTATATTGACAGGTATTATGAAGTATGTTCAGTGCCATGGATATAAGACTAATATATAACATCTGCTCAAATTCTTGAGCTTAAAGTACTGCCAGAATGTGGTTGTTCAAGAGATTTGAAGTTTATAAAAAACCTCTCTGAAGACTTCTCTGAGAATGCATAAAAAGGTCATTCTGTACCTTTTGACACTTTTCACCAATTTTGCCCACACCCCCAAACCCCTACCTCTGGAAACCACCAATTTGTTCTCTGTATTGATGAGCTTGTTCTGTTTTGTTTTGTTTTAGATTCCATATACAAGTGAGATCATATGGGATTTCTTTCTCTGTCTGACTTATTTTACTTAGCATAATACCCTCAAGGTCCACCCTTATTGTTGCAAATGGTAAGATTTCATTCTTTTTTTTTTATGGCTGAATAATATTCATATATATATATCCATAATTTATTTCATTTATTCATTTGTCATTGGACATTTAGGTGGTTTTCATATCTTGTAATGGTATAAGACTTTAACATGGCATGCATTATATTTTTTTGAGTTTATAGGGTTTTTTTTTGGTGAAGTTTTATACTGTATTGAAGATTTAACCCATTTGGATCTACTTATTATGAATACCAATATATTTGAAATTACTTCTGCAATATAATTTTTGTTTCTATTTACCATATTTTGCTTCTTTTTTTATTTTTTGAGTTTTTCAAGGAAGTGATTTTTTGATCACTTTCTTTTTATGCTACTTAATTTTGTTGTTCACATAATTTTTAAAAATTGGCTTAGAGTTGGTACATAGTGTTACATTAGTTTTAGGTGTACAACATAGTGATTCAACAAATTTATATGTTATGCTATGCTCATCACAAATGTAGCTATCACGTGTCACCATACAATCTATTATAATACCATTGACTCTATTCCCTATGCTGTGCCTTTTATCCCTGTGACTTATTCATTCCATAACTGGAAGCCTGTGTGACTTATTCATTCCATAACTGGAAGCCTGTATCTTCTACTCACCTTCAACCCATTTGCCTATCCCCCTACCCACCTCCTCTCTGGCAACCACCAATTTGTTTTTTGTATTTATGGGTCTGTTTCTTCTTTTTCTTTTTATTCATTTTTTTTAGATTTAAAAAATAAGTGAAATAATATAGTATTTGTCTTTCTGTATGACTTATTATTTTACTTAACATAATATCTTTTAGGTCCATCTATGTTGTAGCAAATGGCAAGGTTTCATTCTTTTTTATGGCTGAGTAATATTCCGTTATATATATGTATGTATACTACATCTTCTTTATCTATTCATCTATCAGTGAGCATGGATTATTTGAATATCCTGGCTATTGTAACTTCATTGTAATGCTGCAATTAATGTAGGGGTGTATGTACATATACCTTTTTGAATTAGTGTTTTCATATTCTTTGGGTAAATGGTTAGCTGTATAATTACCAGTTTGCATGGTATTTCTATTTTTATTTTTTGAAGCAACTCCATACTGTTTTCCATAGTGACTAAATCAATTTACATTCTCACCAATAGTGCACAAGGGTTCTCTTTTCTGTACAACTTGCCAACATTTGTCTTTTTGGTAATAATCATTCTAATAGGAATGAGGTGATATGTACAGCGTGATGACTATAGTTAATACTGTACTTGAAATTTACTAAGAGAGTAAGTCTCAAAAGTTCTCATCAGAAGAAATAAAAATTTCTGTAACTATGTGTGGTGATAGATATTAACTAGACTTACTGTGGTGATCATTTTCCAATGTACACAGATATTGCACATCATGTTGTACACATGAGACTAATATGTTGTATGCCGATTAAACCTCAATTTAAAAAATAATAAAAAAATACCCCACTGTGACAAAGATACTTTTTCATTGCATCAATACAACCCTGTTTATTATAGTTAACATACAGTAGAAGTTGCATACCTTCTTATTCATAACTAAGTAAAGCAGACAATTGCCCACAGTATCTGGTTGGATTGACCTAGGGAAAGGGATCCCCATGGTTGAACATTTTCCAGTGCTAGACAGTGCTTTGTTAGAAGTACTTTTGTGGAAGGATTAGTTTGTCCCAGCCTGGGGGGCACAACCCCTTGGGAAGTTACTGCAAACACTGCACAGTTACTGTTGTAAGAGTTTGATTAACATTTTTAGGTTAGCAAGGGTCCACATACTGAAAAAAGGTTAGGATTCCACAGAGACTTATGTGAAATTGGAACATTATTAATTTAGAATAATAAACCTAAGTTCTGCTCTCTCTGAAGATGGGTTGCTACAGGAATCTGAACAAGAATTGGTTGGATAATCCAATCAACTGGTGACCTCTAACCATGAGGCCTGATTCAGCAGTGCTTGCCCTCTTCTCAGGACAGTGCTAGAGATATTCTTCAGATCCTTTCCTACATATATCTCACAGACCCAGAACACTGAAAGCTAGTTTGGGCCTGGGGAGAATCTTTTGAAAAGATGATTTCTAGGAAGGGAAAACATATTTTGTAATATATTTGTTAAAAATATTTATAAGAGATTTGTATTGATAATATTGTCAGATGTCATTCCACTTTTTTTAAATAACTTTTAAAATATCCAGGCTATGTTGATTACACTTTGCATTCTTCTGAATCTCTTCAATCTCTTGCATTGTGTCATTTTCTTGATGTGTTACACATATAGAAAAGCACATAAAAGTAACTATATAGCTCAGTGAGTGTCCACAAAGTGAACACACTCATGGAAGCAATACTTGGAAACAGAAAATAAACAGAAGATTTCTAATACCTACAAGCCCACCATGCCCGCTTCCAATTTCCAACTGTTCACCTCAGGGTAAAAACTATGCTGACTTCTGCAGTCTAGAATAGTTCTGTTGAGGCCAGGATAGTTTGCTTCTTCCGAATTTTGTTTCCAGACAGTTGTGTTGATTTCAACCTTGCTGTTGCCACATGCCCTTCATGTAGCTGGGACACTGCCTGAGGAAGGTCTATCCAAACTGAACTGATCCAAGAGTGTGCATGTTCTTTAGGCAATCAAGATATAGGAAGAAAAATGGAGTATGGGAAGAAGTGGGTGGACATCATGGGAAGAGGAGTTAGACTAAGTGAGATGGGCAAAGGCCAAAGAAAAACTTCCCTGTTTTCACACTTCTACCAAGAAAATCTCTGGGGAGCAGAGTTCTCATTTCTTTTTTGAAATTTTCCTCTTGAGACCTCTTAATGATTCTTATTGTTGACTTTGCCACTTGTGCTTGTAGAGGAAGATCAAGAATTGCTCTCAATACAAAATAACTTAGTGAGTATTAAAGACATAAATGCCAAGATTTATGAGAACATTGTGCTTACATGAATATTTTACTTTAGTGTATTTCCAGGGAATGTTTCTTTCAGGGCTGAATATGACCCATATTTTCAATTCACCAACACAGCATTAGTCACTAACTAGAGGTAAAAGATCAGTCAAAGCCTAAGATTGTATCTTAATGAGAGGGTGGAGGGTAAGTAGAAACCAGTGGCTTCAGGTGTGGATTCCTACAGGTTAGCAAGAACTGCGGAGAAAAATAAAACACTGAGTAACTTACAGGAACACCCACTTGCTAAGGGCTGAGGTAATTCTTTAATTTTTTTCCCTTTCTTTAAGAAACATCAGTCTGGAATACCTCTTACTAAAGGTGGGAGGAGTCAGTAGCTGTGTGAATTATCCAACATAAGCCTAGGCAGAGTGCAGCACCTTCTTTTCTTAAACACAGCATAATTCTTGGAAGGTCCACTTCATAGAAGAGCATGACTCAAGGAAACTGTTTAGAGTCCTGAATGCTTCCTCTCTTTTATTTGAGACAGACCCCACCCTTCCAGATGCAACAATAGTCTCATGTGTTAGAACATGTGACTTACTACAGCAACTTAAGGGAGTTGTTGTCTCCTCTGTCTGATCTACTTTTACCTGGTCCCTTGTGTTTTTCCCAGCAGAAGTAGGGCTTAGACTAGAGCCAAGGGAGATGGACAGCTATGGGAGGCTGGAGATCCACTCCTCAGTTCCTCCACATGTGCAAGAAAATGGCTGTCCCTGTCAGCTGGAAGTGGGTTTGCATATCCTGTCCTGGTAATTCCCTAGGCTGTGAATAGAAGACCCTTTAAGTATTAGGTCTGGGATTTTCCCTTCAGGTTCATTCTGAGCCCTTTGAATCTCACTGAGACCTACATAAAAAGAATGTTCTGGAAGATATCCATATTTACAGCTTGCTTTATGTCATGTTTTCTTCTCATGAGTCTCAGTTCTCTTTGCCTTCTCAATTTTTATCTCTATTTCCACCCATCCCCCCATTTTTGTCCCTATTCAAATTCCTCTAACTCTAATGCCCAGTAGGTTTCTTTTGACTTTGTATCTGACTGTTCATCCAGTCTTCAATTTAGCTCCTACTCTATGAAGTTGAATCTACTAAGGCAAGCTCTTTTTGATGAATCCTTGTTTCTATGTCCTAGTTTTTCCCAAGAGGGATAGCTCAAGTATGGGTCTCTCTCTCTCCTTTCTCCACCCTTCCTCACCTGTTTCTTTTTCCATCTGTACCAATTTATTAATTTATAATGACAAATACAAATGTCAGGTTATTGCTTATTTTGTTGTTTTCTGTATGCAAAAGAAAACTTGCTTAGCAAACATAAGACATAGGGTAGTAAATTATTATTTGATTGTTTAATCCATGCATCTCTGAAACAGGAAAGTGCTTTTCACTTCGGTCATATGCTTGAACTTAGGAATCGTTCTGCCATGGTGGGTGGTACTGGTGTTACAAATGTTCTACGGAACTTGAGGACCCTCCTTTTCCATGCACAAATGTAACCTAAGGAGCTTAAAAGCCTATAACTGGTTTTCTTCCACTTTCTCAAACTCTCCTTATTTCTCTGCTTTCTTTTTCTACTTTAATGATGAATTTCTGCACTTCTCTCCTTTTTACTTCATCATCCTATCTCTTGTTTTCTTTCTGGACACTCTTGCTGCACATGATATGCCTTTCTGTTTACTCCTAGCACTTCACCTGATTCTGTCTTCCTGCCCTCGGTTTCTGTATTCCTGTAGTGAACAGACTATCTATTTGCACAATCAGATCAACATTGGTGTCTACAGATGGCCTGAAGAATCTATGTTTCCAGGAACACAGGAAAGTGCAATCACCATTATTCTTACTTGCCCTAGCTTAGCAATATGGCAGAGTCTAAGGTACAGCAATTGGACAACCTCAGCTGTTTTTCACCCATGGTAGTAACCCATTAAAATGCCAATTTGGGGGTGCCTGGGTGGCTCAGTGGGTTGAGCGTCCGGCTTCAGCTGTGCTGACAGCTAGCTCAGAGCCTGGAGCCTGCTTCCGATTCTGTGTGTCCCTCTCTCTCTGACCCTCCCCTGCTAGTGCTGTCTCTGTTTCTCAAAAATAAAAGCATTTAAAAAAATTTAAAAAATGCCAATTTGGAACTTTTAATGCATTATTATTTATAGTGAGTTTTATATAATAATATTCTCCTTAAAAATATTATGTTTATTTATCTTACCAAAGGTGGGAGTGTGGGGTGGGAGAGGCACATCTTAGGATCTGTTCTTAATTAGTCTCTTTTGGACTTGCTCTCAGCAATGTTTTTTCTGTTTTTTTTTTCTCTGAGTAAATGAGGAAGTAAGTAAATGGGGGATATCTCATGATGGGAAAGTGAACCCAAGAAGAATTAAAAGTGGATAATGATATTATTTTCTTTTGCTTTTAGTTGTTCATTAACTAAAATGAAGGCACAGTAAATGAATAAAACTAGAATGAAAAATTGGCAAGGTAAAGTATTTTTAAAGAAAACATTATTTTTCTTTTTTTTCCCACAATGTGAATTAACTCCAATTAGCTGTTTACAACATGTTGCCAAGTAGAACTCCTACCACAACTGTTTTAATGAACAACAAAGGTTCATTTGTAAGTAATCATTTTTTCCCCCAAGGATATTGTGAAAGTATATTTTTGGTTCATTTATCATTCCCCCTACAGCCTGGCTTATACTGATTTTCTCAGGTCCTTGCAACTCAAAGTATGTTTGTGCACTGCTAGCATAAGCAGCAACAGGGAGCTTGCTAGAAATGCAAACTCGCAGGGCCCCATCCCAAAGCTACTGAATAGGAACCTGCATTTAGCATCCCAGGTGATTCCTATGAACATTAAAATTTGAGAACCATTGACGTAGAAGATCTTTCACTTTAAATTATCAAAAAGGTAAACTTTAGTGTATACTTTATGAAATTATCTCAAATTCTGAATTAGTGGAATCAAAATTAATCAAATTTCATTAGATGTCATTCCTAATGTAGATTAAATTTCACTGTTTTTAATTTACTTACAATTTTTATTATCTAATAGTTTATTTCATAGATTTGAGTTTTCTGCTTCAGATAGAAACATCTATTAAAGACTAGACTCATACCCAAATCCTCTTTCAATCTCTTCAGCATAGCTGGGCTTTGTCCATGAGATTCTATTTGAGGGCGGTTTTGACATCTGACATTTCCTTTTTTCTGGAGTATTGGAGTCTTTCCTTTAATTGTGTGTTGGATAATTTCCTCTAGGCTCAGTAGAAACCTATGTATTATGTTTTTATTTCCTGAATTAAGAATTCCCAACAGACTTACAGAAGTATCCTAATTTATGTTCCATTAGCAATATTTGGAACCTATTTGGTGAGGTAAAAATTCCTTATATATTGTAAAACACATTCAAAGACAAGTTTCAGCTTTTGATTCAAATAGGAGTGTATTTGTAGAGTAGCAGGAGAAGACTCTGCTTATCATGGTATGTACCTTACATTTCTTACATCCACTTTTATCTTTTATCTTTGTACTTCAAACAATAGCTTTAAGTGGTTATAACATGTGTAAGCCAAAAACTATAAGGCAAAATAAAAATAGTACAAGTCACATTTGCCTGACATCTTTTTAAAAGGACAATTTATTGATCAAGCTGAGAATCTATATTTTCTCTTTAAAGATGCATAATCTTGTAGGTATCTGGATGACATTCTTAATCCTACTTATTTATAAATACTTCTTGCAGTAAAAAGAGTTCAGGATAGTCATTTTATAAAAAGAAACACTTTTTGAATATTAATTTATTTACATATGAATGTCAAATTATTATAAAACTAGAATATAAACTCTCTGAAGGCCAAGATTTTTGTGTTTTTTTTTCACTGTTGTACCCTCTACTACCCAGGACAGTGACACACACACACATGGTGTATGATAAACTGTTAGTGAAAAAATGAGTAAATAATCAGGTTTAAAATGTAAGTTCTCTTCAAAACTAAACAGTTGGGATTTATATCTTTTCTTTCTCTTTTTCTCTCCTTGTCTCTTTCTCTCTCTCTTTCTTTCTTTTTAACTTAAATTCATTTCTTATTGGTTGCATTTTGCTAAAAGTGTCTTTGGGCAATAAGATCCTCCCAAAATAACTGTGATTTAAAAAAAAAATTTTTTTAATGTTTTAGATACAGAGAGAGATAGAGCATGAGAGGGGGAGGGGCAGAGAGAGGGAGACACAGAATCCGAAGCAGGTTCCAGGTTCCGAGCTGTCAGCACAGAGTCCGACGCGGGGCTCGAACCCACGAACGTGAGATCATGACCTGAGCCGAAGTCGGAGGCTTAACCAACTGAGCCACCCAGGCGCCCCCAAAATAACTGTGATTTTGAAGGTATTATGTAGAAATGGTTGCAACAATATGCGCAGTTTACCTGTCACTCATCTATTTCATGGCTTTTATCTATGATGGTATCACAGCTGAAATGTTTTCCTCTTGAAGTACTTCTTCCCATTCCTCAACCTGACCCCATCACATAGACTTCTGGTAACAAAACTGTTCAGAGGAATTTCCTTTCCACTTCTCACCTATCACCTTCCTGACCCTGAGATGGATGAAGCCTATTTTCCCTTTAAACCTTGACTCTGATGCCTTTCTCTCTTTTTGGGTTGCCTGGTGCATGACTCTCCACTAAGTTTATGTAATAGGTTCATGGCCCCCAATTTCTCTTCGTTTTCCTTATGGAAGAACACACTCTATGTAGATGGTGAAGTATGTCAACAGGTAGATAATAAATGGTGGAGTGATATTTTCCCTTTTGGGTCAGAGTAACACCAATTCTCTCCCATTTAATCTCTGTGTCCTATAAAAAGACCCACAAAGAAGACTGGCCTTCCCACACCCTGTTGAGTTCTAAAACTTTTTAAAAAGACTCAGTATTTTTTAATGTATTTTATAATTTTAAAGGGAAAAGGCCTCAAGTTGTTTCCTACTTGATTTTGCTGCTAAAAATGAGTGGGACACTGGGATGGCTCAGTTGGTTGAGCTTCTGGCTCTTGGTTTTGGCTGATGTCATGGTCTCATGAGGTCAAGCCCCAAGTTGGGCTCCATGCTGGGTGTGGAACCTGCCTGGGATTTTCTCTCTCTCTCTCTGTCTCTCTCTCCCCTCCCCTGCTCATTCTCTTTCTCTCTCTCTCTCTCTCTCTCTCTCTCTCTCTCAATAAACCTAAAAAAATAAATAAAACTGTGATGAACAACTCTACACTGTGTGTGTGTGTGTGTGTGTGTGTGTGTGTGTGTATGTGTGTGTGTGTATTGGCCTAGGAAACTTAATTCCTATTGGGAAGTACATTATATTATAACACAATGATTTGCTAATCACTTTCCTAAGCTGGAAGATTTAATATATATAAGAGGGTTTATAATCTAAACCCTAAAGAGGGTTTATAATCTATATATAAAGAGTTTATAATCTAAAATCATGAAAGTTTTGAAATATTGTAATGGAAGATAATAATCCCTCAAGCCATTGCAAAAGCACTTAATTACTCATCCAACTATTAGTTAAAACAATTGTAGCACTTATCCTAACAGGTCCATTCACAAGCAAAGTGTATATATGGAGCCAAAAGAGTAGGGTAGCAAACAGGTGCAGGCTCTCCAGTCAGAATCCCAATCTGCTACTTACAAGTTGTATGATATCAGCAGGTTATTATCAGTGGGAATAGTTGGTGTCCCAATTTCTCATATGTAATAAAAGACATATTAATATAACCTACCTGACAGAATTACTGTAAGGATTAAATAAAATACTGCATGTAAAATGTAAGTACCATGATTATCATGCATTAAGTGCTAAACAAATAGCAGTTCTAATCATATATATATATATATATATATACACTTTATATGTTTATCAATTTAAAAATTCAACTGCCTTTGAATAAATCTAAAAAGCAACAGCCTGTTAAGGCATGTTGAGAGAGGGTTTTACAGGAAAACATGGCATGAGAGGGAGGTGTTTAGCTAGAGAGGGAGCTTAGTGCACCCTAGCTTCCACATCTCAGGCAGCTTGTCTTTTTCCATTTGATGCCAGGTGTAACTGATGGTCCTGGAAAGGAAGCCAGGTCCTTATGTAGGTGATAGCATTGATAATCTGAAGGTATATGGACACATTTTTTAAAGAGCTGTGGGCCTACTGGCTATATTTGTTACTTGTTAAAAAGAGTAGGCTGATAAATTAAAACCACAATGAAATGTCACTTTACACTGGTTAGGCTAAAATAAAAAATGTTAGAAACAATAATTTTTGGTGAGGATGTGGAGAAAAAGGAACCCTCATACACTATTGGTGGGAAGGCAAACGGTTGCAGCCACTATGGAAAACAGTATAGAGGTTCCTCAAAAAATTAAAAATAGAATTACCATATGATCCAGTAATTCTTGTACTGAGTATTTTTTTCAAGAAAATGAAAATACTAATTCAAAAAGATATATGCCTTCTTATGTCTATTACAGCTTTATTTATAATAGCCAAGATATGAAAGCAACCCAAACGTACATTGATAGATGAATAAAGAAGATGTTTTATACACATTCATTCTTTTTTTTCCCTACACACACACACACACACACACATACACACACGCACTGGAATATTACTCAGCCATAAACAATGAAATCTTGCCATTTACAATAAAATGAATGGATCTAGAGGGTTTAAGTGAAGTCAGTCAGAGAAAGACAAATATCATATGATTTCACCCATTTGTGGAATAAAAAAACCAAATGAACAAAGGAAAAAAAGAGACAACAAAATAAACTCAATATAGAGAAGAAACTGGTGGTTGCCAGAGGGGAGGTGGATGGCGTAGTTGAAATAGATGAAGGGTATTAAGAGTAACCTAATCTTGATGAGCAATAAGAAATGTATAGTTTTGTTGAATCATATTGTACATCTGAAACTAATATAACACAATGTTAATCATAGTTCAATAAAAAAGTCTGCAAATATTCTTATTTTGCAAATAAAAGTTAAGTTAAATAGTTCATGACTTGTGGATATATTACATCAGTGGTGGATAAAATATCACAACTCAATGGGGAGCCTAGGTGGCTCAGTTGGTTAAGTGTCCTATCTCATTTTTGATTTTGGCTCATGGTTGGTGAGATTGAGCTCTGTGTTGGGCTTGGCGCTGTTAGTACAGAGCCTGCTTGGGATTCTCTTTCCCTCTCTCTGCCCTTCCCTTGCACGCTCTGTCTCTCAAAATAAATAAATAAACCTAAAAAAATATTACAACTCAAGAATTTTTGTTTGTTGTCATAGATGTAGATTCCTATGAAGAGAGTTAAGAGCTTCGAAGCACAGAATGACTTGAGACATAATTCAGGGAAACATTGCTTTTAGAGCCAGGCCTAGCATAATAGGGTACAATCAAAAGGAAGGGCCACACTGTTTTTTTTTAAACTTTTTAACATTTATTCCTTTTTGAGAGACAGAGAGAGACAGAGCTCGAGCAGAGGAGAAGCAGAGAGGGGGAGACACAGAATCCGAAGCAGGCTCCAGGCTCTGAGCTGTCAGCACAGAGCCTGACGCGGGGCTCAAAGCTCACTGACTGTGAGATCATGACCTGAGCTGAAGTCCGATGCTTAACTGACTGAGCCACCCAGGTGCCCCCACACTGGTTATTTTAACAGTAAGAGTTTAACACAAAGAATTATTAATTAATTATTGAAGAACTGAAAAGGGCTAAAAGAGAACCCAGAGGTATCTCCAAGGTAACCACTGCAGAGAGCAGCTATCATCCCTGGAGCTGGGAGTAGCTGAGACAATAGAGGGAGGGGGGCAGAGTTATTAAAATTTCAAAGCTTGGAGGAAGGGGCTGATAGGGCTGAAACTCAGACCTCTGAGAAGGGGCAGGGCTGCTGCTGGTGTTTGAATGGATGGCCAAGGAGGTGCCCTGTACACCTGGGACCCAGATTCCTGAGGAGAGGATACTGGCTGCAGCTGGCTTGTGTCTCTGAGAGGGCACAATGAAGTTGGACAAAACTGCAGACTGGATTTGACAGCTGTTATTGGAATTAAACAACATGCCCAGGGTGAAGAAGAGGCACTCTTGGCTGATGCTGTCAAGAACAGAAAGTCCACAGACAGTGAAGAGGAAGAAGCAACCCCTTCTCTCCTCCAAGCCCCATAGTTTCCCTCTAGCAGTCCTATTCAAAGAGTCTAGCAGCCAGTCAAAAAAGCAGAAGTGCAGTTTGCAGAGTCCTGATCTTGGAATCCCAGAACTGAGGCCAGAAGGATGGGTTTGAAGCTGAGAGACCATAACATAACATCTAAAGCAAATAGGGTCTGTATGGTGATGGTTGGGGATGGACGGATGATGCAGAATCAGTGGTTCCATGAGATCTGTCTGGCCTTTCTTGGGCAAAAGGGGACCTAAGTACTGCCTCACAGACAGCAGAACAGTCAGGGTGACTACCTTGTCAGAGAAGCATGAGCCATTTGCAGTAACAGGATTCATAGGCAGTCTTGGGGGCATGTCATTAGAACTTTATATTCTGGCTGCCAGCTTCCTGGAATGCCAGAGCCTGCTAAATGTTGGGCTGAAGCTGTTCTAATTATTGTTGTCCCTGTAAAACTGACTCAGAAAGTAAGGAGGGTCTGATGCTGGGAGGGTCAGCCAAAGTTGGGAACCATGGGATAGGAGAATCCTGTATCCCAACTAATCTGCTCTATTTGTCAATTCAATTTAATTCAATTCAAGATTTTATATATTTACAGGATACTTGGCATTATACTTGGTGCAGGAGATATAAATGAGATAAATATCTCATGTTTCAATAGGAGAGACCAGGACATACATATACAATTTAATCTGGTATTAGATTATGAATACTTAGTTATTGAGGAGGATGATAATTAATTCTACCTGGGTGTGTCTGGGGAGAAAAGATGGGGAAACCTTCACAGAACAAATGAAAATATACATCTAAAGTGTCTAGATTGAGTTGATTCTTGGAAAGTGAATAGGATTTTAATAAAGAACCTAATGCATGAAGGAACATGATATGTTCAGTCAAGATGAATAGTTTATATTACTAGAAAATTGGTTGAATTGAGTAACAGGCTAGCGATGAGACAGAACAGGAAAGTGAGAACCACACTGCAGAGTTTTGAATCCAACATAAATTGAACATCCACGAGAATCCAAGCACACGGCTATGTTCTGATGGTACAAAAATGAATAAAAGTCAGTATCTATTTTTGAGATGTTCTCAGTTATATGGATGAGTCAGACATGACGTAGTGTAGGGAAGAATTGCAGGTAGAGAGAACTACACAGACAAAAACAGAGGCTTGATGATGCCTCTGATTTCAGGAAACAATACTAGCCCAGCACTGCTGGATGTGTGATAGGAATGGGTGGAGATAAATCTTAAAAAGCAGATTGAGAATGAGATTAGAAGACCACTGTTTACTGTAATAGAAGTTTGTATTTCACACCATCATTAACCAGCAGCTATGAGGATTTTAAAGTGAAGATTATCATGGTGCATATTGGATTTTTAACTGATAACTTTGGTGGTGTTTTATGAACTGTGACTTGACAGAAAGGTGGGAAGAGAGACTGGAGACCAACAGATAAAGACTATTAAAGTGGTCCAGACAAGAGACTATCTGGTCTAAGGCATCTGAGGCTTTGTGACTAATGGTACTATATTTTATGGGGCTTGGAAATACAGGGAAAGACAATTTTCTTTGCTTGTTTTTGGTAAGATGAAGGAGGACATCTTAAGTTTGAAATATCTGGGTTATCCAAGTGGCATAGTGAGGTGGACAGTTGAAAATATTCACCAAGAGTATAGATTAGTCTAGATTACCAATGTCTACCTGTGTCAGCAGTTTGCAGGGGATAGATGAAGCCAAGTCAACAGCCAGAGATGAACTAACTCTTGGGGAAAATCAGCATTTGGTGATGAAGAAAAGAAAGGAACAAAAAGAGACTAGGAAAAACCAGAGGAAATCAGAAGGGGTAAATATTTCAGAGGTTCAGTTTCTCTCAAGGCTTTAGAGAGAAGATAATTTTTTAAGAGGAACATTGGTCAACAGTGTGAAATACTGCAAAGCCAAGGAAGATAAAGAACTGAGAAGGAACACTTTTAGATTAAGTTCCATAAAGGTAAGAACCACATATGTGCTTGACGTATAGTAGGCACTCATGTTTGACATACTGGAGGCACTCAGGAAGTATTGTGGAATGAATGGATGGATGTACATTCTGGATTTACCTTGAGGGACACACACTGCTTCTGTTCTCCAGTTTACTCTTGTCTGTATATAGGATTATTTATAATTGAATATGTAACCCATACCAGATGTGAATATTTCTCTGGTTTTCAAAAACTGGAGATAAAATTAGTCTAAAAGGAACATGATCATATTTTTCTAGTTGAAAAGTAGGCATTATTCTGCATGAAAAGGTTTTTTTCCTTCATCATTTTCAAATAAATGATATATTATGCATTAAACAATGGAAGATGAAATAGCACACATTTAATTTCCTATGTTATCAGAAGTATGTTCCTTTTGACCTTTACGAGTTACATTCAAAAGTTAATTCAATTTTCCCACTAAAGGCTATTAAGGTTCTGAGGCAAGGGTTTAGGTTGAATTCAGAAAGATTTTAATGAGCTGGAAGTCGGTCAAAAAACATTTACTACTCATTTTAAACAATGTTCCTGATTTATCATGACTTTCTCCACAATATTTTCATAATTTATCCTCTATCAAAATTAAGTCCTATTAGCTGATCAACTGCTATATTAATTTGAAAGCATCAAATCTCTTTCAAGGGGGCCAAATAATTTACAGAGCATTTAAAATATATATTACTTGAAAGGAGCTTGACTTCAGAATCTTCAAAGCGACTACAAATCAAAATATGATTTTTAAATCTCCACTAATTTGTACTCTTCTAATTTTCAATGTGGTATTCATGATCGGTGTGTGTTTCTTTATATATTCTCTTTGAGGAGAGGTTTGTGAAGGTAATTAGCAGGCTATGGAATTCAAGGTGATTAATATAAACTAATTCGGAGACAATTCTGTTTTTGAACATTATATATACACATATACTACTAACTACAGATGAATAGGAAATGTAGTGGTTCAAACTACTGTCTTAGGCTAGTTTCTTTAAAACCAGACTCAGAGAGGAGGATTTGTGGCCAAGTGACTTTTTAAGGAGTTATTTTTGGGAGAAGCTGGCATGGAAGTGGGAAGCTGGGCAGAGAAGTGGGCAAGCCAAGCAAAGGTAGGATTTCCAGCAATGTCTTTCTTGGCCTCAGTTTTCACCTAAAGGGTTGCTCTGGAGTATTATGTACACCTTGGAGTTTCTTACCCTAGACAAAAACCTGGGCTGTGTTGTTCAGTATCATCTAGTCATTTGCTAAAGGTTGTGGAGGGTGGGGGAAAAGGGGAGTACATTCCCAGAACTTCCATTTAATTATATAGGCAAAGCAATACTTCCAGTGGCTTGAGGGAAGACCTTTGAGGAGAGTCTGACCTTGGCCATTAGAATTCAAAGGAGTAGGTGTGGGGGATGAGGGTGGGGTGGTAGGAATGGTGGAAGGGGATCTGAAGAGATGAGTGGAGCAACAACAGTATGCTTTATATAGTCAAAACCTAATTTCCTTGAAAATATTACAATTTCCAAATTTGTCTAATTTCTCTAATTTCAATTGCTGATCCAAAAGTCCACATAAAGAAGGTTTTATGTGACTAGTTATAGTACATTTGTTGCTTGGTTGCTAAGTTAAAAATGCCCTCTTTTCTCTATAGACAAAACCAGGTAGAAATACATTTAGAGACACACTAGCTGGCTGGAAGGAAATGTTCTTTATTGCTCCATTTTTATTTAGAGAGGCTCCCTGCCTGTCCTGGCACAAACTATTCCACATAATGTGTTTCCGTAGTAGAAATAGATATGTGATTCACCAAATAACTTCCATATCACATTTGACAAGTGACCATTTTTCTCGTTCAAGAGTTTCTCCAGATGCACACAAAATTTATTTTGCTTTTGTTATGGGAAGCCACTTTTCTTTTCTCTGTCTTGCTAAGATATTTGTTGGTATAAGAATAAAAAGCCATGTAAATGAATATGGTGATGTTTTAGTTCAAAAGTACGTCACAGACATCTCAAAATCATTAGTTTCTCTTTATTAAGTGTGTGAGAAGTTAGTTGGTACAAAAGTTACTTCATAGTTTGGAGTAACTGCTTTGAAAGATTAGGAGGAGTTGTTTAAAAGACATTTTAGCTTTGTTTTTTTTTTTTTTTTAAAGAGTGATATCTGAGCTCCAGTGTCCTCTGACAAAAAATCAAATTTTGATGCAAGAAAAGATCTTGACAAAGATATTAAGATAATAGCTAATATTTGTTGCTCCAACTGAAGGCACTTGTGATTTCACATTTTTCACTATTGCATCGACAAACCACGGTTAACAGAGAAATCATAGCGGAGAATGGCAGCCATTTTCATCACAGAAAGTCAGAGTCTTCTGCCTTTCATTAAAACAAAATACACCTATAATCAGGGCTGATTTACCTTTCAGGGCAATTGCACAATCCAGCTGGCATTCTTCCCTTCCTTCACCCTCACTCCTTATACATATCTAGTGTGAAGAGAAGTAAAGAAAAAGAGGTCAAGTAGGTTCACTTCTCTTGGAAACATGACCTTATCTTAGCTTTCAAGAGAATTTTTCTAGTTTGTTTTGGAAAGGTAGTTCAATCTTGAAGCAATAAGGTTATCTTTTTTGCTTGTATTGTCTATAATTATTTTCCCTCACCCTCAAATGTTAGCAAAAATGACTTTAAAAAAACACCTAAACTCATACCCTTCTTATTGCCAAAAATGTACGTACAAAGTAAGCTATGTAGGGATGGGGCAGAATGGAGACCATTATTAAAGAAACAGAGGAAGTAGAGGGGAAAATGCTCCCAGATATTTGATATGAGTTGTTTACTACACCTGGACAATTCATTTAACTTTAAACTTCTTGTCATTTAAGGTGAAAGAAAACATATTTTGGTTTCTGAGCTCATTTGTTATCAATATCAGGTTACTTTGACAGAGAGGAATGGGCCACAAGATGGAAGGAACTTGGCCCAGTTTATTCCCACCAATGCTGTCTTTTTCTTTCCAAATTCCATTCTGAAGTTACAAATTTTAGAGGAAGTCCTTATTTGTGAAATATATAACATATAAATGCTGGAAAATGAGATCCAAAAGTGATGTGACTGCTAAAGAATGTGTGGAATAATGGAAATGGACTTAGACACCCCACACCCAGGCCTTGCACCACTATATTTATCAAAATTTTACTTTCATGGTGGAATGGAATAATGTTAGGGATAGTGGCTACTCTGTACTCTGAAATTATGGTGAGCATTCTGATGGGAGAGTGAGTGGGAAGCCAGGCTGAGGTGCCCATCCCTTTCTTCCCCTATTCTGTCTCACTCTTAATTCCTTTTGAGCTAAGTATCTTATTTCTCATTTCCTTGTGGTGAGTTTTATGGGACATTTTTGGGTCCCACAATATCTGCTTCTGTGGCCAAACTACAGTTTGACAGCAGACAAATAAGTTTCCCTCTTGAACATCCGTTTTCATCACTGTAAAGCAAAGAAGTTATTCCTTGTCTTCTTGCTACCTCATAAGAGTTTAAGAAGGAAGGAGAAAGAGTGCACAGAACATTCTAGACATCCAGGGAAAAGGCGCTGCCTACCAAAGGTTATCTCCCTATCTTATGGGGGCTCTTAGGAACTGAGATACTATGTGAGATATTTTGATTTCTATGAAACACAAGAAGCATATATATTTGAGCTATTATATTAATGTTCTGTGAAGCTATAGCACCATTTTACTTAACATGTCTATTCATTACTTCATTCATTCTATGGCAGACTCCACATGGGCAGTGATTCAATAGTGGAAAAAAGATTGTGTTTAAAAACATTCCCAAGCAAATATACAGTCATCCAATAAATATTGTATCTCCTGTCTGCATATCACCCAGGCTGTCTATTGTGATTTATATTTTCCTTCCAATAAGGAGCAAGGTGGAAGAGGTGGTAATGAAGGGAGAGAGCAAAGAAAGAACAATGCCAGAGAGGTTTATATTCAAGTGATTCCAGGTCTCTTAACACTCAGCATGCTGAAAGTGCCTCCAAACATTAAGAAACTAAAACGTCTCTTTTGGAATGACTCATCAGTGGAATGGATTTAAATTTCTCTGTTTGCTACAAAATGACAATCTTTAAAAATATTAAAAGCTTTCCTGGAAATCTATTTTAAGAAACATGGGCCATACAGATCGACCCCTTCCATGGCCCATTCAATTTCAGTGCATCATGAAAATGTTTATTAAATGTTTAAAATTTATTGTAATTAGCATATTACTTTTAGACAAGCTAATAGAAGACAACACAAATTTAGTCAACAAAAATATTTTGGGGGAAGCTGGGCAGCCCACACAATTTAAGACACAGGTGAAACAGCAGACTTTGAGAAAGACCAGAACATCTGCTTCTGCCATATGAAGAGCAGTAATTCAAGGCTCTCTCTCTCCTTTGGTGGGGCCATCACCCAAATTAGTCCTTGTGTTCTGCTTAAGATACACTTCCTTGACAGAGGGTATAATTGGATTAGTTTGGTTCAAGTACCCATCTTGGTGTTGATAATTGTGAAGGGATTCCAGGATTTGACAGCCCTACCAGAGACATGGACTTGGGGAGGTGCAATTCTCCAAAAGAAAAGAGGTTGGCAGACAAAACCCAAGACATCTACTATTTCAAAACCATACTATATGCTATACTTAAGTTGATTTCTTAAAATATGTAGTAGGTATTTTACAGTATATTGGATTCCTGACAACTTTTATGCTATAGTTGTATACATTGCTTAAAGCTTATGTAAAGGATGCAGTGGAGTGGTGTGGTCTTTGTACCTGAGCTTGCCTTAGAATGGTCACTCATTAGATGTATGATGTGAGCAGGAACCTTAATCTCTAAGGGTCTCTGTTTCTAGAGTTGAAAAATGAGAGGATTTTTAGACTTTTTCCCTCCTTTGTTTTTGTTGTTGATCTGAGATACAGAATTGAACAACTGTACAACTCAGTGTTATGGTACACCATCACATTGTTCTAAGCAAGGTACCTTTTTTGTTTTACTTCTTTTTCTGCTTTATCGCAAATCTCCATTCTTTTCAGCAATGGACAACCAATCTAATACTTTCAATACATGTTCTTGTATATGTAAGTATACAAGTATATATTATTTTTTTGTCATGTGGTTGTGTGTGTGTATTATATATACACATTTAAACTGTTTATAACTGGTATTAAGCTACTAATCTCATCCTGGTTTTTTAAAATTGTTTCATGCAACATCATGCTTTTAAGGACTATCCACACTGGTTCCTGTATTTCTAGTGCATTGTTTCTAATTACTTTGTAGCATTCCATTATATGCACCATTATTGTATTTATCTATTTTTCTAGTGATACATACATAAAGCAGCACCGAACCCTACTAACCTTAGCAAATTACTTGCTTGTACATGTGTTTTTTTTGTTTTTTTTTAAATTTGTTTTTGTTTTGTTTTGGTAAGACTTACAAGAGTTTCTTTGGGATATTCCTATTTAGTAAGGTTAGGATTTGAAAATTTAAAATTTCACTAAGTACAGATAGACTGTTTTACAGAAAGGTCTTACCACTTACCACTCCTGTCAGTTCTGCATAAAAGCTCTTACTTGTTTATATTCTTTTCAAAACTTGGTATTATCCAACTTCCTATATAAATTTACATATGTACATATATATATGCGTATATATGTTTATGTATATGTGCTTTTTGCTTTCTCATCACCAAGATATTCCCCTTTTTTTCCCTATGTGCTTTATCATTTTAACTTTCATATGAAGTCCTTAATCCATTTGAAATAAACAATGTTTTTCATTTTGCCTTTCTGCGTCTAAACAAATTTTTTCAAGACCATCTACTAAATAAGCCATCTTTCATGTTTTCTCATTTATTTTTGGTGTCAACTTCATATAATATAGCAATTCACAAATAAATATTAGCCTCTTTTGAACTCTGTTCTGTTTCATTAATCCATTTGTTTTTGTACCTATACCACACTGCTTCAAATTACTATCGCTTGTGGCATGCCTTAATATCTGAGAGGTTAAGGCCCTGTTCATCGTTTTTCTTTTTTCAAAACTGGTTTCATGGTCAACTGGCTATTCGTATGGAAAGAAAGAAAAATATACTGGAGTATAAAAAAATAAATTCCAGATAAATAAGGGCATAGAAATAATTAAAAAATAAAACTTTGAAAATCAATGAGAATAAATACACAACAGATGCAGTACTGAGATCTTCCTACCAAGACTGGAAATCCAGAGGCTATAAAATAGGAGATAGAAATAATTGACTGTATAAAGCATAAAACTTTTATATGGCAAAGTATTCCATAAAAGATCAATAGGCGATGATGAAACAAGAAAAACACATTTGTAACTCAGAGTATAAATTTCTATAATATTCAGAGTTGTATAACGGTTAAAAATGGACATAAGATATGGATAGATAATTCAGAAAAGCATAGATTTAAATGGCTAACAAATGTGAAAAGATGCACAAATTTAAAAAATGAGAAACCCACATTAAAGAAGCAATGAAATATAACTTTATATTCATTAGACAGAGACAGAGAAAAGGGTAATGTGATACATGGTGATGGCAGGGATGATATATAGCATTTTGGGAGGGGAATGTGGCAGGATCTATGGTAATTAAAAAGACATATTTTCTATTCAATATTTTTATTTCCAGAAATCTCTTGATTACAGAAATGTAGGTACAAATCTTGCCCATAAAAATAAAAGTACAAATTTATATGAACATTTTACTAACAAGGACCTTTACTGCAGCATTGTATATATTC
Organism: Cryptoprocta ferox; assembly: GCA_028646485.1. Classification (NCBI taxonomy): domain Eukaryota; kingdom Metazoa; phylum Chordata; class Mammalia; order Carnivora; family Eupleridae; genus Cryptoprocta; species Cryptoprocta ferox. The sequence continues at coordinate 73,263,744 of CM053567.1, read as the reverse complement.
ACCAAAACTGGAAGTAAAGATGTACTCATGAGTGGAATATAACTGAATTCTGGTTCAAACACTGTGTAATATTCTGAAGTCCTGAGAATGAAGTAGAATATATGTAGGTATATGTGCAGAATGTAGGATTATGGAGGAAAAAAGAATGTTAGCATGGCTGTATGGAATTAGGAATCACAGTGTAGAAAGGATACTCAGGGTAGAGGGAATGTATGATATGATCTCATATCTATAAAATTATGTATGTATATGTATGCATAAGTAATGAAACAAAGGATAGTTAGAATGTTTAATGTGGTTTTCATAGGGTATTGAAATTTGAGGTGACTTCTTTACATTTCTACATATTGTTATGAATTTTTAGTGAACATGTTTTATTTACATAATCAGAAAGAATAGAGATATTTTCATTGTGTGAAAAAAATTGTAAAAGTGCAAAACAAATAAAAAACAAACTGACAACTATTTATGAACCAATATTCTTTCATGTAGTATTAGAACATTTGTAAGCTGTATAAAAAATTCCTACTGGTATCTTTATTGGCACTGCATTGGATTCAAGAAAAATTCTTTGCAGATTTCATATCTTCATGCTACATTGTATTTTATATTTATTTAGTTCTGCTCACTTTTATCCTTAAAAGAGTTTAAAATTTTTCTCTGTGAAGGTCTTTTTCATCCTATATTAGAATAATTCTTAAATACAATGTTGTTTTTGTCTATTATAAATGTTTTCTTATTTTGTTTTGAGGTATAGAAGAACCTTTTTTCATACTTAAAAGTTGATCATTATCTTGTAATCGTCCTGAAATATTAGTTCTTGTGGTATTTTTATTAGTTCATGCTTATTTTATAATTAAAAATTTTTATTGTGGGAAAATACATATAGCATAAAATTTACTATCATTATTAAGTGCACAGTGCACAGGGTTATTAAATATACTCATATTGTTGTTTAATGATCACCACCATCCCGAACCCTTTTCATCTTGCAAAACAAACTCTGTACAGTAACTTTCCATTTCTCCCCTTCTCCCAACCCCTGGTAACTACCATTCTACTTTCTGTCTCTACTGATTTGATTGTTCTTGATATCTCATGTAAATAGAATCATACAGTACTTGTTCTTTTGTGACTGGTTTATTTCACTGAGCATAATATCTGCAAGAGCCATCCATGTTGTAGCAGAATTGTCTTCCTTTTTAAGGCTGAATAATATCTCACCATATATATCACATTTTTTATTCATTCTTCCATTGATGGACATTTGTTGTTTCTATTTCTTGGCTACTGATAATAATGTTACTATGAATATGGATATAAAAAATCTCTTTGAGACTCTGTTTTCAATTCCTTTGGGTATATACCCAGAAGTAGAATTGCTGGATCATATACTAATTCTATTTTTAATTATTTGAGACACTACCATATCATTCTCAATAGCAGTTGCACCATTTTACATTCCCACCAATAGTGTACAAAGGTTCTAATTTCTCCACATCCTTGCCAAAACCTAGCTTTCTGGTTTTGTTGTTGTTGTTTTGTTTTTGTTTTTAAATATCCATCTTAACAGGTGTAAGGTAGTGTCTCATTACGATTTTGATTTATCTTTTGCTAATGATTAGTAATGTTGAACATGTTTTTATGTGATTATATCCAATTTGCATATCTTCTTTGGAGAAATGTCTGTTCAAGTCCCTAGCCCATTTTCAAATTGGGTTGTTTGCTCTTTTGTTGTTGAATTTTAGGAATTCTTTTTCTGAATATTAATCCATTATCAGATATATGATTGCAAATATTTTCTCCACTTCTGTAGGTTGTCTTTTTAATCTGTTGATGGTATCTTTGGATGCACGGAAGTTTTAAATTTTCAGGAAGTCTAATTTGTCTATTTTTTGGTCTGTTTTTCTTTTGTTGTCTGTGTCATATCTGAGAAATCATTACCAAATCAGTCTCATGAAACTTTTGTCATATGTTCACTTCTAAAGTATTTATAGTTTTAGCTTTTACATTTAGGTCTTGATCCATTTTGCATTAAATTTTTATGTGGTAGTAGGGAAGATTCCAACTTCGTTCTTTTGCATGTGGACATCCAGTTTTCTCAGTATCATTTGTTGAAATCAAGAGTTTATTTTAATGTGGATTATCATATTTTTTTCATTTTAGAGAGAGAGCATGAGCAGGGGAGAAGGGCAGAAGGTGGGGGTGGAGAGAGAGAGGGGGAGAGAGAGAGAGAGAGAGAGAGAGAGAGAATCTCAAGCAGGCTCCATGCTGAGCCTCTCCTCCCCAAAGTAGGGCTCCATCCCAAGACCCTGGGATTATGACTTGAGCTGAAATCAAGAGTCTGATGCTCAACCAACTGAGCCACCCAGGCATCCCTAGATTATCATATCATTTGTAAATAAGGATGGTTTTCTATTTTTCCCTTCTACTTCTAACAACCCTTTTTCCTTTACTTGTTGAATTGGTCAGAGTTACGAGATGCTATGCTAAAAAGAGGCAAAGTGAGCATCTTTATCTTGTTCTAAAAGTTAAATGGGTGTATCTAAAGTTAATTTGTTTAAAAAATGAAACTTACTAAAGACTCGGTATATTGTCTTTTCCAAATTAAGGAAGTTGACTTTTATTTTTGGTTTATGAGATTAAAATATTTGTGTGTTTAACTTTATCAAATGCTTTCATGGTATCTGTTGAGCAATCATAATTTTTTTCTTTTAGTCCATCATTTAAACTAAAATTCTAAATTATCTGTTATTCATTAATTATGATATCCCCTGCCTCTGTTTAACATTTTTTGTGGTACCTGCAAGAGTTTCTGAGAAGGTTGTGGTAAAATATCCAGTTACAGTTGTTAATTTTTTTCTAAATATCAATTCTATCAATTTTTGCTTTATATAACGTGGAACTCTTTGTTTCATTTATGCCTTTGATCTATTGTTCTTTTTAATCAACACATAATGTCTCCTCTCAGTCTTTTATGATTGTTTTTGGTGTTGAGTTTTATTTTGTTTGATATTAAAAGTGCTGTTCTAGTGTACTTATTTTTTTAATAATCTTTTTATTTTAGAACAGTTTTTTATTTATAGAATTATTGTAAAGATAGTTCGGAGAGTTCCCATACACTCTCACACACAGTTTCTCCTATTAACATCTTACATTAGTATATTTTTCACAATTAATGAACCAATATTGATACATTATTATTAAAGAAAGCCCATACTTCATTCAGATTTCCTGTTTTTACCTAATGTCCTTTTTTCTGATCAAAGATCTCATCCAAGATTTAGTCATTATGTCCTCTTAGGATCTTCTTGGTTGTGACAGTTTCCTAGACTTTTGTTTTTGATGACCTTGACAGTTTTGAGGATTACTGGTTAGAGATTATCTAGAATGTTCCTCAGCTGGGATTTATCTAATGTTTTGAAAGATTAGACTTGAATAATGTCTTTTTGAGAGAAAGACACAGAGGTAAAGTGACATTCTCATCACATCAGATCAAAGGTACATACTATTAATATAATTTATTAGTGTTGATGTTAACGTTGATCACCTGACTTGAAGTAGTGTTTGTCAAGTTTCTCCACTGTAAAGTTTCTCTTTTTCTCTTTCCCTTTCCATACCATAATCTTTGGAAGAAAGCCTTTATGCACAATCCACATATGCTGTACTTAAGGATGGAATATCAACATAAATAACTGGGAGTTCTACTGTGTGGGAGACTTGTTCATTCTCCCTATTTATGTATTCAATTATTTATATCAGTATGGACTCAAGGATATTTATTATGTGAATTATATTCCCATGCTACTTTATTTTGTTACTAAAATTGTTCTAACTTTGACCATTGGGTATCCTTTCGATTGGTTCCTGTATATCTTGACATATCTTTTCATTGAAGTTTCTTTTAAAAAAGCATTTTCTTATTGCCTAGTGCTGTAAGATAGGTTTATCTTGTATATTTTGTGCTCCATTCCTAGAATCAGTAATTTCTCCAAGAAACTCCCATTGATTTTATTGGAGAATGGTATTAGAAACCAAAGTTTTGGTGCTAGATGTTCCTGTTGCTAATGGATGTCTTTGCTTCTCGGCCGTCTCAGCTGACAGAGCAAGGAAATATATGTGTATATGCTAACCATGTCCACATATATCTATAAATATTTCTATCTGTTACCATCTATATTAAGCTAAATATGAGATCACATTGATGTCTCCAATTCTAATGCACTACCACATGATCATTCTAGACTCTGCCCCCACCTCTCTTATTTGTAACATCTCACTCTCACAGTGAGAAACCTGGCTCCCACCACTTGACATTCTTTGTCTTGCTTTAAAATTAGTTTGTATATTATTTCGGAAATAGCTTGATATTTTTTTTTGAGATTTTAATTGAGATAGCACTAAATCTATAGGTCAAGTTGTAATGAGCTGACATCTTAATAAGAAGTCTTCAAATTCAGAGTTTCTTCCCCTTTTAAAGGTCTTCTTTGATTATTTTTTTTATTGGTAGTTTTGTAGTTTTCCATATATAATTCCTACACATATTTTGTTACATTTATAACTAAGTATTATAATTTATTGAGTGCTACTGTAAATATATTAAAATTTTTTTAATGTGTATTTATTTTTGAGAGAGAGAGACAGACAGTGCACAAGCAGGAAAGGGGCAGAGAGAGAGGAGAACACAGAATCCGAGGCACGCTCAAGGCTCTGAGCAATCAGCACAGAGCCTGATGCAGGGCTTCAACTCATGACCTGAGCCAAAATCAGATGCTTAACCAGCTGAGCCACCCAGGTACTCCAGTAAATAAATTTTTAAAAATCCCAAACCCCAGTTGTTCATTGATAGTATAAAGGAAAACAATTGACCTTGTATTAACCTTTTTATATTAACCATGTATTCTGTGACTTTGGTATACTCTCTTATTCATTTCAGGAGATTTTTCTTCTGGTTAAATTTCGGAATTTTCTATATAGACAATCACATCATCTGTGAATAGAGACAGTTTTATTTCTTCCATTTCCAATTGATATGACTTTTTCTTCTTATTTCATCATTCTAGCTAAGAGTCCCAGCACAGAGTTGAATAGAAGTAGAAAAGAACATCCTTGCCCTGTTTCTTATCGTAGGAAGAAAGGATTCAGTTTCCCATCATTAAGTGTAATGTTAGCTGTAGGTTTTTTATAGATGTTCTTTATCAAATTGAGGAAATGTTGTTCTATTCTCACTTTGCTGAAAATTTTTGTCATGTATAGTTGTTGAATTTTATCAAATGATTTTTCTTTGTCAACTAATAGGATCATATGATCACTTGTTCTTCTTTAATCTGTTGCTGCAGATTACATTGATTGATTTTTCAAATGTGAAACAGGCTTGCATGCCTGTAATAAATACCATTTGTTTATACTGTGTAAGTTTTTGTATACATTGTTGGGTTCAATTTGGTTATATTTTGTTAAGGATTTCTGAATCCAAGTTTATCAAAGATATTGGTCTATTGTTTGCTTTTGTTTTAATGTTTTTATCTGGTTTTGGTAGTAGGGTAATGATGGCTTCATAAAATGAGTAAGAAAGTATTCCCTCTGCTTCTATCTTCTGGAAAAGATTGTGAAGAATTGATATATCTTCTTTAAGTGTTTGGTAAAATTCACCAGTGAAATCATCTGGGCCAAGTATATTTTTAAAAAAATTTTTATCGTTGATTTTTTAGAGACAGAGAAAGACACAGTGTGAGTGGGGGAGGGGCAGAGAGAGAGAGGGAGACACAGAATCTGAAGCGGCTCCAGGCTTTGAGCTGACAGGACAGAGCCTGATGCAGGGCTAGAACTCATAAACCACAAGATCATGACCTGAGCTGAAGTTGGATGCTTAACCAACTAAGTCACCCAGGTATTTTCTTCTTTAGAAGAAAATTAAATATTAAATGCATTTAATATATATAGGGTTATTCAGGATAGCTAGTTCTCCTTTTCTTTGGTTTCTGTTATTTGTGTCTTTGCAGAAATTGGTTCATTTCATCTAAATCATCAAATTGGTGGGCATGGAGTTATAATATGCCTTATTATCTTTTCTGTGATGATGGGATCAGTAATATGATCCCTCTTTCATTTTTGGTATTGGTAATTTGTATCCTCTCTCTTTTCTTGATTAGCCTGGTTAAAGGTTTATTAATTTCAAAATTTTTCCCAAAGAACCAACTTTTTAAATTCATTGATATTCTCCATTGTTTTGTTTTCAATTTTATTGACTTCTGCTGTAGTTGTTATCATTTCTTTTCTTCTGGTTGCTTTAGGTTTAAATGCCTTTTGTCTATGTTCCTATGATAAAAGCTTATGTTATTGATTTTAAGTGTTTCTTCATTAAAAAATATGCCTTTAATGCCATACATTTTCTCTATGTCCTACTTTTACTGCATTCCACACATTTTTATAAAAGTTATATTTTTATGCTCATTTAGTTTGAAATGTTTAAAATTTTCTTCTGAGAGGTTTTTTAGTTTGTTTTACTCAAGTGCTATTTTGAAGTATGTTATTTAATTTACATATATTTGGAGCTCTTCCAGTTATCTTTCTTTGATTGGTTTTTAGTTTAATTCCATTGTGGTCTTAGAATGTACCTTATATGATATCTATTCTTTTAAAGTTGTTAAGGTATATTTTATGGCCAGAAGGTGGTTTATCTTGGTGAGTGATTCATGGGAGCTTGAGAGGAATGTGTAATCTGCTGATGTTGGATGGAGTGAACTATAAAGGTCAGTTAGATCAACTTGATTGATAGTGCTATTCAAGTCAACTATATCTTTATTGAATTTCTGCCTGCTTGATCTATCAATTATTGAGGGGGAGGTGTTGATCTCTCTGACTGTAATTATACACTATTTCTCCTTTCAGTTTTATCAATTTTTATTTCACATATTTGACATTTTGTGTTTAGGTGCATACATGTTTAGGATTGTTTTATCTTTTTGGAGTATTAATTTCTTTCTACTATGTAGTTCTGTTCTTTATCTCTGATAAGTTTCTTGTTTTGAAGTCTGCCTTGACTGAAATTAATATAGCTACTCCAGATTTTTCATTAGTTTTCTTTCTCTCTTTGTTATTAATTTCTTGTATATTTAAAGTAAGTTTCTTGTATACAATATAGTGCAGTCTTATTTTTTATCCACTCTGATAGTCTCTGTAATTTGAGATAATTAGACTATACATATATAAAGTGATTATTGATATATTTGATTTAATATACACTATGTTTGTAACTTTTTAATATTTATTGTCAGATTTTTTCATCTTTCACTAGTTTTAATTGAGCATTTTATATGGTTCCATTTTATCTTCTCTCAGTTTATATATTAGGGTTAAAAAATTGCCTTTCATGGTTGCCTAAAATTATAATATATATTTTTAACTAACCTAAATCCACCTTCAAATAACACTATATTGCTTCATGTGTAGTACAAGTATCTCATAACAGTATTTCTATACTTCTTGTTGTCCTGTGACATTGCAATCATCCATTTCACTTTTATATATGTTGTAATCACTCAACATATTGTTACTATTATTAAACAGTTATTTTCAGATTAATTAAGAATAAGAAAAATAGGGAGTCCCTGGGTGGCTCAGTCAGTTAGTGTCTGACTTTTGATTTCAGCTCAGGTCCTGATCTCAGGGTTATGAGACTCAGCCTTGCATTGAGCTCCATGCTGGGTGTGAAGCCTGCTTAAGATTATTTCTCTCCTTCTCTCTGTCCCTCCCCTACATGAGGGCACACACTCTCTCTCTCTAAAAAAAATAAGAAAAATAAAAAGAGATATCTTATCGTATCTTTATTTTTTCCTTGATGATCTTTATTTATATAAATCCAGGCTTCCTTCAGCTTGAAAAAAATCTTTGAACATTTCTTGCAGGGCAGCTATCCTGGAAATGAAGTCCCTAAATCTTTGAGAAACTCTATTTCTCCTTCACTTTTTTTTTTACATTTATTTATTTTTGAGAGAGTGAGACAGAGTGTGAGTGGGGGAGGGGCAGAGAGAGAAGGACACACAGAATCTGAAGCAGGCTTCAGGCTCTGAGCAAGCCTTCAGCACAGAGCCCATCGCTGGGCCCCAACCCACAAACCGTGAGATCATGACCTGAGCTGAAGTAGGACACTTAACCAACTGAGCCACCCAGGCGCCCCTCTCCTTCACTTCTGAAGGACAATTTTACTGAATATAGAATCTTGGGTTGGTGGATTTTTTTTTCCAACACTTTAAATACTGTATTCCAACCTCTTCTTGCTTGCATTATTCCTGGCAAAAAGTCTGCTGTAGTTCTTATCCATAGACAACATGTTTTTTTCAATCTGGCTTCTTTCAAGATTTTTTGTCTTTGTTCTTCTGTAATTGAATATGTATGTATAGGCATGTTTTTATTTTGTGTGTGTGTGTGTTTTCTGAACATCTTAGGTATATGATCTGGTGTTTGTCACTCACTTTAGGGGCGCATGGGTGACTCAGTCGGTTAAGCGTACGGCTTCAGATCAGGTCACGATTTCACTGTTCATGGGTTCGAGCACCGTGTCAGGCTTTGTGCTGACAGCTAGCTCAGAGCCTGGAGACTGCTTCAGATTCTGTGTCTCCCTCTCTCTCTGACCCTCCCTCATGCTGTCTCTCTCTGTCCCTCAAAAATAAATAAAAAACATTAAAAAAAGTTACTACCTGTTATTGCTTCAAATATTTCTTTTACAGTTTCTTTTCATTAGTTTTCATTAGTTTCATTAGTTTCAGTATGTAGAGTTTCTATTGATATATATTCACACTCACCAATTCTTCCCTTGGCTATGACCAGTCTATTTATGGGTCCATTAAGGGATTCTTAATTTCTGTTATATAGTATTTTCAACATCCAGCATTTACTTTTGATTTTTTTCTGAGAGTTTTCTTCTACTTGCATTATCCATCTGTTCTTGCATGTGGTTTACTTTTTCCATTAGAGCCCTTTACATATTAAACGTAGATATTCTAAATTCTCTTCAGATAATTCCAAAACCTGTGTCATATCTTAGTCTTATTCTAATAATTGATGTCTGTTCAGACTTTTTTTTGTTTGTTTGTTTTTCCTTTTTGGTATGCCTTGTAATTTTTTTGTTGGAAGCTAGACATGTTGTAACTATTTACAGAAACTGAGGTAAATAGGCCCTCAATTTAGGAATTCATGCTCATCTGGCTAGGAGTTGGGGTTTGTTTAATGTTTTCTGTGGCTATAGGTGTCAGAGGCTTCAAATCTCTTCAGTATCTTGACTTTTTGTCTCTTTTCTTTAGTTTTGGCTTACCTGAGTATTCCCTCTCAGAAAGAGTGTTTCTTGTAGCTCTTTTAGCTGTAATATATTTTTATATTGGAACCAGATTGGTAGGGTCATAGTTATGGGAGTGAGAAAGTGTTTTATAATATTCCAATTAAGTCTCAGTCTTTTGGTAAGCCAGTGTCTTTGGTTTGTGATTTACATAAGCATGTTTTCTTGTAGCTTGGCAACTCTCCTGTTAAGTGAGACAGGAAGACCAGAGGGTTTTGGAATGAGAGAGATACATTTCTCCCCACAACTATTGGAAAGGTTCTGGTAAAGTATTTCTTTTCAGACAGTAGGCTTTTATTTTAAATAGAGAAGGTTCTGTGTATATTTACTAAGGATTACTTTTCTTCTCTCCCAGCTAGAGCCACAAAGGGATCTTTCCTGTACCTTTGCCCTAAGAACCTGGTGGGTTCCTGGAGATAAAGATTATACGGCCCTAATACTTTTTCATCTTTACCTAGTATACACTGAACTTCCCTCAATTCATCAAAATTACCATGTATGTGTTTAACTAGTTTGAGGTCTCAGCAACTTCTATTCTAGGTGAGTAGATCTTGGCTTTGACTTTCTGGGTTTGGCCATCTCTCTAGATTTTGAGGTAGCAGTTTGCCCTCCAAACCTATATCTCTGATTTGTTCAAGAAAAGTAATTGATTTTCTGTTTGTCCTACTTTTTGTTATTATGAGGACAGGAATTTACATGTTGGAGCTGAAACATGAAGTTCAGCTTACATCTTACATTTTTATTTGATGCAATTTTCACCCCTCCCAACCATTCTATTATTTTCAGCCTTTTCATATTCCCCTGGTGAGTATGCCTTCTATATTGGTAGTATTACTGGATCTTAGTTTTTTAGTCCAATCTAAAAGTCTTTCCTTTGATCTGTGAATTTAAACAATTTATATTTATTATAGTTACTGGTAAAATGTAAGTTTTTCCATGTTATTTTGTATTTTCTATGTTTGTTTCTTTTTAAACTTCCTTTCTTGTCTTCTATCTACTGCATTTTTTTGACTTTAAGATTATACTTTTATTTTTATTCTTTGGGAGAATAAAAATCCTACTAGGGTTCATACCTAAATTTATTTTTCTTTTTCATTTTTAAATTTCTGTATCCTATCTCTTCCTGAACTAAATGACAACTTGCACACCTACAACCACTTCTGTTTTATCAGTACCAACGTTCTACACCCCACCTCATTCACATTATATGTTGTTATCTCTGCACGTTTAAGTTTTGGTGGGAGAGCCATCAACCATGCTACTTGCCATCTTATCAGCTATGAAAAAATCTTTGCTCTGACATTCAGTGGATCAAAACTCTAATTTCTACTTCATGTATCACTTGTTAGGGGCAGCAACAATTCACTGTCTATTTGGAATTAGAATCATAATTTTTGTGCAGAGAGTGGTCTTAGAGATCAGTTAGTAAAGTAGTCCCTATTTAAGAAAGAAACATTTTCTTGTGGTTCTCCAAGAAGGTTGTTCTACCATCCTCATGTTATAAAAAAAATACAATTAATTATGAAGCCTAGCTACTCTACACAATATATATTTTTGTGACACTTCCATCTCTAAATAAGCTTCCAGAAAATTTCAGAAAAAAAAGGCAAGTATCACTAATGTTATAAGCCGTGCCTGAATTACTTTAGCTTCATGTTTTTCAGAGAAACAAATATAGAACTAGGTGGATTAGGTGACTATGGTCCAGGTCATATAGCATTCTAGAAGCAGAGCCAACGCTGACTCCATGCTTCTGACTCGTGTTCCCATGCTCAGTCTCTGGAACCATAATGGCTCCTATTTAGAGTCTATTTTGTGTAGGAGTATATGAAGAAATAGCTGCATTTGAGTACGTAAGAATTCCATATTACAGTACAATGCTGTGTAAGAAGGAGAAAGTAATTTTCATTATAAGCCATTCCTTTCAGTTCTTCAAAGCCTTCTGAAATAATCTCTTATAGATTTAAATTATCCATGCTTGAAAAATTTATGGTTGAAGACCAGAGGTAATTTCATTTTGAAAATTCTGGGCAGACTCTTTTGGGGTACATTAGATTGGTGGAAAGTTAAGAAAAAAATTAGTAAAAACTCACAAACTTCTTAGCTTTCATTTAACTCTCAACTTGCTAAATTGGTAACTTTCTTTAAATTAAATTCTTCATTTAATTGGAAGAAAACAATAAAATAGTTGAATTATTTAAAAATGTTAAGCCATTTAATTTTTAATATATTGATTGGAAATACTAATAAACATTACAGCCCCTATTTTTCTTGTTTCAGCTAACATTATTTCATCTTTTAAAAACACCACAAAAACATACGGTAACAACCACACACACAAACTTGTACTGGGGTTGAGATCATTTGAACACTGTGAAGTCAGGAGTTTTCAAATTAAAAGTTATTTGTGAAATATAACACACATTTAATATTTTCTATTTCCTTTTTCTCACTGAATATTTAGTTAGGCATTTTTGCTTTGATTGAAAGGAATAGAGAACTACTCTAACAACCCAAGCAATGAAGTCTTATTGGAAGGACACATGTGGTCTGGAACCAGATGAGGAAATTCATTGAGAACTGAACAGCTCTTTCTTGATCTCATTTATGGAGTCTTAGCTTCTCTCTGAGTGTCTGTTTTGGCTCCTTTCTTCCTTCTAGCAAATTCTTTTATTTATGTAAAGTGTCTGCTCCCTCCTGACTTCAATGCGTACTAGGTTATTACAGTCTCTCTGGCCTCCCTATACATCATGACTGTTCATCTCCACCTTATCCATGGGTAAAAGAACATACCCACCAACAGGTTGCAGTGATGTCCACTTTGATACACCTAGTTTGACCAGTGGCACCTCACTGGGAGGTGGAAGTGAAGTCATGGTAGTACCAGCTATGGCTACCTAGGTTTCAAGGGCTGATGGAGGGCATGTGGAGTTTGTTGTCTCTAGCACAAATATTTACTTATGTACATATTTAACCAAGAATGACAAATGAATACATATACATTACCATGTTCATCTTGTCATCATAAATTATAGTTACTGGTAACCTCATTGGAATTCTCCAAGTTGTCAAAAGTGACAGTATATATGGGTATAACTGTCTAAACTATTTTCCAAATGTATTTATTATGAATCTTTTAGGTGGATATTATTATAGTATTTTTATGTAATCTAGACACATTTTATGAATTTCAACATATACAGTTGCTACACATCACCGCATCTAAGGAGTTTCTCTTTACAGTTTCATTGGGGTTGGAGTGGGATAGAGAATGCATGCTTTAAAATAAAAGGAAATAGAAATTCAAAATGTCACATGTTTGCTCTATTTGGTCAATATACGCATATATTATATAGAAATAAATATCTGGTGGGTCTTATCAGATGATCTTTGAAGCCAGAATTTCCTCCATTGACTGACTATTAGAGTTTTCCTTGGAAGAACTTAGGAAGTCCTTGGGACTTCCTCCTCATAGCTACCTATTTTCAGTTGCCTGGATTTGAAGCCCTAGGCAGAGGGAGCCTGAGCACTGCACTTGTACCTGGTGTAATTGTGACTGTGCAAACGGAACTCATGGATCATGTTGTTGCAAACAGGCTGTAGGAAATGAATGTAGGAGATTAAAAAGAAAAGGGCCTGCTCCCTCCACTCTGTGGTTTCATAGATATTGAGCTGTAGGGGAAGTAGGGCAAATGGAGAGATACCAGAGGCCAGGATCCTTCTGGAATAGGGGACTTCTATCAGTGGAACAGTGGAGGTCAGGGATCCAAACCATCAAGTCCTAGTCTACCTGCTTTCAAGTTCCTACAGTCTGTCTCATTAACCAAATTGTTCATGTGAAAATCATAATATTGTAGTTTGAAAAAAAGCTTGCTGAACTGCTAATTTTGTAGAATGCATCTGGTATTTGTAAATCCTCTTCTGCAATACCAGAGGCTCTGGCCTGGGAACATTTCTACAGCCGGAAGATTCAGTGTGGTGTAATGGAAAAAACCCTGGAGCAGGCAACAAAGTGTCAGAACCTGGTTTCGTCTCAACAAGCTGTTTGACCTTGGTCCTTTATGGGACTAGGCTCTTCACCTGACCAATGCAAGTGCTTTAAAAAAACAACAACAGAGGAACACCCACCCCATTTTCCTTCAAATGAAATTGTAGATGGAAACCTATTACATTTAAGACTTAAAGCTGAGTTGGGATACACTCAAGTTTTCTCTTCACTCCGACAGCAGTCCCTGAGCTGCCCTCTGCAGAACCCTAGGACTCAGAAAACAGTTTGAAAATGACTAGATTATCTCAATAGTTCCTGGGCTCTGCTCCCAGAGATTCTGATTCAGAAGTGTTGGGGGCAATGCCTAGGAATGAGAATTTAATTGTCCTTCCCCTCAAGTGATTCTGATGTAGGCCTTGATTTATTCGTTTCTGAAAGTCTCTCAGTCTAAGTTACTTTAGATTTGCAAAATTCCAGTTGGCTCATCTGCAAATATGAAGATTAAAATATCATCCTACTTCAAAGGTTTTTTTGTGTGTGTGTGTAGGGATCAGATGAGATAATGTATACAAAATTATGACTTTTAAAATGACATCTGTTGAAAGATGATTTAAATACCTGACAGACTATAGAATACTATTCTAAAAATAGTTTTATGTAAAAATGCAATCCAGATAGTATAAAAAAGAGTCTTCAACTCCAAAACTTCTATATTAAGATCTTCAAGAAAGAACAACTCCAATTGGGTGCTTTTCTTCTGTTAACACAAAGAAAGTCATAAATGCACAATCTGATTGATTAAAGAAATATATTTTAAAAGAATAGTACTTATTTTTACAAGTGTTCTTTTAGGAATTTTCTATATAACAGGGGGATATAAAGGAGACCTTTCTTATTAGTGTATACTCATCCCACAACAGATCTTGAATTTGATAAGAGGTGGAGGGTCTATGGTCAATTTTCATTGGATAAAAAAAAAATTCCTTCTTTTGGATGAAAACAGACTTGCGCATATTTGAAGAAGCTCAGTTCTAGGATATATTATGTTCAGCTTGGTACTCAAAACACTTATTCATTTCAAAAGTCCCTAGACTTCGTTCCCTCATCCATAAAATGAGCATACAGATTATCTCTAGATCTGTCAACCTAAACATAAGCTCCTATAGTACATAAGTAGCACTCTAGAGGGGAAAATTTACCTCAAAACATCCATGTAATCAGGAAGAGAGTGAGGTTATTTTTGACTCATAGTCATGTTAAACTTTATTTTTGTAGCAGCTGATATTTTCTGATGAATCTGTTGGATTTCCTGAATTAACAGGGTTGCTATGAATTAGACTATAGCAGAAGGTAATCTGAGCCAGTAGTCCTACACCAGGCTCCTCTCAGACCTATTGAGAATTCTGATCATCCACATTTGGAAACCACTGCACATGAGAGCCACTTGTTGAAAACAGAATTTCTCCTGATGTGACTCAATTAATTCTTGTCAATCTATCACACTCAAAAGTAGCTACGGATGGTGAACTTTTCTAGAGATGTCCTGAATCCAGGTGTGTGTGTGTGTGTGTGTGTGTGTGAGTGTATGATTTGTCAATGGTGCATCCACTGTGTTAAATAGTTCTAGTAACTGTTAACATGTGGATGCTTAAAGGCAAAATACAATATATCTTGTTGCAATGTATATGTAATATACCATTTTATAGATATGGAGAACTTAATATTAAATATAAGTATACAAATAAGTAGGGTCATTCTATTCTCAAATGAAATTAAATGAAAATCCTCTTAGGACTTTGGTCAATATGCTTAAATTTCTGGAGCCTACACTGCTTAATACATATGCAAATGTGTATTTCTGTAAATTCTCTACTGGCACCACATGACAAGTGCTGAGGGCTCAGTTATTCCACCTCAACTCTAGAATTTCTTTGTAGAAGAAGGAGAGAAAGATTTTAAAAAAAGTAAAATAGAAAAATGTGGAGAATAAAAAGCTGCTGAATTCATTATAAATTAGTTATATATTTATATATATTAAATATATTCATAATTAGAAGTTAATAGCCCTCTTTAAGCCCTGGCATGTTGGAGAGAAACTGCTTTAGGGCTTTTTAGTAAAAAAAATATGTATATATATACATATATATATTTAAAATTTTAAATTGTCTTTGAATATCTTCTACTTTTTCTCCTACATTTTGGACATCTTCCTTGCACCTGTGTTTTCTCTTATAACTGGCTTAGAAAATGTTTTTATTGGTTTTGAGACATCTGGTAACCTTAACTTCTATCTCATTATGTTCTTCTGAGTTCATTGTTTTGATTGCAACCAATGTCCAAACTCCATTATTCTGAATCCAGTACAAATAAGTACCATGGGTATTCTGAGAATTTCTTTGAGTGTATTCAATCCTAAATCATAATAAAATGTCTTTTTCATGTATCTCATGTATGTTATCACAGGAATGGTAAAGGAAAAACTTCAATATGAAATTTTCAAATACTACTTTTTATAACTGACTATCTTAGGGATGGTGTTAGCAAAAGCAGAAACCCACTCAAGCTAGCATGAATGAGGGGGTGCATCTCATGATCTTTTACTGGGAGCTTGAAAGTCAGATATTTCCTCATTTGCCTTCTCCTTATTATAGATCTAAACTCTTCAGCTAGTGTCTCTGGTTTCCATTTCCCAGGAGAAAGAATCTGGTTGGCTCAAGTTCATGTAATGAAGTTATCCTTCCTACAGCTGGGGGTGGTGGGGAGCAAATAATACAAGAAATTTCATGGGAACTGGGCAGAAGTGATGGTCTTTCTAGTAAATGACTATCACTACTTTTTGAATTTTGGTCATAATATCTATTTGATATCTTGTTTTTCTTTCCTTTTTACATCTTTTTCTAATGTGCTTTTAAGGATAAGTATTTATTGTTATTATTATTATTATTTAAATATTTATTTATGAGAGAGAAGGAGAGAGAAAACATGAATGGGGGAGGAGCAGAGAGAGAAGGAGACAGAGAATCCTAAGCAGGCTCCAGGCTCTGAGCTGTCAGCACAGAGCCCAACATGAGGCTCGAACTCACGAACTGTGAGATCACAACCTTTGCCGAAGTTGGGTGCTTAACCAACTGAGCTACCCAGGTGCCCCCAAGGGTAAGTATATTTAAAACCCAGTTAAATCACTTCATTAGCATCCTTGTTTTACTGTCCAATGCACAAATGTCCATTGGCTGATAAATAAAGAAAATGGAATATTACTCAGTGATCAAAAAGAATGAAATGTTGCCATTTGCAACAACTTGGATGGAACTAGAAAGTATTGTGCTAAGTGAAGTATGTCAGTCCAAGAAAGACAAGAATTGCATGATTTCACTCTTATGTGGAATTTAAGAAACAAAACAGATGAATATAGGGAAAGGGAAGGAAAAAAAAGAGAGGGAGACAAACCATAAGGAATCTTAAGTACAGAGAGCAAACTGAGGGTTGTTGGAGTGGTGTTGGGTGGAGACAATGGGCTAAATGGGTGATAGGCATTGAGGAAGGCACTTGTATTATATGTAAATGATGAATCAGTGGGTTTTACCCCTGAAACCATTATTATACTATATGTTAACCAACTTGGATTCAAATAAAATAAAACTAAAAAATAAAATTAAAAAAATAAAGGCCACATTAGAACTTTAGAGCACTAATGACACAGAAGAAGCTCATAGGAATACACTTATTTGGAAGTTATTCATTTATTCATTTACCACACCCATTTTTCTTAAAGTTTATTAAAAAAAAGTAGTGTTGGACTAAGTGTGATACAGTATAGAACTGAAGATGCTTGTCTTTTTTTTAATGGACTATGTTTTTAGAGCAGTTTTTGGTTGATGAAATAATTGAGCAGAATTTTTATATATCCCCTGTCTACCCCCACATATAGTTACCTCTATAATTGACATTTTGCACTAATGTGGTACATTTGATAAAGTTGATGAGCAAATAGTGATATATTAGTAACTAAAGTCCATAGCCTACATTAGAGTTCATCCTTTGTGTTGTACATTTTATGTGTTTTGACAAATATATAATAACATGTATTCACCTTTTGGTATCATAGGGAACACTCACTTCTTTAAAAATTACTTGTTTTACATCTATTTTTCCTTCCCTCCTCCTGGTAACTCTAAATCTTTTACTGTCTTCATAGTTTGCCTTCTCAGAGTGTCATATAGTTGGAATCATATAGCCTCTTCAGATAGGCTTCTTTTACTTAGTAATATGCATTTGAGTTTCCTCCATGTGTTTTTGTGGCTTGAAGTTAATTTTTCAAATTGCTGTATATTTCATTGTATGGATATACCACAGCTTGTCTATTCATTCACATATCAAAGAACTTCTTGGTTGCTTTCAAGTTTTGGCACTTATGAATAAAGCTGCTTTAAACATTTATGTGGACATATAATTTCTACTCATTTGGGTAAATACCAAGGAATGCAATGGTTGGGTATATAAGAGTGTGTTTAGTTTTGTAAGAAATTGTCAGACTGCCTTCCAAGGTTGCTGTGCTGTCTTGCAATTCTCACTAGCAATAAATGAGATTTCCTGTTGCTCCACATCCTCAGCAGCATTTCAATGTTTTGGATTTTAGCCATTTTAATCGCATTTTTTCCCCACTATTGATGATAACCTGGTCTTTTTCTTTTCTGGTGGTGAAGAGATTAGATCAGTGATGATATTATTTGTAGGCATGCTTTATTAATCGTTACTATTTCTTAAGGACTTAAATGTTTTGAAAAACTTGTGATCCATTTACTTCTTTTGGCTTCCATTGCCTTTTTGGGGGGACTGTTATTCTTGTACTTTGTTTCTTAATTGGCAGTAAAACCAGAAATTAAGAATGGGTGTGCGTATTTGTGCACATGTACATGCACATGCTTTTGTGTGTAGTTTATGCCTAAGTGTCCATACACAAGGCAGGTGAATGAAAGATTTCCTGTATTGGTTACTAGCATTATCCTTATCCATGTTTTCTTTGTTGGATATATAGACCAGTAAGCCTAAATCATTATTTACTATGGTGGCCTGTAATTCAGGAAGGAGGAATAGGATTGTGCCTTTTCATGATCATTTTGGAAAATGTTCCAGGACTTAACCTATTTTTGCAATGTCCTTTGTGTGCATTGCTAATGCTGCAACCTCGACTCCAGCCTTCCTGTCTCACTTGATTTACTCCAACAGTTTGCCGCGTGGTGTTCTTGCCTGTATACTCTCATTCATTCACTCTATGAATAAAATGTTATGAAGAACCCACTATGCATCAACATTGTGCTGACAGGGATACACAGATGAGAGAGATATGCTTTCTGCCATCAACATATTATATTGTAATATTATATTACAATATAGTATATATTATAATATAAAATTTCAATATAATAGGAGAGAAAATTAGATATTGACATCCTCAGAATGGAATTGGTAAATCAAACAATAGAGATATTCACATGATAACCATATACTTATTCATGAATACCTCCAGGTAATTAGTTTTGGACAGGAGACTATGCTATGCTCTGTGGCTATAGTATGATCGCAACAAATATTTGTTGAATCTGTGAAAGGACGAGTTCTTCTTCTCTGAATGCCAGCTAGGTCTTTGTATTTGCAGTTGGAGAGCTATAATTCTCAGTTGGAGAGCTATAATTCTTAGGGAAGCATTAATATCACTATTTACCCCACCAAAAGGTCCAGATTTACCTGAACAATAATAAAACATACTTTCTCTGTTCTGCAGAAAGAAGCAAGTCACTGTTTAGAATATTGCTTGTTCTTCTCATGAGTTTTATTAAGGCAGTATATGACACTCTATAAGTATCCTACATCCTGACCTATAATTTAGTTATCGTTGTTTTCTCCTCTGGCTCTTAGGGTAGCCTATGTCTAGAAATTTTTGGGACTGTGGAGAAGCAAGTCAGGAGTCTTCCTTGTAAAGAGGAGAGCAAAGAGAGCTCCATGTCAGGGGCCTCTGTGGGAAGGAAGTAGTAAACATGTGGACTCACCACATGGAAATTGCGAAAACAGACCCACAGGCTCGTGCATGATCACACTACTGACAAAACTGCTCCTTGTAGACCCTAATGATCAATCTGAATTTGTTATAGGAGTTGTTATTGAACATTTTCTATGTGCCTGACAAAGTGCCAGGCACTTTTGCATGTGTCATTACCTTGAAATAAACATTCCACCAAATTTGTCAGCAAGGAGATGGCGTGGCTAGAGTAGCTTTGGGGAGATACAATTAATGAGTACACAGAAGTGGTTCCTGCAGAGAAGCTTGGATTTGAGGTACAAGGGAATAGGGTAACCTTGCAGTGGGAACATAACCTAATAAAAGCAGTGCTTCAGGAAGACTTGCATGACAGTGCTCCCCCCAAGCCCACGGAAGTTGATATGTGAGGTAGACCTTAGCAAAAAAAAAAAAAAAAAAAAAAAAAAAAAAGTTCTCTTTTGATCTTAGCACCTTGTCTCTGGAGCATCTTATAGCCCTTGCAGCATCTGGCTTTTGTGTGCTCTGCTCTTCTAGTTAGGAGGTGCACTTATCTCAGAAGGTAGAGATGAAGGGGTCAGAAGCACAGATGTAGCAGTTGACCCATGAAAAGGATAGGTCCAGACAGGAGAGTCAGGACTCCAGGACTAGGACTTGGGGAGGGAAAGGGGGAAAGGAGTCAGTAAAGAACCAGAGGGCTTTGCAGCAAGAGCAAGAGAAACACAGAATCAGGCTACCATAATATCAGCACAACCGAGTTTTCAGAAGGAAGGAATGCTTTTGGGGATTAAGGGCAGTAGCACCTGTTTAGAACCCAGGAAGCCTATTCCACAATCCTGGTTAAAATGGAGTACTTCATCCTCTCTCAATAACCTATACAGCTATCATTTTCTAGAAGATCAAATATATTATCAGTCCTATGACCTTTTTTACACATACCATTTTGGTCATTACAGCAGGTTTATTAAGTATACATCAGCAACATCATCACTTATTTATTACAGATTGAGGATACTAACTCAGAGTTGTTAAATGCCTTGCTTAGCTAGGAAAGCTGGAATCACAACCCAGGGCAGTCGGTTACAAGGTTTTAGTACTAGCATTATTCTATGGCAATTGAGGTATTGTATGTGTGTCCCCCTCTCAAAAAATTTCCCTTCCTATTGCTTTTTTTTTTCTCAACCACCTTATGCTCATGGTAGGAATACAATGCAGATTAACTGAAAGACTGAGAGGAACAGAATGAAAAAGAATAGGCCAGAATAGAATAGATGATAGAGAAGTACTCGCTACTCCTTGAAATCAGATTGCAAAGGAGTTACCTCTGACCTAAATGGGGTTTACTATTCTCTCTCCTAGGTGGTCTGTAGGCATCTCTAGATTCACATTTCTATTTATCTGACTTGTCTAAGAATTATGGCCCAATGCCTATATTTGTTAAAGGGAACATTCTAAATCTAGAATAGTTTTTGACTCATTGGCCCTTTCCATTTCATGAACATGTTATCTATCATACAGAGCGCTTATTTGCATAGAGTTTTGTGTAGTTTTTCTAAATGCTGTACAGGCTGATCTTGGTAAAAGAAAAGGTGTGTTGAGTGAAATGGAATTATTTTGCTCACTCTGAATATAATATTTGATTTGTCCCTTCTTGTCATCTGAAAAGGAGACTACCTACAGACTAAAGATAAATAGAGTGCAGAAGGCTGCAGATCCTTAAATAAATATGATATGCAAAAGGTCTGAATAGTCAACTCCATTTACAGACACTCCTGTGCAAATTAGATAGTTGGATTTTCCCCTTGGTAAGTGAATTTTGGAGGATATTTAAAATCAGGGTGGTAGATGGCCTTTTTATTAAAATAGAAAAAAATGAATGCATGCAATACAAGTTTTCATTTGAATGAACCACAGGGATCATTGGATTCGCATTGGCTCTCACAGATAAAGAAATTGAGATGAGCTAATTGGCCTTAAACATCACAAAACTAAGAGGCTGGGAAGTATACCAGACTCTGTCCTAGCCTGTTCTCTGTTTACCATGGCATTCTGCCACCCAACGACTCTGCAGTTCCTTTTCTCAACTCTGCTGAAACAAAATACTGAACTTTTCAAATGTTCCTGATCTTGGGTTATAAAATTTGTTTTGGTACATTAATACCAGTGTCCACTTCTTGATGCATATATAATAAAACAATTAGAGGTGTAGAGAACATGGTTCTAGAGCTAGTTTGATTCACTGACTTAAGAAATGATTACTGAACTGCTCTGTACCAGGCACTGTACTAGATATGCTAGATGCAAGGGCTGCAGCTGTGAGCAAGACATGGGCCCTAAACTCTAGGAACTTCAAAGATAGTGAAAATGGCTTCTTGTTCTGCCACTTAGGAGCCTGACCTTGGGTTAGTTACCTAACCTCTTGGAGTCTCAATTTCCTCATCTATACAATGGGATGAAAATAGCTCATAGAGTTACTGTATAAAGAAAGGTATACACAAAAGCCCTAATATATGGCATCACAGTAAATTGAGCTATTATTAGCAGCTTCATTTTACAAGCAAGAGAACTGGTCCAGAAAGGCCAAGCAACATACTGAAGGTCACACAGTTGTAGGCAATCTGATTCATCCACAAGCAGGATTTATATGGCTGGGGAATTCCTGAGCATGCTCAAGGATTAAATTTTGTTGAATATATCTTGTGTCATAGTTGCTTTCTGTAGTACCTTTTACATTGCAATTTCTTGGAATGTAGAAGCAGATGATTGAATACCAAAGATGATTTAACAAGTGTTCAGGGGAAAAACTAACAATGTTCTTGAATCAAATTCTTCATTTTTCATAGTAAAAGGAACTTTACAGTGCATCCTCCCTATTTGGTCATTCAAATTAAGTCTTGTACTACTGGCTTTCTTAAAAGATAGCTAATGTTAATTTTAAAGGATGCTTAAGTAGCAGATAATCATCATATGAAAGCACACTCATGGTTACAGAGCTTTCCAGTTTAGAAAATTATGCATTATAGAGCCTGTTTAGATAGTATGTTCTCTTCAGACTAGCGTGGTGAATTTGCTACTGGGTATGGAAGGGTAAAGAGATAATTGAGTAGTATTCAGAAAGATTTAAATTTAAAGGTGATTTAAAGAAACATTTAAAATTTAATAAGTACCAATATTTTCTGTTATATATACCAAACTTCATTTTAAGGGAAAACAAATCTGTTACCTCCTTCAGGACTCAGTTTTAGTGCACTCACTCTGTAGAAAGGCGAAGGAGAGGTCCTCCTCAGCAGCTCTACCTCTCTGCTCCTTGGTCCTTATTAGCGGCCTCTTCTCCAGGGCTTTTCCTGCCTAGGAATCACTGGGAGCTTGTTACAAAGGCAGATTCTTAGAGCTCATCAGACCAACTGAATCTGAGCTGGGGGTAGTGTGGGGTGGGTCTGAGAGAATCCACAATTTAAACAAGCTCTCCAGGTGATATTTCTCCCATAATAAAGTTTGAGAACAACTGCAGGTGTGTCTGTTTATTGGTCCTTGTTTTAAGCTGGTGGTTCTCAAACCTGGTTACATGTAAGAACCACCTGGGAAGCTTTGAAAAAATACTGATGCCAGGGCCCCACCCATCATGATCCTGAAATAATTGGTCTGGGATTGAGCCTAACCATCAGTATTTTCTGCAAGTGATTTTCATTTGAAGACAGAGTTGAGAACCATGGCAATGCTTCTGAGATCCCCATGTGATGCTTTCACACATCCGCCCTCTGTCTGAGTATTCTGCTCCCCTCTCTATTATTTTCCGATTCGCTGCTTCCTTTCCTTGTCTGGTACATCCCTAATTCCTGACAGATGGAATTCACAGACCATTTGGCATATGAAAAGGGATACCATAAAGCACAAAAAGCAGGAAGTCACTCAGTATTTAACGTCTGTATTGCTGGCTTTTAATATCCAGGAAGGTTGTGTTCCAGTCATCGTCCTATAATTCCTATCATCCTTTGGACCTGGCTCTGAGATTCTGATTATGGAGGGGACACACTTTAAAAATAAAACAACAGAAAAAGAGTGATTGGTCCTACTCCTGCTGATGTTTCAATTTACTATTATGACATAGGGGAAGGTCATGGGACATGTTGGACCAAATGACATATCTCCTGTGATCTTAGGAGGTTCAGGTTGAAGACTGGAGTTGGTCCATTTCCTTCATTCCACAACATGTACAGATGTATTTGTTCTTTTGGATTTTTGTGATTATCATTTCATTCATTATGGTCATTTAATAAATATGTATTAGGCACTACTACAATGAGAATGAATGATCTATAGCCACATGCAACAATATGGATGAATCTTACTAATATAATGTTGAACAAAAGTATCCATACATAAAAGTAATGTACTGTATAATTTATATAAAGTAAAAGCAAATGCGAAATTAATCTATGCTATGTAAACCAGGATTGTGATTACCCATGGGGATGTATGGACTGGAAGGGGCAAAATGGAAGACTTCTGGTGAGC
This sequence comes from Cryptoprocta ferox, assembly GCA_028646485.1. NCBI lineage: Eukaryota > Metazoa > Chordata > Mammalia > Carnivora > Eupleridae > Cryptoprocta > Cryptoprocta ferox. The sequence continues at coordinate 73,239,873 of CM053567.1, read as the reverse complement.
AAGTAATGTTCTATTTCTTTTTTTTTAAGTTTTTTAATGTTTACTTACTTTTGAGAGAGAGAGAGAGAGAGACAGAGTGTGAGTGGGAAAGGGGCAGAGAGAGAGAGAGACAGAATTCGAAGCAGGCTCCAGGTTCTGAGCTGTCAGCACAGAGCCCAATGCAGGGCTCAAACTCATGAGCCATGAGATCATGACCTGAGCTGGAGTCAGATGCTTAACCCACTGAGCCACCCAGGCACCCCGCAATGTTTTATTTATTAATCAGGGTGCTGCATACTCGGTATGTTCAACCTGCAAAAATTTATTGAGGTTTTTACTTATGATTATATTTTTGTAACTCTTATATTTTCATAGAAGTTAAAACTACATAAAGAAAAATATTTCCTGGGCACTGCAAGATCCTAAGGTTTCAGAAATGAAGATGTCAGACATGTACCCTGCCTCCATGGAATATGCAGTCAGGTGGGGGACATAGGCAAGTTCCAGCACATACAATATTATAAGGTTTCCCGAAGAAAATGACAGCTAAGAGATTTGAAGTTTGCCAGCATAAGTGGTGAGGAAAGGGAAAGTGCCCATGGTCGCAGAAACAATATGGACAGAGCTCTGAAGGCTGAAAGCATGGTGGGCAGACAAACTGAAATGGCGGACATGCAAGATGAGACTGGATAGAAAGCAGGGCCAGATTAAAAAGACCTTCTATGCCATTTCAAAAGCTGGACTACATGTCACAATGAGGACACTGATATACATTTGAAGGGGACATGGCAGGTTGCAGTCCTGATCAGATGTGGTTTTAGAAAAATTACTGTTACTGCAGAGAAAGGAATAGATTGGAGAGGCCAAGTCTGCAGGCTGGGCACCTTTAATGCATGCAGGAGATAATGGAGGTCCAGCTGTAATGGTGGCAGTGGGGTGGACCGAAGTATTGAGAGACAGTTAGGAGGTAGACATGTCAAGATTTAGTGCTAGGTTGGAAGTGAGGGAGAAGGAGAGGTCAAGGTTAAGCAGCTTAATGAAGAATGGACACCAGTAGGATAAAGATGAGTATAGTTCTGGGCACTGAGAGAATGAGGCTACGGTGATTCCAGCTGAGAACACTCTTATGAAGGTATGTTTTCTTGCTCTGCCTGCAGCCTTCCCTAAGGGCAAAGTCTATTTTGAAACAGCCACATTAATGGTGAAATGAAAAGAAGCTATTAGGTCCATTTATTGGGCAACTTGAGGCATGTCTCTTAACCACTAGGTCTCTCAGCTTCTTTATCTGTAAAATGATGACAATTAACAAGCCCCACCTATCTGCAGGGAGGTAGAGAATATAAAATGGAATCCTAATCCTAATCATGCTCCCTCAATGCAAGGAGCTATTATTCTTGTTACTATTTCATCATATTTAGTCTTGGAGAGCATTTCCCTGTATTTTCTTTTGCAACTGACGTTAGATGATATAAAATCAGTTCTCTCTAACATCACATTCATAGGGAAGGTGTTTCTGGTATCTGTAGGGAAAGGACTGGAATCAGATCCTCCTTCACGGTTACCTATGAGATGGGATCTTTCTGTGTCAATCTTTGCCATTTTGGCATTTGGGTTCATTCTGTGTTCCCAAAAACTTGCCCCTGAAGTGTGCGCTTCTGGAGCGGCTCTCGGCATGTTTTAGTTATGGAACTGGCAACACCATCCACAGTTTGTGTATGTAGCCTTGGTCTGCAGCCAGGAAATTAGTCAGGAACCTCGACCTCCTCCACTGAAAGACCAAATGTCTACCCACAGACTGTCTCTCTCCTGCTCGCTAATGAAGAAAATCACATATGCCACTTGATGATTACGTCTCAATTTTATTAGTTGTCTGTCTAAGAAGATAAATGAAAATCCTTACTTTAGCACGTGTGTCTGAAAACTGCTCCAATAGGAAAGGCCAGATTTATGTGTAGTCGTTATTTAGCTATTAATGGAACTATAAAACTATTATCATAATTTAAACTATAAATCACAAAGTTAGAGATGACATGTATGTCTACCTAAAATTTCTGTGTCATGTTCAGTGTATGATATTTTGGGGAGAGAATCTGACTCAACCACAAATCCTCCCTAGATTCTGAAGTAATTTCTGCAATCATCGTATACCACTGTGGGATATATTATTTTTAATAGGCAAAATATGGAGAACTGTCTCATAGAAAATGTCACTAGAATAAATTCATATAGTTCTGTCCATGATAAAACAAATAACCTTGGTAGCTACTGAAAATATAGTATTACATTGTGTTAGAAAAGAACTAGTCTGACTGAGGAATTTATTACATATTTACTTTGCTTTCAGTATCTTGGATATCCGAGTGCTTTCCTAATGAACTTGTGTCATGATCTTTAAATTTAGGGACTCCGGGTGTGGGTTAAACCTTTCTCTTTCTCATGTCTATACTCTAATCCTTTCCTTACCTGTGCCCAGACTGTTCTTAAATCCATACACGGAGACTTGTTGCACGGGTTACACTTCTCATTTTTAGTATTTATGTTTAGTTGCTTTTAAAATCTGCTTGCCTTATTTTTGCTTTATAGATTATAAAATTTCCTTTGTTATGCTTAATGTTTAAAACAATCTTGTGTTGCTTTTTATTACCTACTACTCTTGAATTGTGACTTATGCTGTTTGTTGCATCAGCAGATTCTTCCATGATAGTTTGTTCTCTTCTGTTTATAAATTTTGAGTGTGAACTCCTCTTCCATGCAAGCTCTACCACATCTCTGGCTGAGCGTCTCAATATTCATTGAGACTCAGTTTCCCCCAAGACAGATCCTCTCTTGTATCTTCCTTGTATGTTTTCTTGTACCTTTCTATTTATACCTTCCTATTTTCAGAATTGCCTTCACCTCTACTTCCAGAAGTAATGAGTACCACTGATTTCTGAACCACTGTACTACAAAACTACACTCTTCTATCTTCATTTCATCCAGAATGATAAGAAAGAGCCATATTTGACTCAACTGAGAATATTTTAAAAGACATTATTATAAAGAGCATTAAATATGATGAGCAGATGATTAATTGCTTTACTGTTCCTACATTAATAAAGCATATGTGTATTGATCATGTACTATGTGTCAAGCCCCTTCTGGTCACTAGAGATCCAAAGCTGAGCAGAACTTATCTAGTTGAGGAGACTGACAAGTGAGCGATTATTATATGATCTGATAAACACCATAATAAAATTATGACCAGGAGTTCTGAAAGAACAGGTGCTATTAATTATCGCAGCAGTTTATGGATATATACTTTGTGCCAAGCACTGTGTTAAAGATTTAATTTCAGTACCTTGAGAGGCAACTCACAGAGCTAAACACATGTTAATATTCTCATTTTACAAATAAGAAAACAGGGGTCATCCATGAATAGGAGTTATACCCCTAGTAAGTGGCAAACTGGTTTTTTTTTTTAAGCATATTGCTCCTGACTCTAAACCACTCCTTATGAATAGAAACTTGGGTGATTTCATGGAGGAGACAGTAGCTCAACTGGGACTTGGATGAGTAGATATTTGCCAGTTGGGGATGTTCTTCGAAGATAGAAGTCACATTAGCATGGGAGGGACCCAGGAAGGGGAGCAGCCTGTTGTGGCAGGGGCTTAGGGAACACTGAGGGCGTGGGTAAGCATGGGAGATGAATGGGAACAGACCCTAAAGACTTCACGGCCACCATCATCGCTCATATAAGCCTCACTGGGATTGGGGAGAGAAGTGAAAGGATTGGGAGTAGGATTGAGAGTTGGGATAAATGTGCTGTTGACATGTATTTAAATAAGGAAAATATAAAGTTAAGATATTGGCAATGTATGTGAATTCTCTGCTCCATTTTCCTCATGTATAATGGTACCACAGAGCTACCGTCAAATGAGCAGACTGTACCTACCATCCTGATGTGGTGTTTACCCTGTAAACACTTATTGCCTCATTGCACCCTCCTTCCCTTACTGCACAGCATCTGTTTCTGTTTATTACTGGACTTCACCTCAAAAGTTTCAACCAGCAACTTTTTTTAAATGATTTGCTGTGGTTGAACTTTGCAAGGAAGAAAATCACCTCCCCCCAAACCCCCCCCCCTCCATGTTCTAGAGAAGATGTACTCTATTTAATGACTTCAGGTAACTAAGCTAAAAAATAATAATACTTTGTGATAACAATTAGAGGAATGCTATGGTGTTGCCCTTTGGTTGGAATATGCACATATGATTATCACCTATGTAAAAATTGTCTTCCTATAATGCACATCAGGTGATGTGCTGCATATTAGGTTCTTTGTTTCTTCTTTTCTTTCTTTCTTTCTTTTCTTTCATTCTTTTGTCCTTCCTTCCTTCCTTCCTTCCTTCCCTCCTTCCTTCTCTCCTTCCTTCCTCCCTCTCTGCCTCTTTCCCTTTCTTTTTCAACGCAACAGTGACAGGTTTTTAATTCATATGACAAGTAATGTTTTGAGATATTTTCCTACATTCACAAAGAGATTCCTCTGTTTTACTAGTGTGTGTGTTAGGGGAATTGAAGACATAAAAATTGTTACTTGTTGTGGCCCTTTGTTGATACAGATATTTTCCTCTCAGGTACATGTTCACAGTGATTAAACACAGGCCATCTGAGCACATTATTTCATTTGTAATCCCAATTAAAATGTCTCATAACTATTAGAAGTTTAGTTGAACTTGTGTTCTTGGATTGTGCTCACTGTCAGCCATTCTTTTTATTTCAGTGCTGGATAATCACTAAATCCTTGTATTTATTTCCATTTTCCCAATTAGCTTAAGTTGTTAGTGCAAATTTATATGTCCTGGTTCTTCTAAGTTCTTGCCAATTACTTTGCCACATTGAACACTTTAACTGTGCTTGCTCTGGGGTACTAGCAATGAAATGGTAATTAACTGAGATGCTTGCTCTTTTCCTTGAAAGTTAGGAGAGCAAGAGTACACTACAATAAACAGACTTAAAGCAAAATGATGGTAACTCTTTTGATAACAAATTGTTAATCATAGTTTACATGTAACTCATTTTCTACATTAGTTAAAACTACAGAAATGAAAACAAACTAAATTATAGCTTGTCAGATATAATAAAATGTTAACAGATCAGGTCTGCCTTGGCTCAGCGATACTCTACAATTTATATGACGTTTTAAATGAATCATAAAATGTTAATCAAGTAGAAATCTTGACCAAATCCAAGTAATCTGATTGAGTTCTGCTATAGATATGAAACAATGGAATTTTCTTTCTCATTGTACTTTTTCTTTTAAAAATTCATTTATGTTATTGAAGAACAGCCTTAGAAATAATTTTTAAAATATTCTAAAGTTAATCTCTTCCATCACCTTGAATTACAGTGCTGGTCATTTTCCTGTGGAAAAAAGTGAAATGAGGAAAGATTACCCCAAATGTCTCAATAGTTAAATTGAATTTCATAAACACTTAATGGCAATCAATAGATTAGTGACATTTACTGAGTTTTTACTAATGCTTCTAGATGAAGATACTAAGGAACTGAAAAGATACTAAGGAATAAATGTGTATGTGTATATATACAGCTGATCCTTGAACAACAAGAGTTTGAACTGTGTGGGTTGACTTATACAGTTATTTTTCCAATAAATACAATAATATGCTGTAAATGTATTTTCTCTTCCTTAAGGTTTTCTTAATAACATTTTCTTTTCTCTAACTTATTTTACTATAAAAATACAGTATATAACACATACAACATACAAAACACGTGTTGATCAACCATTTATGTTCTCAGTAAGACTTCTGGTCAACAGTAGGCTATTAGTAATTGAGATTTGGGAAAGTCAAAGTTATATTTGGATTTTTTAATTTTAATTTTAAGTTTTTTAGAGAGAGAGAACATGCAAGTGAGGTGAGAGGAGCAGAGGGGGAGAGCAAGAGGATCCTAAGCAGTCTTCATGCCCAGCATAGAGACTGATGTGGGGCTTGATCCCACAACCCTGGGATCATGACCTGAGCTGAAATCTAGAGTGGGAGGCTTCACCAAGGTGCCCCATATTTGGATTTTTGACTGTGCAGCGGGTCGGTGCACTATATCTATCTATCTATCTATCTATCTATTTATCTACCTTTCTATCTATAGTGTGTGTGTGTACTCTCCAACCCATTGTGGTTTTATAAGCTGTTTTTTATATGGATCTAATACTTCAGAAGCATAAAATGCAGAGATGATGTCAGGAGAATTTTGTGTTGTGGGACCTACAGATACTTGGTCTGAGGCAAAGACTGAGATGGTGAGATGGGAGGACCGAGTTGGGAAGTTCTGCAAGTGACATAGAGGAAGAGATCCGGTAGCTCTACAGAAGTGTAGCATCTTCAGTGGGAGCAGCAACCACCCACTCCCTCACTTTTTAAGAGTCTTCAACTCAGTTTACTGGGAGATCATTTCTTTTTTAATGTCAATATATATTCAATTTTATTATGTAAATTAAATAACATTTAGTGTTAAAGAGATTATATAGCTATTTTTAAAGATATTATCTGGGGTTCATAAAACCAGAGATTCTTATGAGGTATTTTAATATCAACAATGTTTTACCAAGTTCAATGCCATTTGTTCTACAGCAGGAGGTAATGTTCACTGCTGACATTCCTTAGCTATAACATTTTTTTTCTTCCAGAATCTTGGTCTCTGGGCAGTGGGAATTTGTGTAACCAGAGAAGGAAAAGTAGCTTGTGTTAGATTCCACATCCCCAGAAACATTCATTTCTTCTCTTTGTGAAACCTCTCCATGTGGTTTATAGTTTACTCCTTTCTCCTTTAAGAGCCAAGTATCTGTTTCCTATGAAATTTACTACATTTCTGAGAGTAAAACCTGGTACAAATATTCTTACATGGACATGTCAAGACTAGATGGAAAATTTTTTAACTTCATTCATATCAAAACCTAAGCTATTTATAGAAGCTTTTCATTAGAAGGGTAATGGTTCATTGGGACATCTGTATCCTTGTTTTTCATTAGAAGTTTCCAATTTTCCTCTCAACCTCTAAATGAGCATGACAAAATCATTCTACTGCTGTATCTTAATATAATGTAGAATGAAATGTATCATCAAAGGCTCATTTCTAACAGACATCTCAATCTTGGCATATCCAAATTGAGCTCCTAATCTCTGAACACCAGCCATATGCCCCATGACTCTTTCCTCTTTTGATCTCTTCTGCCCTCCATCTTCCTAATATCAGTTGATGGTGACATCATCCTTTCAATTACTTAGTACAAAAATTTTGGTACAATGCTAATTTCACTTTGAACCACCCCATCCTGGTGTACCCAATCCCTCTTACCCTGCTCTATTTTTCCTTTTTCCCCACAGCACTTAGCATCTTCTAACACATTATATGATTTCCTCACGTGTAATGTGTATTATCTATTATCTGTCTCTCCATATTAGAATGTAAGATTCTCAAAGACTTGAGGACAAGGATCTTTGGCCTAAAATAGTGCCTCCATAGAATACACTCAAGATATATTTGTGAATAAATGATGGAAATAAGCTATGAACAAATTCCACAGGAGAGTTTTCAGTTAACTATTTTTATTGCCTAGTAGTAACTAAAAGTACCCAATATCAAGGAATCCCTTGCTGACAATCCCATTTAAAATAGTCTCAGAAGGAGTACATGGGTGGCTCAGTTGGTTAAGCTTCCAACTTTGGCTCAGGTCATGATCTCCTAGCTCGTGAGTTTGAGCCCAACATTGGGCTCTCTGCTGTCAGTGCGGAGCTCACTTTGGATTGCTTTGGATCCTACGTCTTCCTCTCTCTCTGTCCCCCCCCCCCCACTAAGCAGCCTCTCTCTCTCTCTTCCAAAAATAAACATTAAAAAAATAAAATAAATAAAACCGTCTCAGAATTGTTATGATTTGGCTTTCAAAATAAGAGTGAGCCAGGTTAGGCTGGTTTTTAGAGGTATCCTGCAAGTGAAGTGAATTGTAAGGATTAGAAAAATGATTTCTAATCTTTGATAAACCTTTGTATGTAAATATTTTGAGATCTGGTAGGTATAGAGAAAGACATTCTCTATGGTCTTGAGGAAAATTAGTTTGTATTTTGCTGTTATTGCTGCAATTCATCATGATCACTTAATTCAAAGAGCATAGCTTTGATCCGGACAACACTCTCTGTGAATTTGAACAATTTAATTCTTTCTTCTTTAATTTACTCAACTTAGCTATAGGAGCTAGGATTAGGTAGTTTTGTATTTATTTCTTCCTCCACGCAAGAAAATAAATTCAGTATTTTTCAAAATTTCTTAGAATATGGGAAAGAAAGTAGTAATAATAAAAACAAATTCATAAGATATTTTATTTTCAGATAATTAAGACAAAAGATTATTGTTTGTAAGTTGCATTGTATAGATAATTTGTGAGGTGTAAAAGCTGAATTTTTATAGTTAGAAGTGTTATTGCTAGACTAGTTAAAATCAACAACATAAGAAACAACAGGTGTTGGCAAGGATGTGGAGAAAAAGGAACCCTCTTGCACTATTGGTAGGAATGCAAACTGGTGCAGCCACTGTGGAAAACAGTATGGAGTTTCCTCAAAAAGTTAAAAATAGAACTAGCCTATGACCCAGCAATCCCACCACTGGATATTTACCCAAAGAATTCAAGAACACTAATTCAAAGGGATGCACGCACCCTGACATTTATAGCAGAATTATTTATAATAGCCAAGATATGGAAGCAGCCCATGTCTATTAATTGATGAATGGATAAAGAAGATGTGGTGTGTGTGTGTGTGTGTGTGTGTATACAATGGAATATTATTCAGCCATAAAAATAATAAAATCTTGCCATTTACAATGATATGGGTGGAGCTAGAGAGTGTAATACTAAGTGAAATAAGTCAGTCAGTCAGAGAAAGATAAATATCATATGATTTCACTCATGTGGAATTTAAGAAACAAAACAAACAAGCAATGGGGAAAAACAGAGAGGTAAATCAAGAAAGAGGTTTTTAATTATAGAGAACAAACTGATGGTTACCAGAGGGGAGGTGGGTGGGAGATGGGTGAAATAGGTGATGGGGATTAAGGAGTGTACTTGTTGTGGGGCTTCTGGGTAGCTCAGTCGGTTAAATGTCCGATTCTTGGTTTTGGCTCAGGTCATGATCTCACAGGTTCATGGGATCAAGCCCCACATTGGGCTCCATGCTGACAGTGCACAGCCTGCTTGGGATTCTCTCTCTTCCTCTCTCTGCCCCTCCCCCCGATTGCTTTCTTTCTTTAAAAATAAATGAACATTAAAAATTAAAAAAAAGGTGTGTACTTGTGATGAACACTGGATAATGTATGGAATTGTAGAATCACTATATTGCACACCTAAAACTAATATAACACTGTATGTTCACAATTTGGAATTAAAATAAAAACTTAAAAAATATGTTATTATTACTCTATGTTTTCCAGAAGGATTGGCTTTTTTTTAATGTGTTTGATTAAAATATCTGAATCTGAGATACATAGTTTTGAGTAATACCAATTAATTTATTTGTACTTTATAGGAACAGTATTTAACATATATGAAGATCTGCTTCAAATTGACATGATGGAAATGATTAGCATTTTGGAAACAAAGGAGCAAGAGTAAAATAATTTTACAGCTTATAACATACAACTCTCTAATCTGATGCAAGCCATTTGGACATCACACAACTTCAGAATCGCAAGAAACTTGGAGATTTCCATAAGACTTTATATTTTGACTAAGAGACATCAAGTGATTTGACCAAAGGTATCCCATTACACAGCTGGTTCATGGCAGTGCTGGCACTGGAACCCAGGAGTGTTGAGTGCCAGAGCAGAACTTTTCACTTTCCAAAAGCAGAGTTTTGAGCTAACTTAGGCCACCTTGAAATCTGACCATCTACTTTAACGTGGCTGAGGAGAGCATTCTTATTACTGAGAAATAATTTCTACCAGGAAGCAATCCATATCCAAGAACTACCATGTTTCAAATACCACTAGCAGAAGCATTTACTGAGGCTGATCAATTTGGATAAATCTAGAAAACAAAATAGAATCTACAAATCAGTTGGAGAAAAGAAAAAGGAATGAAAGAGGAAGGAAACAATGTTCTGGATAAGACAGAGTGTGGGATATCCTGGAGGTAGAAAGAAAAAATGCACTAAGCTGTTAGAGCATTCTGCTTCCTCTTAAAAGGAATGCAAATATTGTAAATAAGCCTTGGATAGAGGGCAACTGAAATTAGAGCCTATCAATCTAGGAGCACCTAGTTGTTGACAAGTCTAGCAGTGATAGAGAGGAAAGATGGTAGTTTAATTGGAATCAAGTTAAACTTGGTTCCAGAATTTAGTGGACCCTAACTACAAGGACATACCATAAAGAGGGAATTTCTTACATTCAGAATTCATCTAGAGGAGGGGAAATATGATACTGAGTATGAGGAAACTAGTAGTCTATTTAACCAGAACAGAGGAGCAAACATACATGAAGATCTCATGGGTCACCTCTAGGAGGGATGTACTCTAGAGGTTCTGAGGGATGTAAACTGAGTTTGGTATGTTAGGTCTTAGTATTACATATGTTTGTTATGCCATGTTATTTGTTAATACTCTATTATCTGTCCTTCCTACACTGTTACTCTTTCCCTCATTAAGTCCTACTAAATTATTTTGAGAGGAGGACTGTGCACTGTCTATTGTTCTATACCCTGCACCACCCCCCACTCCCATCCACTACCCAGTACTCCTAAACTCCCCACCCTGCCCTATTTTTATCCCCTTGGATTTACCTATGTATTATGTTTATAAGTTATTGTCATCTTTGGTTCACAAAATGTAGGCTCCATGAGGGGAAAGATTGTTTTGTTTTTGTTTTTCAAATGTCTAGAAACGTGCTAGGAGGTTAGGAAGTATTAAGTAACCGAGTGTTGCCTAAATTGTTAGGTCCCTGGTTAAATATCTCGGTTAGCTCCGTGTATCTTATGGTTATGTTGTTCTCCTTCCCTTGCAAGTAGAGCCACAAAGCCAGATACTTAAGTCAGTATGGTCTCTCTTTCTTTTTCTATGATTTAAGAGCAAGCCATTGGCCTGAAAGTAGAAAAAGAACATAAACTGACCCAGAACTAATTTGGGACCTGGAAAGTCTGCAGCACCATGAAGAGGGCTTTCTGCTCTGGTCTTTGCTAATTCAAAGAGGCCCAGAATTTGCCTCAGTATCCTGTGCTTACAGGTGGGAGACACTGGCTCTTGTTCTATTCTTTCACTAATTTACTATGTGACGTGGAACCAATCACTGTTAGTTTCATTGTTTATAACATGGGGATAATAATGGTTTTAAAAGTTTAAGATGCTATGTATTTATAAACATATTATTATTGCTTTTATTTAAAAAAATATTTTCCTAAGGCAGCATATATTCATATGTAGAATAAAATTTTAAGGCATAGTATGTAATTTCTTTAGGTGATCTATTTGCTTAACATGCACTTTCATGAAATATTTCCTGGTTTAGAATATCAGTCATTTTTGTAAAGTATGATTTTGGGAGATATCTTTTTCAATCAGATATGGACGTCAGTTTTTACTCTGTTGGAAATCAGAAAATGAAGTTTGGCTATTTGTGATCATTGCTTTTGGCTGAAAGAATACTGGATTTGAGGTGAGATACTGCATGGAGGTTGCATGGAGGGCCTGTGGGAAAGGCTTAGGCAGGTAATGGGCAGTGACGAGGAATGAGTTTGTCATGAACCAACCCATCAGGTGCAAGGGCTATAAAATGAGGCCATAAGGGACACAGTGTTCCTGATGACAGTAGGATCAAATAAAGTGAACTGTTTGCTTAAACTTTCCCATGTTCTGTCAGACCTTTGGTGTTGAGAACCAACTCAATATAGAAATTAGCTCACCCACAGGCTGCAGGCCAGAAAGACTCAAGTACAGATTGTTGCATCAAAATTGTATTTAGTAAAGCAAAGCTTTCATGAAATATTTGGTATATTGTTTTTTCAAACTTTCTAGTTTGAATAGAATTGTCCCTTCTTACATTATTGTTCTTTTAGCATAATGTGTAAAACAAAGTTCTTACCTGATAAAATATATATATATATATGTATTTTTTCAGCTCTCCGACAAATCTATACTCTTTTAATTTTAGTTTTTTACTAAAAGTATACAAGGAAAATTATTTAGCATCCCAGGGAAGCATTGACTGCACTTATCCTCATGGACATTTCATGTCTTATTTTTATTTTTATGTGGACTTTTTCTACTTCCTTTTCTCCAGTGAAGATTGTTTCAAATAAAGCTGTCTTATATAGAAAGACATGGTTGCTAGGGAGCCAGAGTCACAACGGCTGATGTTACTAGGGAGGATACAGAGGTGAGTCCCTGATTATAGAAGAGAACCATTTTTCATTCTCCTTGAACGTGAGTCTTTATATACAGATGACAGGTTCACTAACTCAGTTAGGAATAAGACTTCAGAAAGAAATATGAAATTTTAATATGTTTCCTCAGAGTGATATAAATCTAAAGATATTTCTTCCAGATGAATGGATGGGGTTTATACCCACCTCTATCTTACTCAATGGTAAAAATGCTTTTGGAAAATCCCACATGATGCAAATTGGTTTATAAAATTGGCAAAGCTCTCTAAGATCTTGAACTCAAAACCTATCATTAGATGAATCTCTGACTAATAAATACCTCCTTCATTTCCACATTTGATTAAGTATAGGTCAATAAACATTCACTGAGATCTACTATATGTTAGGCATTTTACTAGGGGATTTTCATATGTTTTCTCATTTAAACTTATAATCCTGATGCAAAGTATTATTATTTTAACAAATACTGGTAAATATTCTATTTAGTGGAGAAGGCAGAATTTCAATCCCGTTCAGCGTCACTAATTTTTGTTAAAACTTCTCCTAATGATGAATAGAATAAATACATAGATACATCAATTTCATATAAACTATATCAACTGTACTTTTTCTGTTAGTTTTACTAATGCTTCCAAAAATCCATAAATGGTAAAGTTTAGTAAAATACTTTCAGATTATTCTGGTATTTGAAAACAAAATGTGCTAAACATTGCTTACTTTTACCATTAGATAATTTAATTTTATTGTTTGGACTCCCTGTAGGATGTTGTTAATGCCCACAATTAAACTCAATTAAAATTTACTGAGTAGATACCTTGTATAAAACATTGTGCTAGAAAAGGGAGGACTGTCATTATGAAGCTTTCTATATAACATGGTGGGAATATTTTCAGATGGCAAAAACAAAACATTTTGAGTATAAATCCTTTTTTTAAAAAAGTAATCTCTGTGTCCAACATGGGGCTCAAACTCACAACCCAGAGATCAAGAGTCACGTGCTCTATAAATTCAGCAAGCCTGGGGCCCCCTGAGTAGAAATCTTAAATGCCTCTTCAGTATTTGAAATTGGCAAACAATCATATCAACAACGTGTTCCTCTTCAGCCTTAGATACCTACAGTCTTCAGTACCCTAGAACACATTAGTGGAGCCCTAAGGTCAAAGCCAAAGAGTAGCCACAACTTCTTCTGAGATTATGGAGTTTTCATTATCACCAGTATTCACTCACAGAATCTGAATAAGAGCATATGGAATCAACTAATATCCTTTAAGAGAAGGTTGTGAATGTTGGGGTTCACACATGAAGAAGACATAAGCCACACTGAAGAATGGACTGGCACCCTATTAGCCTGAGAAACCACATCCTGTAGCCCAGGATATCTTTTAGAAAGTGGATTAAAAAAGAGAGAGAAATGTTCTTGGAGAGCAAGCTGTATGACTTGAGTGGGATTTATTGAAGCAATTATTGCGTCTGGGTTTTCAAAAGTGCTGGAAAAGTTTATGATAACCACTAGACACTTGTAGCCTGGTCAGTGGAGATATAAGAGAAAGATTATTTAATGCTTCTGAATATGGATTTATTGTCTGTGGAAATTAGGATTGAGAGACTTTCCATGTAGTGCTTTTTCCTATGCTAGATTATTTTTTTAAGATTTTTTTTTAAAGAAAGTTTGGTCTCTTCCTCTGAAATAAATGTTTGTTGATTACTGCTAGGGGCATGGAATTTGATTAGGTGGTTTGGCTCAAGTATAGCAAATGCCACCCTACCTTAATAGAGGTTGCTTAGAAAGGTACTGTTTGGGGATTACTACCTTAATGGTTATCCATGAATTTAATGTTGTCAATCTCTTATCTCACACAGGGTGTGGGCAAACCTTTAAATAACTCCACTTTTAGAGACGGTAACACTGTGCATTAGACATAAGCCTTAGCAGCAGACCTGAGCCTTGAACACAGACCGAGATAAGAGATTTATGGGAAAAACAAAACTTGTTTCTCAAACCACTGGCTGCTCATAAAACATGACAATCAGATACAGCTGTAGGAGTTTTAAACATAGGATGAAAGTGGAGATATTCCTCTGCATACTTTGTGATTTAATCTGTAAGCCAACTTTCTAGGAAAAACCTTATAAACAGTTGCAGTAAGATGCAAGTTAAGGGAAATGGCAATATTAAAATCATCTGTAAGACTGCATTGTTTACAAATGAGCCAGTTCATTTTGAAGGATTTGATTCATCTAGGGAGTCAAAATAGCCCAACTATTTGTATAAATTACTATGTTATTTTAAATTACCTATGTTGAAATATTCTAGGGATTCTATATATATATATGCAATTCACAAAGCATCCAGAAGTTAGTAGGAAGTTTTGGACAGGTTTAATGTACCTCTCCCCCATTGTACTGAAAAGGAAACATTCAATTTTCCCCAAGATATCTACTGAGCCCTTATTTTATGTTAGGCATTGCAAATGTGACTATGGGCTAGATATAGGGAAATACAACCCTACTATTAAAAAAAAAGAATATTTACTAAACACAACATTGCCCTTGAGACAGATTGTATGAAACAAAATAAGATTATATGACCTTGAGTGGTATGTCAGCCATCATTGCCTATTTTAGGAGATACTGGTCCATCATAGCAAAGATCAAGAGACTTGCATATATTTAGGTTATAATCACAAGAAATTAAAAAAACTGTTTCATAAATATTTAATGTCTCTGTTCTTCAGATACATGCAAATAATTGCTGCTATGTTTTTTTTTTCTTTTTTGTTTTTCTTTTCTAATAGGCAGTGGCTACAATTGATTCAGTGCTACTTTACCAGAATAAGTAAAGGTCTATTTGCCTTGCATGATATTAAATTAAATCTGTCTGAGAGATAAACAACTTAAATTTTAATGCTTCACATTCAAGAGTGCATCTGTGCTAATATTTAAATAATACAATACATCTATCTTTCAGACTCTGATTTAAAGTTTTGCTCTTCTTTGGTTTTAGCCTTTTGTTGAAAGCTCTAAATTTATTTAATCCTCCTATTTTCCAGAAAGGTAAGGGTATTACTCTAAACCTTGCCTGGCTGAAAAAAAGTGCAAATCTTACTTCAGATTCAACCACTGAGTTATTTATTTTACTAGTTTACATCAAGGCTTAGTCATAAAGGCAAATAATATGAAGCAATGTTACCTGTAATATTCTTCAGTATATTTGATAGAAGTATAGAATGACCACATCATCAAATATATGCCTATAAAGAAACTTGTTTTATGTCTTTCCTCACCAATTTGAATTATTCCATTCCCCAAATCACTGAAGGTAAAGCAATCTTTCTAGGATTTCTATATGAATATAGGTATTTCTATTTCACTTTTCATATATAAGATGAACCAGTGGAGTGTAAATACATTTTCATTTTCAATTTTCCCCCTCCTTTATATTGGTATGTATTGTTGCCAAACTACCTCCTTCTTTATGGAGAGTTTTTAATACACACACACTCACTTTGACTCATGAGACGAGATAGTGTAAGGAAAAAAAAAATCAGGACCCTAATACTATTCCTTCCATTAACTTGGATGGAGTTCTAAACCTTGAAGACCTTTAGTCTCTTTGTTTGCAAAATGGAGTCAATCATATCTACCTTTTTTGGGGGGAGTTTTATGAGGCTTAAATTAACATGCAAAACAAATAGATCCTGACAAATTGTGGGCAATAAAAAAGTGTTAGCTCTTTTCTCCTTATTGTTAATTGTTGAATACATTAGCAGCACAAAGCAAGCCATTCTTTAATTTTCTTTCCACTAAGATCCAGGAGAAATGGCAAACTTTACTTTTCATAATGTATAAGGTTGTCATTCAGAAGATGTGGAATTTAATACTAGGAGATAATCATGATATTGTTTCATGTGTTTTCTAAGAAGTAACTGAAGTATTACTCATTTGAAATTTTATTAACCATAGAAACTATTGTATAGTTTGACAAATTATTTAAATAAATCAAGTTGGCCTGAAATTTTGTTTTTTGGAAAAACGTGTGTAGGGATCAAATACATCTATTTCACCTTGAAAATATTTAGTTCATAATTATGCCTGAAGGAGTTCTTAATGAGTTTTAATACGATTCCCAGATGAAGCAGGTAACATCTAACCTTGTAAAAATTCCGTAAGTCTTAGGCATTTGTGATGGATAAGGCTCTCACTGATGGCCATCACCAGTTTCTTCCTTCTCTGAACCTATACACTGTTCCTCATATCAAGAGATAGAATCTAATTTCCATTTCCTTGAGTCTTGCCTGCCCTAAGTGGCTAGTGTGACCAATAACATGGAGCAGGAGTGATGCTCTGTAGCTTCCAAGCCTAGGTTATAAGAAGTTTCACATCTTCTTTGTTGATCTTTTGGGATGTTTCCTCTCAGAATCAATCCTCCTTGTTGTGAGAACTCCCAGACACATGGAGAAGCCATTTGTAGGAGTTCCAGTTGACAGTGCCAGCTGACCCCTAGTTGGTGGCCATTATCAGCAGCCAACCATGAGAATGAGCTGCCTTGTATGTCAAGCCCAGTGAAGGCTTCAAATGACCCTAGCCCCAGTAACCGTCGGATAGCAACCACATAAGAAGCCCTGAGTTAGAACCAGTCAACCTACAGAACCATGAGAGAATAAATTAAAAACCTGTTGTTTTAAGCCACCAAGTCCTCAGTAGTTTGTTATGTAATTGAATAATGGATAACAGGAATAGCATTATAAGCAAACTACATGTTCACATAAATATGTGGTGTCTGTTATATTAAACCTCAAAATATTAAGCAATTTTTGTCCTTAATAGGATCAAATCTTGTTTTTTATTTCAACGTGATCGGGTTTTTAAAAATATAATGAGTGTATGGTGTTAGATTTGAGGGGGAGAATCAAAATATAGAATTTTGGAACTCTGAGCTTCATATGCATCCATCCATTCATTTAAATATTGATTATGTACATATGCAAAGCAATATGCCAGGTGCTGTGGGGGATAAAGAGATGAGTCAGAAAGCTGTACCAATATTAGCATTTTGGAAGACCCTCCTTTTTCCCTCTGAAGACAATGAAACACAACATTCAAGTTTCCTGCTGGGTTTTCTTTTGGTTTTCTCTTCAGTTTTCTTTCTTCCATTTTTTTGACTTTTTTTTCCTTCAGATTGTTAGTTTCTTTTAGTGTTTGGAAAGTGTAAAAAGAAAAAAACCCTTAATTTGAAGGAAAAATAGTCACATACATAATGACATAGTTATAAACACACACACACACACACACACACACAAATTAGTAATGTTAGTAAGCAATCTAAAGTTTCAGTGAAGGTTTTTATTTTTGTTTTTATTTTTTGACCTAGTTTATTTTTCTGACACCATAATATTATTGTCTTTTGGTGAGATTTATGTTCATAATTTGATATAAATGACAAGATAGATAATACAATTTTTCTGCAGCTCAGATGCCTCAAGTGTGATAAACCAACTATTAATTGCTTTCAAGTACTGTGACTTTGTTAAGAATATGGACTTTGAAGGGAGAGAAGCTGGACCATATTTGTGACTGATGTTCACTATTTTTTTTTACTTTAGGTAATTTTCGAAACACTCTAAGCCTAAGTTTTATTATTTAAAAAGTGAGCATAAAACTGGTACTGAGGTGCCTGGGTGGCTCAGTCAGCTACGCATCTGACTCTTGATTTAGGCTCTGGTTATGACCTCATAGTCGTGGGACTGAGCCCTACCACTGACTCTGCGCTGTGGATCCTGCTTCGGATTCTCTCTATCCCTCCCTCCCTCTCTCTCTCTCTCTCTCTCTCTCTCTCCTCTCTCTCTGCACCTCCCCTGCTCTCTCTCGCTCTCAAAAATAACGAAATAAATAAAAAATTTAAAAAATGGGGGGTGCCTGGGTGCCTCAGCTAGTTAAGCATCCGACTTTTTATTTCAGCTCAGGTCATGATCTCACGGTTTGTGGGACTGAGCCCTGCACTGGGCTCTGTGCTGACAGTGTGGAGCTTACTTGGGATTCTCTCTTTCTTTCTCTGCCCCTCTCCCACTTGTTCATTCTCTCTCTCTCAAAATGAATAAATAAACATTTAAAAAATACTTAAAAAATGATACTGATATCCAAAGGCTATTATGAGTATTGGACACAAATATGCATGTAAAGTATTTGCAAGGGCTCTAGCACATAGTAAGAGAACCAACATTTTTTGAAATCATGGTTATGGAGGATTACAGTTTTAGGGTATTAAAAAATGGTGATGCTGATAGTTTAAAGAAATGTAGGTTCTACAGTCAGTGGGGCATTTAAAAATTATCTAGACCTGTTTACTTTTTACAAGTGATATTAAAATTTAAAACAATCATTTAGGAGTGCAGCTTTCTTTAAGTGAAATCCCATAAAAATGGGCCATTTACCTGGTTGGAATGGGGGAAGGGATGAGTCTCACTTTCTGCAGTGGTTCACGTAGAATAAAAACCTAATAGATTAGCGAAGTCCAGGTTAACAATAATTGCACTAGGCTAATATTTCTATATTTGTGGCTCTATGTCTTTCTAGTCCTGCTTGACCATGTGTTGGAAGCCCTTGAAACTATATATTATCCTAAATGTTCTACATCATCTCCTGCCTCCCTATGAGAGTAGAGTTCCTTTCTTCACTCTGCCTGCAGAGTCCTAACCTGTGCTTTTGCTTTGGAGATCAGCTTCATTGCTCCACTTGTGTGAAAGGACACAAGTGGAATATGTTGTAGGGGAAAAAAAACCTTGGAATGTGTTAAATTTACTATTGCAAACATTTTATCCCAATTACAAAATGAAATCAAACATGTTTCACCTTAATTGCTCAAGCAGACTGAGCTACATTTTCATCTCATAGTTTTAAGTTTTATAATTTGGGATTTCTCCAAATACATTCTAGGGAAGTTGGTGAAGGCACTACCAGCTGGTGAACACAGATGTTATTTCATTAACATATTTAGCCAAACCTTGATGAATCCTAATATATATTTCCTTAAACCAGGATGTTTCTTTCCTTGAATTCCTTTTCTCAAAGACTTCCAAAAATTTCCAGGGATGTCGGCACATATTCATGAGATTTGCCTGGTTGTAGGTCTCTCCTTGGTGAGTCCACTCCAAACTCCACATACCTTAAAGCTGCTCCCCAATTCTTGTGCATCTCAAGGCTTTGCCACTACTGTCAGTGATGAGGCTGGCTGTGTTTTATATCTGGCACAGGGGGTCTCACAGCTTACTCTTGCACCTATAGAGTGTAAATGAGAGAATCTCTTCAGTTCTCTGTTAGAGGGAAGAGCTAAAAGTTTGCTTGAAAAATAAGTCTTAGAGTAGTTGGTGACAGCTTTTTTAATTAAACAAGAATAAAAATTTAAGAATAAAATATGCTGTTTTAAAATTTGAAAAATTATATAAATTCATACAGGTAAAAGGGGGAAACTACCTACTTTGTCCATTTTATTCAAATCTATATATTTCTATTTTTTGTTTCTCTATAATATATGTGTATATATATATAATTATTATTTATTTATCTTTTTTATTATTGTTTATTGTCAAGTTGGTTTCCATAGAACACCCAGTGCTCATCCCAACAAGTCCCCTCCTCCATGCCCATCACCCATTTTCCCCTCTCCCCCACCCCCATCAACCCTCAGTTTATAATATATGTGTATATATATTTTTTTAATCAGAGCTCTTAGAAGGAAGAGAAAGAGAATGAGGCAGAAGCAATATTTGGGAAGACAATGGATGAAAATGTACCAACTTTGGTTTGATTAGTGTTTCATGATATATTTTTACTCATGCTTTCATTTTCAACTTTTCTATTTTTTCTATGTTGTATCTCATAATTAATATGCAACTTGTAATTTATAAAGTATAGCCTAAAATTTTTTGTCCTTTAACTGGAACATATGGTACCTTTAGATTTAATGTAATTACTAACATTTCAAATTGTTCTGTCTTTTCTCTCCTTTCTTGCCTTTTTAGGGTATATTATTTTTTATTATTCCAGTATACCCTTCCACTACTTTGGAAGTTATATATTATGTTTTTCTTTTTTAGTGGCTCCCTTAGAAATTATAATGTGAATAATTAACACATCAAAGTTTAATGTCATATAATACCTTTACCCTTCTCCTAGACAGTAGAAATCGTAAAGAATTTTAATACCAATTACTCCCTTCTTAATTTATATTATTTTGCTAGGTATTTTAATTCTATCTTTTCTATATTCCACAACATATTATTACCATGTTTTGTTTAATATAGTCAAAGTTCACTTAGATTTACTCAAATACTAAT
>CM053567.1:73201701-73218643 GCA_028646485.1 Cryptoprocta ferox | reverse complement strand
GTCTTTTACGTCTTTGGTTAGGTTTATTCCTAGGTATTTTATGTTTTTTCATGCAATTGTGAATGGGATCAGTTTCTTGATTTCTCTTTCTGTTGCTTCATTATTGGTGTATAAAAATGCAACCAATTTCTGTACGTTGATTTTGTACCCTGCGACTTTGCTGAATTCTTGGATCAGTTCTAGTAGGCTTCTGGTGGAGTCGATTGGGTTTTCCATGTAGATTATCATGTCATCTGCGAAAAGTGAAAGTTTGACTTCTTCTTTGCCAATTCTGATGCCTTTTATTTCCTTTTGTTGTCTGATTGCTGATGCTAGGACCTCCAGCACTATGTTAAACAACAGTGGTGAGAGTGGACATCCCTGTCGTGTTCCTGATCTCAGGGGGAAAGCTCTCAGATTTTCTCCACAATTTGCAGTGTTTAAGTCTTTCATTTGGACTTCTTCCTGAGGGGAGCTTACCTAGGACTGCCACTGGGTAAATAAATTATCAGTTTCTTTATTCCAAAATACTTTGAGGTAAATAAGTGGGGTTTTTTTGCCTTAATCCATTAATTTTTATTGGTTTATAAAAAAACTGTAGGATAATATTCTGTGAAAGAGAATCATAACTTGCTTTTCGTAAAATTCCATTTTCTCCAATATCTTGTCTCCAGACCAACAAAAAGAGCAGTGATAATATCTTTTCAGAGGCAAAATTGGTGTGGATTTTTTTTCCTCTTAGTAGAACTTTAGACTCTGAAGAAGTATTTTAGTACACTTATTTAAAGAACAGCTAGATTTACTGCCAAATAGCTCTTCATGAAAGACATATGTAAATACAGCAGAGTAAACGAGATAATTCTATTTCATTTGAAAAACACTTTCTTAATTATGTGAACTTGTTTGAAAGAATATGAAATGCTCTGTATTTAGTTCTGTAAGAAGTTTGGCTGTGATATTTATGATGTAATCATAGCCAGAAGTTGAAAATTATATTAATATTGAATGCAAAACTATTTTCTTTTCTCTCTTCCTGTATTTTTAATAAAGGAAAATGCTAATTAAAAAATTGATTGCAAAAAATATCCTCTCTGGCACTCAGTACTGCCATTTAGCTTTATTTTATTTGTAATGTGTCAAAATTTACATTTGCAATGTTCTAGTCTCCAAACTATTATGTTTACCAAAATTGAATCAAATATGTTCTTTTATCAAAGGTAGCATTAAAACGCACAAAAGGCTAGTCTTCCTTACATCCTTACTACATAAGGTAGTTCACCAGAACATTTTTGCCCCAATGCAGTTTCCAACAAATATCTAATATGTTGTTTCTTGTCATTCCAGATATGAAACCAGCATATGGAAGCAATTTCGTATCTGCTATCTGGTTCAGATCTTAAGACTCTGAAATAACTTGAAAGATGATATTATCTATCTTTTACAAATAGGGAACTGAGGAGCCTATATGACTAAGTGACTAACTGTCTTGCCCCAAATCCTACTGTTAATGAGTAAAATCCATTCAAGGATATTAATTTCCTGCCTTACAAAGCTAAGCTCTTTCTCACTCCCTTGTGCTGCCAACGCAACCCTGATTTAAATGCTGATCTTGTTGGTTAATTTCTCTACTTTCCTTGGCCTTAGCAACAACATACCACAATCCAAATAGTTTAAATAGGCAATACATGCATATGAAACATTCAGCTTATATTATCCTTGGAAACATTTTTTGTTGTTGTACCACTAAAGTTAAAGTGATCACTGCCTGTGTAGAAAATTGTATATATGAAATCACTAGTAAAATTCCAAAATTGAACTCATCATCACTTAATACTGCAGCCCCAAGACGGCAGTTTATTCCAGTGAATGTCATACTCATTGACCCTGTAACATTAATCAAACGCCTAAGAGTCACCCTGGATTTTCCCAGTTCCTTTGCGCCTCTATTCCAATCACAAAGTCTTTCATTTTCCCTCCAGGATGTTACCTTTTTCTTGCCTGGGTGATTTCTATGCATCCTATGTGCCCTTCCTGCCAGGAATCTCCTCCTGCTCCAATCAAATTATTACCAAAGAGATCTTTCTGTCCCACTGTTTTACATACCAGCTTTGAATATGTCAGCACCTCCTTCAGGATAAAGTTAGATTCCACAGGCAGGTATATGTCATGATGTAACTCTGACCTCCCCAGCCTCATCTCCTCCCACCTTTTTCTCCACACAGTCTATTCATACAACCCATTACAGTCCACAGGCTCTCCTGCCTATTGACCTACACACATGTTCTCTCTTCTGAGAACATGGTCGCCACCATCAGCACAGGAAGAGATGTGATGTTGCAACAGTAGTAGTTTGAATATTAATCAATGCTCATATCAAGTTTTTTTACTAGCATTTAGGAGAATCCCCCTTCTGCTCACCTCTCTCTCACACTGGTCCTTCCTGCTTTTCTCCTATTAGGGAACAACAATTTCAATAATTTGTAACACTTTTCAGATTGAAAGTGAATGGGCAATATCACACTGGGATATGAGGTCAGAACTAGGAGAGACAGAGACAATAAAAACTCTAAGGGCAGTTAGGGGATTGAAGTTTTAGATGTGGTATGTCTAACAGAGGAAGAAACATATAACTCCTCAAGCTTTTCAGGAAAAAAGTTTCTTCCATAAGACTAGCAAAAGGAGTAGGAGGTTCTATGTCCAGTAGAGTTGATGCTACCTGAATTAGCACAGTCCTCCAAAACCTGGTTCATAGTTGTGCATATCATCTGAATTCTAGCTTAAGATCTAACAAGAGACATCTAAACACAACCAGCCATATGGTTTAATGACAAATATTGAGCTTGAATTAATCTTTTATTCCAGAGTGGATATCTATAAATTGAAATTAATAAGAAAGTTGTAGGGGTTCTACATAAGCTAGAATGAAAAGATAGATTCCAAGTGCAGAGACTTACAGTTTATAAGAAAGCATCACTTCCTGTTATCAGAAATCTCCTGAAAGCTTGCACTCAATTAATTAGAGAAACAAATGAAATAACATTAAGTTGAAATAAAACTGAGCATGACTAAAATGCAAATTAAAGGGGAAGTCCAGTACTAAGTCTTGAGTAGTATGAAACAAGGGAATAATGTGGCAAAATTAGCATTTCAATAGAATTAAAATCTATATTGGGACACCTGGGTGGCTCAGTAGGTTAAGCATCTGACTTCGGCTCAGGTCATGATCTCATGGTTTGTGAGTTCGAGCCCCGTGTTCTGCTCTGACAACTCAGAGCCTGGAGCCTTCTTCCAATCCTATGTTTCCCTCTCTCTCTGCTTCTCCCCTGCTTGCACTCTGTCTCTCTCTCAAAAATAAATAAACATTAAAAAAATTAAAAAAATTAAAAACTATATTAAAATCAATATAGAGTATAGTAGAGTACAAAAATCAGTAATAAGGGATAGAAACCTGAAAAGATGACCCACAATGCAGTGAATTCAAAACAAAAATTCCAAGAAAAATAAACATTAAAACAGAAGAAAAAATCAAGGACATAATTGTAGAAAAGCATTTTAAACATCAGTGCAAACAGAATATGTGTGATTGCTGTTGCTCTACATGCTTCAGGAAATTTTTCTGAAAAGCTCTCTTAAAGAGAGAGCTGATAATTGTATATCTCTGATAATTGTATATGTATCAAAATATTCATTTTACATGAGAATAACAAAATGGTAATCTAAGATATGCAATCTGTCAAATTCCAAAGTGCCGTTCTCCAGGATAAAATAAGCTGTGTTCTAGAGCTATCTGAATAATAAATCAAAATTGAGAATTATACTAAAAATTAACATCTACAGATAATTTTTTTATTTATTTCTGAGAGACAGAGAGAGACAGCGTGAGCAGGGGAGGGTCAGAGAGAGAGGGAGACACAGAATCTGAAGCAGGCTCCAGGCTACGAGCTGTCAGCACAGAGCCCGACGCGGGGCTTGAACCCACGAACCATGAGATCATGACCTGAGCCGAAGCCAGACGCTTAACCGACTGAGCCACCCAGGCGCCCCTCTACAGATAATTTTAAGGAAAAAAAATTGTATCTCCCTAAAGATCTAAAGCCAACTAAAATCCAAACTTGTATACTTGCAACAGAGAAAGAACTTTAGATATATATGTATTTGTGTTTATGTTCCTGTATGTGTCTGTGTATGAGCTAATAAAAAATATTACTTGTGGATTCTTGGAAAACAAAGTATCCAAGTCTAATTTGAATCCACTAAGAAGAGAACCAAACAAGACCTCTAGAAGATAGAATATGTTATTTATCTGGGCAAGACAGTTTCTTAAAACCAGTTAACATTGTTAAAACTAAATAACTATTGCTAATATAGCTATGAGATGTCATAAATGTTTAAATGTCATAAATATTTAAATGTCATAAATATTTAAAATAGGAATATAATGCCAATTCGAAACAACTTTATAGCAGTATTCTAGGAATAAAACTCCAGATTAAATAGCTTCAACAAATTGAGTCATTTGGAAAATAATATGTTCTGACCAACCCAAGTCAAATTAAGAACTAAATATAATAAAATGTTTAAAATTCTGCAATAATCAAACCAAGGCACAGAATCAAACCAAAAGGAATAGAAAAGTATGCCCACAAACAGGTCAAGTACTAGTATACTTAAGAATTTAACGTGGGATAAGATAGTACTTAAGTCAGAGGAGAAAGGATAATTTATTTAAAAATAGAGCAGGGAACTTATCATTTGGGGGAAAAAATAATCCCTCTCCTCAAAGATACAGCCTAGAATGAATTACAGATTGGATGAAGATTTATATTGGAATAACGAAACAAAATGTTTAATAAGAAACTATAAGGGAACACTTACATAAATTTAGCACAGATAAAGACTTTCTAGGCATGCTATCAATGCATCCATTGATTTAAGGAAAATTTTGATAGATTCATCACATATATATTTAATACAGATATTCCTTCTAACTGGAGGAAAAAACTTAGAGAAAATATTTAAACATAAGTAACAAGTAAATGTTTAATAGTCTTTATATATAAAAAGTTCTTAGAAATCAATAAGAAGAAAAAATTTTCAGTTTAAAAAATGTTTAAAATTTAAATTTAAAAAATTTAAAAAAGGGCAAAAATTGCTAGATGAAACCTATTAAAATATGTGGTTTGTACATTTGAAAAATAAGGAGATAGTACCTTTTAATTAGCAGGTTATCAAAGATTGTGTTTATTTGTAATAACAAAGATGTAAAGAAATAAGCTTTTTGTATACTATTGGTAGAATTATGAATTAATTCATCTTTTCTTGGGGCCAAGTTTGCTCCAGTCCCTTATGGTCATGTACTTCCTTTGACCCAGAAATTTTACTATAAGAATTAATACTAGAATAAGCATAGACATATGAAGATTATATATTTATAAGCATAACATAAAGTGATCTAACACTTACCTATCAGATATACCTGTGCCCTGTAGAAATTTTTGCACTTAAATTGGAATTAAAAATGCCTTAAATATGGCATTCCCTACATGTTATTTTTTTAGTCATTAAAAGCTATGTTTATGTAATTACCCTTAAAAAGTCCTCAGGGAAATGTGCATGAAGAGAAACAAAGAAACTTCAAAGGACTGGGTTTGGCAAACAAGAAAAAAGATGGAGGATTTGTTGAATAATCAGGAAAAGGTAGGCAGGGAATTTTTCATGAAGGATGGACAAAGTGACAAATCTGGTACTATTCCCCTACCTCTGCACATTGAACCTGTCCTTTTTTTTCTGTCATTAAGAAGTAGAGAAAATCATGATAGGTTCAGTGTAGTAAGTGTCTCTTGCCCACCCTATACTAAATCCATTTGTCTCTATCTTCCCCAGGACAAATGACTATGGGAGCATAGTGTTGTTCAGAAAGTTTGAATCTATCCATGAAGACAACATTCACATTTTTCTACATCAAAACAACACAAACTAAAAGTTTTGAAACATGTCTTGTCCTAAGGGTCAAAGTCTTTTAAAAGTGGCTAGGGGAAGTACACTGGTTTTTGTATTTGAATGATGCATTTAATGGTCTTTTTAAGATCCTCGTTGTCAAATGTACTCGTATTGCTCAGCCTCATTCAAATAAGTAAGTATGTTGGATTGTTAATCCTCCTTGGCTGCAAGTTCAGACCTAGCAGTCATTATTATAGTAGACATTTGTCGTTCTCCTGAGACTCCTACCTCTGAAAAATTCCACATCTTCTGAGTTTAGATAAGAGATAAGCTGGATTCCCTTTAGAGAAATTGATTGTCTCACCATCCTAGAACATTATTCTGGCTCATGAGACACTAGGAACCAAAGGTAAAATATACCTGGGTAAAATATACATTTTCAAGATAATAGGAGATAAAAATATAAAAACACAGAACTCTAATATTGATTTTTCTAAAAGATGTTTCCAGGGCAATATGGGCTCTCTCAAACAAAGTGAAAGATAAGGTGTAATAGTTTTTATCCACTACAAAAGGGCATTATACTTGAGCCATTTTAGTTGTAAGAGACAAAACGTAACCACTTTTGAATATGCTATCTAAGCATTTATGAGATATATTAAAAGGTGTGAATTTCAAGTAAAATCTCAGAGAAAAAGAAGGCTTTTCACCTGACCAAATTGTAGTGAAAGTAGCTTCACTATTTTACCCAGGAAATCCAATGGTTAAGTTTGTGGCTAGCCCCTAGGGGAATCACAGAATAAATTCTTTAGACTCGTGATCAAAGCCATTACCCTTTCCCAAATTGTCTCTTCTTATTTTGAGTAATAGATCCTAGTTTGTTTCTGATACCTATTTACAAATAAACATGTGACCATGGGACCTGAAACTTCACATTATGAATTTGACATCTTAACCCAGTTATCTATTAAGTCAGGTGTACTCCAAAATGCTCCATCCTCAAATGGAAATGGATATACACGACAGGACCTGATAAAGTTCTGAAGGCACAAGTGAGTTTTGGTGCTACCATTTTATTCCTTCCCTCTATTTTTGCCTAAGGTATTATGCAAAGCTGCCAATGATCAGTTGACTGAAAGAGGGTGGAATGGGGAATTCTAGATTTCAGAAGGCCCTGCACAAAATATAGGCATTCTCAAAATATAACTTTTTACCCATGAAATTCTGGGTGCTGTTAATTTGGTTGTCTCAGTAACCAAAGAACTACTGCTTATATCAGAAGATACAAAAATGGAATAATTAACTGGTAAGTTGACAATACCACCTGTCCACTTCAAGCTCTTCAGGCCACTAAGTGAACAGGAAATAAAGGGGATTATGCTGTTGACTTTTGAGATTGATTCTGTCAAGAGGAATTAGAATTGCTGCTACACAGTTAAGAAAGTAAGAAATATTGATGATTCTAAACGAACATCCGGGAAGCCTCCTGGTTCTGACTGTTCATTGATAAGATTCTTTGGGAGGCCACAGCATTTATGTAGGAAACCAAAGTCTTAACCAAAATGTTAGTTTCCTCAAAAATGACAGTATGGGACACTGCATCAGGTTAAGCACCTTGACATTTGAAGTGTTGGCTAATTTTTTTTAAAGATACATAAAATGAGTAGTAGAAAAATCATAATTACAACTTGAGCCTCACGACCGGTTACAAAGACCACAACAACTTCTTGTGTTTTCTTCCTTTCTCGGGCTTATATATTTCACTTCTCCCTTCTTGTTTATCTTTCCTTCCACCATTCTGTATAGGGTATATTGATGCTAAACAACTTTTCAGTTTGTCTCTTAGGATTACAATAGATTGTAAATAAACTAGAAGGAAAATGGATTTTTCAGGATGCAACAATGAATGACATTTTGTGTGGTTCCCCTTTGGAGAGGAGATGAATGCAATTTGGACACATGAAGGTTAGTTGCACTAAGTTGGAGAAACATTTTTATTTTATTATTACTGAAAAAAGAATTTAAGCTAATGTTGCACATGCCAATGTGGATGTCAGTGCATATCTGGCGCCCTTTTTCACTTCTCAGTATCTACATCTTGTTCTCAGTGGAAGACCCAATCTATCTCCTAGGATAGAAACTCAGATTGCCAAGTTCTCAGTTTTCCCTTCTCATTTGGAGGGCATCAGTCACACCCACCAGCCCCAAACTTGGCAGGCAGTATCAGAAAGAAGCAGAGACTAAAAGAATCCTCCCTGACAGTCACAAAACAAGATTTCCCAGGGCACTTGAGGCAGCAGTGCCACCAAGATCAGTGAGTGCTGTGGGTGTAGAATCAACATTTAAGGTATTAATGTGGCTTCATTTTTCTCCTGAAACAGTTTTCATAATATTATTTGGATATTTTCTGCAACTGTTTATACTCCAAAGGGCTATATAGTATGTTGTTTTTCTATTTCCTAATATCCTTTGTTTTGTTTTGTTTAAAGTTTATTTATTTATTTTGAGAGAGAGGGAGTGTGTGTGTGTGTGTGTGTGTGCATGTGTGTGCACACACATGTGTGCGCACAAGCAGAAGAGGGGCAGAAAAAAGGGAGAGAGTGAATCCCAAGTAGGCTCCACACCATTAGTGTAGAGCCTGACACAGGGCTCAGTCCCATGAAAGATGAGATCATAACTTGAGCTGAAATCAAGAGTAGGACGCTTAACCTTAAACCTTTTTACTTTTTATTCTGAAGTAATTTTAGGTCTATTACCTTTTAAGAAAATCTTTTTTCTGTTTAAATCATCAAGAATAGTTTTCTGTGGCTTACAATTAAGAGTCCTGACTATACAGTTTTACAGTTCAACACAGGATTGTTCATTATAAATAACTAGAAATTAATTTAATATCCAAAATTTGGTATTGGGGTCAAGCAAACTGTATTTATGCCATAGAATGCTGGCAATCATTTTAAAATGTTATAGGGTAAAGTGTAATGGCATACAAAAATGTTCATGGTATACCAAGTAGTAGAGGATGTTGTAAGCTTGAGTCCTAGGTCATAGGTAGTAGAGGATGTTGCAAGCTTGAGTCCTAGGTCATAGGTTTTTATAACTTCATAACTCACATTATCTATTATCTGTCTATCTATCTATCTATCTATCTATCATCTTCTATCTTGTGTTCATTATCTATTAGTGTATAACAAATCACCCCAACCTAAACAGCTTTAAATGCCAATTGTTTTTATTCTCTCCCAAGTTTCTTTGAGTCAGGGATCTGGGAGTAGCTCATCTGGGTGGTTCTAATTCAGTATCTCTCATGAGGTTGCAGCCAAGCTATTGGCTGGGACTGAAATCTGTGAAGACTCACCTGGGACTAAAGGATCCTCTTCCAGTTTCGGGAGGACTGCAAGAGGCTTGATTTCCTCCCCATGTGATAATCTCCATAGGACTGTTCACCTTGCTTCCCCTATAGAAAGTGGGGAGAGAAAGAGGGAAAGAGAGATGGAAGGAGATAGAGAGAGGAAGAGAGAGAGGGAGGGAGCTTGAGATGGATGCACAGTCTTTTAAAAGCTAACATTATAAGTGATATTCTATCACTAGAAGCAAGTCACTAAGTCCAGCCCACATTCAAGGGGAGGGTAATTAAGCTTCTCCTTAGTGGAGGAGTACCAAAGGATCTAGAAATACATCTTTCAAATTAGCATGTACACATGCCAATATAGATACAAATATTTAAATACATATTTCATAATAAATACACCCAGAAAAGTACGTGGTGTAACATATGTGTATTATAAAAATCACCCCATAATTATAAATGTGTGCATGTATGTGTGTATGTGCATGTGCAAGCACTGCCTGTGCCAACTTTACACCTGACAACTTCTAATGAATTACAACAAGGCTGAAACACTCCCCAAGGGAAAGGGTATTTTTTTCATTGTGTTTACAACTGACTTGCACACATATACAGACATGACTCTCAGACTATGGGAAGTGGAGAGAGGATGGTAGAAAGGGCAGATTTCAGGCAGGAACTATGGGATCCCTGGAGAGGATCCTAAGGAAGGAAAAAGGAGCTCAGTAAAACAAACTGGACTGAACTCCCAGAGACAAAATATAGTGGTTTGAGGTACTACTAGAGCATGGCAGCTTACACTGCATCCACCCATCAGTTTCTCCAGAGGGATATGGCCTCCCAGGGCCTTCTATTCTAATACAGCTGCCACCAGGAGATGAATGAGTAGCAGGAATGAATGATTAGCATTCTAATGTGAGGAATGCCCATAAATAACTGGAGAGGGTAGAGATAGGAGACAGGCTTTGCCGCAGAAGACTGATGTGTTCTATAGCTAGTGAGATTTGCATATTCATATTATTATGACATTATTTCTATCTAAAGGCTGTTTGGTAGACCTTCAGACTGGATAAATACCAAAAAGTTAATATTATTTTGACTTTCTTTTTTGCTAGTCTATATCTTCTAACCTTTGTATAATTAACATATTTGCTAGTAATAAAAAATAGGTTTCAAAAATACTTCAATTATGAAGATCAAAATATAATAGAAAGTGAAAATAGGGTACAAAACTATATACAGTAGGAACCCCATTCATTTTTAAGTACAGATGTATGATAACAAAAAGTGTTAATAGATTAAATATGTATAACTATCTCTATATCCATATACTTATCTATAACTATTCAGAGAGAGAAAACATAGCAAGAAATATACCAAAAGGTAGGTAGTCCTTATTCATGCGATTACAAATGATGTTGTTGTCTTCTTGTACTTTTCTGCATTTTTCAAAAAATTTTAATGAGCATGTATTACTGTTATGATCCAATAGAAAAAACTAAACATTTTAACAATTAAAAGGAAAATAAATTATGACATTTTCATAGGATGAAATATTAATTATTAGTATTTCATTTCCAAAGAAATGTAATTACATAGTAAATGAACATGATATAATTGATAGTAAAAAGAAGGTTAAAAAGCACAACATAAGCAATGCTAAATCATCTCTGTATCTGTGTGTGTGTGTATGTATGTATGTGTGTGTATATATATATATATATATATATATACACACCAAGAATTTGAGTAGGGCTCTTCCTGTTGTCTTAGAATTTTGGCTGAAGCCCCAAAACAGAGAAAAATGAGTTATAAATAACTGCACATTCTAAAGAGAGATGCTAGACACATCCATGGAAGATTCAGTGAAGAGAAAAGAACTGTTCCAGCAACTATCAACCCCTACCACCACCTCTAACCTACTTACGTGAAGTCTAAGGTTCAAAAGTGGATTCAAGAGCACTCTTCAGAGAGAAGAATAGCTCAGAGTCACAGAGAATACAATGGTATTTTCCCTTCCCTTCAACCTCTCCCTCAAATGTTCCAAAAAAGACTGAAATAAAGTGAGAATCTTGACAGAGCTTGATGTGTGTCTCCTGGAATTTCAGGACCCTGGAGACTGCTTCTCAGTCTGAAAGCAAGCAATGGGCTGGAGTCATCTGAGTTAGCAAAATAAGGACAAAAAATTATCAAAAGGAGCAGCTTGTACTTCAGCCATATAGCACGGTAAGGATGCATAAGATTCTTGAGAGCTAAGTGGCATGATGGATGTGACCCAAAAAGAAAACTAAGAGGTAGCTGACAAACATGTTAAGGAGTCAGAGAAATATCTATATAAGGACACAGCATAGCACAGAACTGTGTGTGCGTGTGTGTGCGCGCGCACTTGCATGTACAAAGTGACCCTAAAAAAATAGAAATCCATGTGTTCTGTGTAAGTATTTGGACACTTTCCAAAATGGAGGACCTCGCTAACAAATAGTATTAGTCAATAGAGAACTAATATAGTACTAGTCATCTATGACTTTGTCTCTTTTCCTCTAATTCCCCTTCCCTTGTTTGAACACTAGGGAGTCTAACAGCAGGATGAGGATTGATAGTAATATCCTGCTCACCTTCCTATTACAAGTCCTTGAGCCAGAGTGTGTCAGAAGTAGGCTGAATAGAGGGGAGACACTTTTATTTGAATGAGAAATTAAAGTTTTGGGGGGACCTGGGTGGCTCAGTCAGTTGGGCATCCGACTTAGGCTCAGGTCATGATCTCATGGTTTGTGAGTTCGAGCCCCGCGTTGGGCTCTGTGCTGACAGCTCAGAGCCTGGAGCCTGCTTCCAATTCTGTGTCTCCCTCTCTCTCTGCCCCTCCCCTGCTCATGCTCTGCCTCTCTGTCTCTCAGAAATAAATAAAAATTTTAAGAAAAGAAATTAAAGTTTTTATGTGGACATTCATTACTAGCCTTTTAGGACCTGAAAATGAATCTTCTTTTTCAAACAGAAATATATTATAATAATTAAAACTACATAAATACATGGTCTAGCTAAAATGCTCTTTGTATTATTTTAATTTTATTTATTTAACAAAAAGGGGTATGGGTATGTGTATACACACGTATATGTGTACAAGGAATAGATAGATGAATAGATGACAAATAGATAGAAAGACAGGTAAAGGTATACAGGCATTGACACATAGACCTCCATACCTTCAAAATAATAATTTGAGAAAGCAATGTGTCAAACTTTAACAATGGTTATCCCCAAGAGATAGGAAAAAGAGATACCATTTTTCATCTATTCTGTCTATCCTTATCTTTTCCTATATTTTGCACTAACACTGTGTATTAATT
The DNA here is from genome assembly GCA_028646485.1 of Cryptoprocta ferox. Classification (NCBI taxonomy): domain Eukaryota; kingdom Metazoa; phylum Chordata; class Mammalia; order Carnivora; family Eupleridae; genus Cryptoprocta; species Cryptoprocta ferox. The sequence goes on along the minus strand of CM053567.1, from coordinate 73,206,034 downwards.
TTATAAACAGAATAAAATTTTATCTAAAAAATTCTGATTAAGGGGCATTTTACTGTTCCACTAAAGTGCACTAGACTGAAAATAGAAGTGCTTCTGACAAAGATGGTCAAAAAAAGATACCAAATATAATCTGAATCTAAACAGTACATTTAACAGAGGTCGGAGTATTTTACATGGTTCCTAACGATTAAACTATCTATATAGAGGAATGGATAATCATTTAAACAGCCATCATTCTCAATAAGAAAAATTATTTTTGCAAACATAGGATTTGTATCATAAATACTTGCATCTCAATTTATTTAATACTCCCATTTTTATTCTGATATTGGCTGATTTGACTTTTAAAGTTGTGGTTCACCCAGTTCCAGAAAAAAACAAAAAGCTTGCTAACCACCTTCTATCCCTAAATTTACTTTTATCACTCTTGTGTTGATCAACATATCTATTTACCATACTCAGAGCCCTACATGTTTCTGTCCATAGAGATTCCCTTGTTGCCTTGCTTAAGTGCTGCTTCTGAGAAAAGACTTTCCTTTAAGAGAGAAGAAGGACCAAATGTAGTCAAAGAGCTACAGACTGACAGCCAGGAAGTTGCCCTTGATGTATTTGAAATGAATAAGAGCTAAACTATTTGACCTCTCTAGTTCTCATTTTCTTTATCTGAGTCTCTTCTTTCACACACAATTCCCTTGAAATCCCATATTGGTAGAATTACCTAGACATTCATTTCTGCTTGCCAAGCTTTCAATTGCCTCTATTTTATTTTATTGAGGCCCTTTCGCGGTGGACCTCCTTCTTTCTTAGAATTTTATAGTAAAATTCAATGCTGTCTCTCTGGCTAAAATTTCCCAACAGTGGGTTGAAAATTTAGGTCTTCCTGAATTAGGTCTTCCTGAGCCAGCAGCTTTTTCCCTCTCGTCTTTGTCTGCATGCCATATACGCATCTGACTCCCAACACATTGTTAGACCCACTGCAGATTGGCAGAGCTTTCACTGAGTCACAAAAGGGGATATCAGTTTAGGTTTCATAAATGGAATCAATATGAAGTTGAATCTGTCAGCAGTGACTAGTAAAAATGTAATTGGTACACATTTCATCAGTTTGTTTTCTCCAAACATTAAAGAAGAAATGTTTTGCCTTCTTGTAATATCAGATAACCTAAAACATTTTCTTTCAGGGGATATCATATTACCTTTTTAAAATTCCTTTACCTCTCTTTCAATGTAACTTAAACACAGTTTTACTGGACATTATTATTCCCCAATTTAAGTTTGCATTTTCTCTTAGGTGAAAACCTTGACTTTCTGGGGCATTAATGGTGTTCAAAAATGAGAGCCATCATTCCTAGACGTGTGACAACCATTTGCTTCTACCAAGAAGTAAAAACAGGACAGGAATTCCAGTGACTACAAGTACATTGCAGGATTCCTTGAGCAGGGTTTCTTATTCCTAATCTACTGAAAACACAATAGGCAATAAGTGAAGAGCATCTGTCCCTTCAGGAGGCTCTTTAGAGCTGGCAGAATGTGAAACGTTTTAGAAAAACTCCTGTATTCATCTTTATCTATTTTTTCTTGTCTAATTTTCAAGCTCTTTAAGATTATCTCAAATGAAATAGAAGCTCACTATCTTATTCTCTAAACTTACTGTCTGAGAGGATTGTATTTACTCCTAAACAAATGGCATTGTTAGGACCTGCATATCTATAATGAGTGAAACCACTGTCCACGTAACATAAATACACATTTATTGTAACAGTAACTACCATTTTATACTGCTTTTGTCCTGAAAAACGATTTCACATGTATACTTAATTCCTAATGGTCACTCAGGCTTTCCTTTAAAATGGACACTTTGGGGCGCCTGGGTGGCTCAGTCGGTTGAGCGTCCGGTTTCGGCTCAGGTCATGATCTCGCGGTTCGTGGATTCAAGCCCCGCATCGGGCTCTGTGCTGACAGCTAGCTCAGAGCCTGGAGCCTGCTTCAGATTCTGTATCTCCCTCTCTCTCTGACCCTCCCCTGCTCACGCTGTCTCTCTCTGTCTCTCAAAAATAAATAAAAAATATTAAAAAAAAATGGACACCTTGAATGCTGTATGACTTACTCTTGATATAAAATACAAGAATAGATGCAAGAACATTTTGGGCAGGAATAGCCACAAACCAGAAAGAAAGAAATTTGGATCTTTGTAACCATTTTAAAATTGCATAGGCTTAATTTTTTTAATGTATGCAAATAATACAAAAGTATGTAGGTTACAAAGTAAATACCACCTTATGCTCCCTGCTGTCCTCTTCCTGCTGTCTCTCTCATAGAACCTTCCTGAAAGATCAATGTAAATTTTGTCGAGGCTTAGTGTGTGCATTTCTACACAAAGTTTGTATGTGTATAACAAATATCTTTTTATTTTCATAAGGAAAATCATACCATACACATTATTATGAAAAAAAACTTTCTTAAATTATGTCAAAATATCTTACAGGTATTTCCTATTTTTAAACTGTAGTAAAATATTCATTATATAAAGCTGATATTTAACCATTTCATTATTGATTTAAATTTAGGCTTCTCTCAGTTATTCTTGATTATAAACTCTGCTTCAGTGAATATGTTAGTAAATAACTAGATATCTATGTACATAGAAGTTGAAATTTTGTTCAAGTGTTAAGATCATTTAAAATTTTTGATAAAGATTTCCAAAGGCCCACCAAAGAGGCTTAACCAATTTATATTCCCACAAACAGTATATTCAGAGTTGCCATTTCCCCACAAATTCACCAAAACTGGATATTATCAATGATCAATCTTTTTACTTTTTTCTAAATTTGAGGGAATATATATTTATCGCAAATGCTTTAATTTAATTTCCCTGATTTTCACAGCAGAGTTACTATCATTTCAAAAGTTTATGTATTTATTCATATTTCCTATGCTTTTACCCTCTCCTTATCAGGTGATTCATTTCTTACTAACTTGTAGACGATTTTGTATATTCTTTGTTATACACACATATATACATTTTTTTGTTAAAACAATAATTTGTATACATATATGCATCTTTTTATTCCAGTCTACTGCTTGCTTTTTTGTGTGTTTATTTGTTTTTGTTTTTGTTCACTGGCAAAGAGAGCCCAAAGTGGCAAGTTAGTAATTATAGCCCCTTGTAGGGTTGATCCCATAGCAGAAGAGCTAGGATCTCTAATCTAGCAAAGACCAAGATTGTGGGGATGAAAAGATAAGCCTTAGTGAAAGGAATCATATGTGTTTTGATCCATGCTTACTTTTCATCCTTGCTACCATGACATCATTGCTCCATTGTATAAGTACTGGGATGACTCAGTAAGAAGCTAACTGACATTCATCATTTACTTAGTTGTCAAGAGCTTTGTTTGAGATTGCTGCTTTCTGGTAGCCTATGTAGATGCATTTCTGCTGGACATTCTTGTCTCATGTCTTTGAGTTTTGTTCTTTCTAACTACTGACTATTTGATCATATTATTTCCTACTGCTCAGGAGTCGGTATATATCCTTTACTCTGGCCACTTCTTTTTCAATGTGAAACAGATAATCAATTGTATTGCTCTTAATTCTGTCCAAGGGGAAGATTTCTATTAATAACTTTCCTTCAGGGTCAAGATTGAGTGGGGCTTTCACACAGCAGCAACTGTTTTGTGGCTAGCACCATAATATACCAAGATTTTTTGAGCGAGGCCCAAATCCTTTTTCCCTCTGTCAGGGAGTACCCATTGGTGCCATAGGCATGGATTGAAGGAAAGGTACTAGTACTACATAGATCAGGCAAATGAGCCTAGGTTACCTGTCTGTATAATTTACTCAGATGTTCTAGACCGACTTCAGTCCAGTCCTGAATGTATCCCTTCCCCTATGTAATGGATTGCTGTTATACCCACCTGTCCTTTTGACTTGGTAGATCTGATAGCTGATGATGAGCAGCTTTGTTTCACAGTCACTTGTGTCCCATCATGAGGACTAAATTTTTATTTGTGACCAAAATCATGCTATTTTTCCAAATAAGGAATTGTTCTCTGCCACAAAAAATAGGGCTTTGCTCCAGAATCCTAAGTAAACCTAGTACTTTCTTTTTAAATTTATTTTTTTTTATTTTTTTTTTTTATAGTTTATTGTCAGGTTAGTTTCCATATAACACCCAGTGCTCTTCCCCACAAGTGACCTCCACCAAGACCATCACCCCACTTTACCTTTTCCCCTTCCCCTTCCCCCCTCAGTTTGTTTTCAGGATTCAAGAGTCTCTCGTGTTTTTTCTCCCTCCCTCTCCCTAACTCTTTTTCCTCCTTCCCCTCCCCATTGT
>CM053567.1:73166374-73201201 GCA_028646485.1 Cryptoprocta ferox | reverse complement strand
CCAAGGGATACAGGAGTGCTGATTCATAGGGGCACATGTACCCCAATGTTCGTAGTGGCACTTTCAACAATAGCCAAATCATGGAAAGAGCCTAAATATCCATCAACTGATGAATGGATTAGGAAGATGTGGTTCATCTATACAATGGAATACTACATGGCAATGAGAAAGAATGAAATCTGGCCATTTGTAGCAAAGTGGATGGACCTCGAGGGTGTCATGCTAAGCGAAATAAGTCAGGTGGAGAAGGACAGATACTATATGTTTGCACTCATAGGTCTAACAGGAGAAACCCAACAGAGGACCATGGGGAGGGGAAGGAGGAAAAAGAGTTAGGGAGAGGGAGGGAGACAAAACATGAGAGACTCTTGAATACTGAACATAAACTGAGGGCGGAAGGAGGAAAGGTAAAGGGGGGTGATGGTCATGGTGGAGGTCACTTGTGGGGAAGAGCACTGGGTGTTATATGGAAACCAACCTGACAATAAACTATAAAGTTAAAAATAAATAAATAAATAAAATAAAATGTCAACTTTATTTAAAGAAAAAAACCCACTGCAAATTGTGTTTGTTACATGAAGCCCTATCCATTCAAAATGCAAAACAAGCCAGTCCCACTTTTGATTGGTAGATATTTTTAGCTAGTGCCCATTCACCTTAGTTTGAATGGATTTTATTACTAAGTTTAAATTTTGGGTATGTTAATATCTGACAGAGATTCTATTTTAACTCTGCTGATAAAAAAAAAGGAAAAAAAGGAAGATATTTTAACAGTTAAATGAGTTTGAGAACAACAACTTTTCAGCTCATTCTTGTTGTTATCAGGGTATTAGACTAGAGTTTCAGAAGCCATCTTTGCAATCAGGCTGCTGGAGTTTGAATCCTAGCTTGGCTACTTAGGAACCATGTGACTTGAAACACATTGCTTTCCTTCTCTGTCCTTAGTTTCTCTAATTATAAAATGGGGAAAGTAGAGTACCTGTTTCATAGTTGTTGAGAGTATCATATGAGTAAACATATAAATGTTTAGAACAGTTCCTGACACACTAAGTACTCAGCAGTTATAAGCTCTCCTTGGTATTCTCAGAGAATAGTTAACACACAAAAAAGCTGATAAACAATGACAAAGAATAGAGTAGGCTCTTTTAGACTGGTGTCCTGGACATTGCAGGGATTTGAGGGAAGGGATGCACCATTAATGGGGGCTCTACCAAAGGCTACCTCTCCTTCCTATTGCTTGAGATGGATCTTGAAAAACCAAGAGGAAGAATGTATCACTATATCCCTGTGACCTAGCCAGAACCTTCAGTTCTTTTCTTACTGGTAATATTCATTTCCAAATGAATCCCTCCTCTCCCCCTCCTACCCCTGCAAACTTGCAAAACCCACATGCCTCTCCTTGCTTGAGAAATACATGTGCCAAGTTTGAAAATTTAAAATTCAAACTCCTTTAATTTTTTACATACACATAAATTCTGGCAAATTTCAATGCTGGTAAAAAAACACGTTTTGCTTGTTGGAATGCTATTATCGCTCCAAACGAATGAACAGATTTCTTCAGCCTTTTTAAATGTAATTCATTTCTGAGAAGACAATAGGGATGTAGAATTTCTCCTTCAAGGGTCATGCTGAAGGAGGTGTAGAAAGTACTGAGTTTGTGCACACAACATACTGAATAAGTTTCCTCTCATTTATAACTGGTTATTATATGGACTCTTCTTAGCAAAACTCTCAGCGAGACAACATTGCCTTGAAAAAATTAAGCATGGAGTTTTAACAGGAACCTATAATCCTCACATAACCCATTACAATGGATAGTTTCATGTGTCAAATTGGGTTGGCTATATTACCCATGTTTTCAATCACATGCTAATCTCGGTGCTGCTGTGAAGTTATTTTGTAGAAGTGGTTAACATCTGCAAACAGTTGACTTTAGGTAAAGAAGACTATCCTTGATAATGTGCATTGGCCTCATCCAATTGGTAGAAAGGTCTTAGGGCAAAACAGAGGTTTCTCCCTTTCATGTAGGGTCTGCAGTGCCAGCTTCTACCTGAGGGTTCCAGCCTGTAGGCTTGCTCTACAAATTTTGGACTCAGACTAACCAAACTCCACAATCTCATAAAACAATATATATATATATATATATATATATATATATATATATATATAGTCTCACTGGTTCTGTTTCTTTCTCTCATAGAGCCCTGACTGATAGAGTCTTCATCTTAATTGTGATATAAAATGCAAAGTACAAATTTCACTGGCATAAGACTTTTTACTTCAACTGCAACAACACTACCGATTTTCAGAATTTGAGCATCTGATATGGTTGGTTTTTAACTTTTTATTGAAATATCACACACACACACACACACACACAGAGGAATAACACATATCAAACTGAACACACCTGAGTAACCAACACCCAGATTAAGAAACAACATAATCTGGATACCAGAAGTCACCTTGGTTCTCCTTGTCATCATGTCCCTTCTCCAAGAGTAACCAGTGTGCTGACTTCTAAACACATAGATTAGTAATCAGACATAAAGATTTTCAGTACAGGCAAGTAAATGTGATTGAAGGATAGATGTCATTATTGTCAGACCTAGGGTGGGGTCTTGAATCAAAGAGACAATCTCATTACTCAGAGGTTGCTCTTTGTTAAGACTTACTAAAGTTCAGAGCAAATGATGAATGTTTCTTATTATTTAAAGCCTGAGTCACTAGATGGGTTTTCTTAAGTGTATATTATAAAATATACTCCAATCAGTAGTTAAAGAAAGCTAAGTCCAGAGAGTTGGGGATTTAGGAGACAAATTTCTGCCCTCACATTATTTAATAATTAATTGTAAGAAATAATTCTGTAAAATGGAAGTTTGTTTCCTTTAAACTTCAAGTCAGTGGTGCTGTAGTGGTCTTGAATACTCCAGATTTTTAATAAAGATGTTAGATCAGCTTCTTTGAAATAAAAAGACTTTCTATGAAATTATCATATTTTCCATATGAAAATATCCTTATTATTGGAATTTACAAGATCTATTATTGATAGTACTTTACTGAATTTGTGGAACTCCCCTAGTCTTCTGCAGCTATTTCCTGGTATCACATATGCAATCAAGTGACAATTCATTACCAGAAAGTTAACCCACAGTAATTTCCAACTTGATGTACATTTTAAAATTAAGTAAATATAGATTATTCGTGTAACTAGCACCACCTCAGAACTTGCATTATAAAAAACTCTATTTCATGGTGGAAAATAGGACTTCTATATCCAGAAAGGTCTATGGAAAGATGGATGCTTAGGAAATGAAGCTAGGAAAGGACTCCAAAGTTCCTATGTACACTCTCTGTCTAGAAACCTCACGGGTACCTGTTACAGCATTCTCTCCCTCTTGGTCAATGTAGGCACTCAATTCTGTTTCTCCCTTGGGAGGGCATTACTCAGATATAAATATACACAACTCCCCAGATCCCTTAGGTTCTAAAAAATTTCATGACATTTGATTTATTGAGGTAAAAAAAAAAAAAAAAACAGATCAGGGAAATGGAAAGCCCTGTTAAATAGCTTGGCCATTCTAGCTCTCAGTGTGGTGATGAGAACAAAATCAGATTAATCTGGCAGTTGGGGATTTCCATGTTGATAACATTTCTGTATTTATATCATAGTCATATGGGTGCATGACTTACCTTAACTAATACAACACAGACTTCTTAAGGAAAAGATATCTTTCCAATAAAGCTTTGTGTTGCTTCCAGGGTGGCTATAAAATCAGTATTTGTCATATGGATTAAAAAATAACCATCATTTAGGTTTTAGAATTAACCCATTAAAATTAGAACAAATTATGCAGTTTTGAGGATGAACATTATTTATCCTCCTAAAGAGGTTTAGATTTTCTGACCATTGCCTAATTGTTTAAAGGAAGAGTAAGCAGAACAAATCTAAATAAAGCCTTGATATTTCAACACTTAAGATGCTGTACATTATTCTGGTTATTTCATCTTGAGAAACAGAAGATCAACAGAAATGATAGAAAAAGAATATGAAGATCATGAAAAAACACTGAGAAGGATATGAGCAAATCCTATTAAATTATTGATCTTAGTTCTTCCTTTAGTTACAACCTTTACAGCAAAACTCCTGGGAAAACATATCTATTCTACTTGGATCTGATTTCACTACTCCAATCTCCCTCAAATCTTCCCTGACCCACCACCTTTTGCCTGCATCGGATCCACTCTGCCAAAACTGACCTTGGGATCCACATATTTCAAGCCTTATATGACTTGACTTACCATTGGACAGAGTGACCACTCCCTCCTTTTTTAAGTTTTTTGCTTAGTTTCTAGGACACACTGTTCATGACGCCCCTCTGCCTGCTCTTTCTCAGGGGTTTGTGCCGATTCCCTCTCATCTGTCAGATACCTTCATGTTGGAATGCTCAGAGCTCACTTTCCTCTTTCTCTGCCTACATTCACCCTGCTGAACATGACTTCAGTCTCATTGCCCAAATTGCCTTCTGTATGTTGATGACTCTTACATTTATAATCTTAGTCTCACCTCTTCTAAGACTCCCAGTTCCAGCTGCCTATTCAATACTCATAATAGATATCTAGTAGGATATCTAAAGTGTCCAAACTGACTTCTATCTTCTTCCAAACTTCCAAATTTCTCCCTGATCTTACCCTGCAAGCTTGTTTCTCATATATTCCTCCTCATTTCAGATTCAGGTCAAAATCTCATCTTAAACTCCTCTCTCTCACAGTCTACATTCAAACCATCCAGCAAATGATAGTGGCTCCATCTTAAAAATGTTTTCAGGACTTAACCATATCTCATCAGTTCCACTGCTGCCATAATCTTTCACTTAGATTTTTGCAACTGTCTCCTGACAATAGCCTCTCTGCTTCACTCTTGCCTTCCTATAGTCTGTTCTCAATAGTGCTGCGAGTTATTGTGTTAAAAAGTAAGTCAGATCACATTACTCTTCTGCTGAAAACCCTCTGTTGGCTCTCCAAGGTACTTAGAGCACAATCCAAAGTTCTTATATTGGCCTGAAAGAGCCAACATGATCTGGCAACCTCATTTCTTACTATTTCTTTTTCCTCCTTCTAGTCATACTGGTCTTGCTGCATGCTCCTGGTTTCTGCACTGCTGTCTCTTCTGCCTGGAACATCTTTTCCCCAGTCATCACCCCCTCGCTTCCATCAAATGAGCATCTCAGAGAGACATTTCTTCTCTATTATGTCTGAAACTGCAGCCACCTCCACATTCCTTATCTTACTTTCCTGTTTAATTTTTCTCCAAGGTAGTTATGAACACATGGCATACTACATATTTTGCTTATTTAGACACAGAATGAAAGTTCCAAGAAGGAAGGGAATGGTTTTTTTTTCCTTCTGCTAAATTATCTATCACCAAAGATTCTAAGTACTCAATTATTTGTTGCACGATTGTGCCTTTTCCTTTCTCTTTCTCCTCCTCTCCATTCCTCTCTTCTCTTCATTTTCATTCCTTTCCCTTATCTTGTCTTCTCTACCTACATTTATTCTTTTGATGATCTCCTCAGTGACATGGCTTCAGTTACCACAAGAAGTATAATCCCAAACTTGTTTAATAATTATTGCAATATAAAACATATTTAGAGGCGTCTGTTCCCATTGAGAAAATGAGGTAGGTAACATAGCAGTAAAATGTTGTTTTATATAATTACTACCAACAACTTCACTAACTCTGTCATGATTCTTCCTTAGATTATTAGAATAATCTCTTAGTTGTTATTTGTAACTTACGTGTGAATATCTCCCATTTTTCCTTCACATAGTTGCCAATGTAATCTTATCACACATATTTAAATATATTTCTCTGGTTTCTTATAAATGAGGAGGATGATAAAAATGAGGTGTAGAATCAGGCATTTTGAAACTGGAATAAGCCATGTTTTCCCTCAAAGTCAAATATATATTTCCAATATGAGTTAACCATATCAAGGAGACATTCTGAATAATGCCTGTATTATACGTGTATATAATATTTCCACTGTGTGAAAAAGACTTCTTAGTCAAATTAAAGGCCTGTATTGCCATTAGAACTTTTAAACATTTCATTTTAAATAAAGTAGAAATAAAATTGAAACCCATCTTGAGGATCATGATGCATTTCTATAACTCTGTGGACTGTTGCTTGTCATTAGGCTTGAGTTTTTGTTTGGTCAGCATTTTCTTTGCTAAGAAGGTCATTCATGAAACCCATTTTAGAATGATTGATTTCTTTGTTAACTTACATGCTATTTTAGTGGTGCAGAACATGGATAAGTTTTCTTTCAGGAAACACAAAAGTAGAAGTGTTTTCCAAATCTTTCTATACTTGAGTGACATTCTTCACTGGCCCAAACTTCTTTGGCTAATTGTTTCTCTAAACAAGACCTCAGCCAACCTTCAGAGCAGCTGTTTCTGGAATAACGGAGACTGGCAAGTGAGGGAATAACTGTGGCTTTAACAGGCATGCATTTGCTTTCCACCACATTCTAAATTGCCTTCTCTGAAAGGGTTGCTTTTGATGACCAAATGCATCTTGTTTTCTCTCGGTTAAAAAAAAAGAAAGAAAATACAGTCCTATTTTTTAGACCATGATAACATAAAGCAGTCACTGGAAAAATTGGCAAGAGTGACTAGAGTTCCTAATAGGCTGGCCACTGTGACTTGGGATATTTTTCTGAGAAACCCAGTAATGCCTGTTTCATTTTGGAATAGATTCCTTTCCCCCAGTGGCACTCCAGAAGCCTAGCTGTCTGTTTCAATTATAAATCCCCAGTCTTCTCATCACAGACTCAGGGCTATAACTGACTTCTGGCAATTTATGATCAGACCTAAAGCATTTAGCTAGTGAATTGTACCATTTGTTGAGCATCTAAAAATTTCTGACACTAAGAGCCAAAATTAAAATGTCATTTAGTAAATGAGTGTGTTAATAGCCAGGGAGTCTTAAAAGAAAGATAACCAATGTCTTACTTAAAACCCTAGAATTTTAGAGCTGGAAGGTAACTTAGTGATCCCTTACTCTAACTCTTGATTTTACATATGAAGAAACTGAGGCCAAGGAAGAAAGTACCTGGCTTAAAGTCACACCTGGCTTAAATAGATCAGTAGCCTAATTCCCTCCAAGAGCCTGTTTCGTGTCCCGTGATTCTCTTTTCACTCGAATGGGCTCTGTGAAAGACAAAACCAGAAGACAGACCAAAGTTCTTAGGTGTTTATTTTTCATTATTGACAGTTCTATTTTCCCTAGTGGGGTAGGACAGGGTGGGCACAGGTGGAGGAGGAGTGTGCAAGCTGAGAAGCCCCTGAGATAATATAGCTTAACTTCTATGTATTTAGGACTGTTACTGTTGAAGGCTGAGTGAAACAGGAGGGGGATGAAATTATCTTTCCTGGAAACAACTACAGTAGATAAGAACCTTTGGGGATCTATTTAATAACAGAAGGCATGAGCGGATTTTGGACAGCTGTTTTTAGTCAGTGTGTTTGGATAATTTGGGTCACTGTCAAGAGGTCCTGGGTGTATCACGATATCCTGGATTTTCAGTTAGTTTGTGTTGTAGGACAACTTCTATCAAATAAAGCACAAATTTGAAAATAAACTTAGAAGACTCATTGGAAAGACCATGGAGACTGAATTTTTGGAATTAAGAGCCATTTATCACTGGAGGTTTGTTGACAAACTTTATAGGGAATTAGGAGAAGACTATTTTTGTAGTCTTATACCTTCAGGCTTGTTGGAGGCAGAATCAGTCTATTAAAATGATGTTCCCTATACTGCTGCAGTATGCTATTGAGAGTCTTGGGGTTCCTAAAATGTATTAGGGTTTGAGTTTTCTTACAGCTGACAGTGAGATTGACTCTGCACTAGGACTGTAGGTTGCCTCTGCAATAAACATTTTTTCTCCCCAACTAATCCTGAACATTCACATTTGACGGTGCAATATCCAGGTCTTAATTATTAGGATATTAGAGAACATCTGCTGCATCGTAGATACTTACATGTTTTTCAAGAAAATTATGAATATGGATTTAATTCAGAGAGGGACAGAGAGTGAGTGAAAGGTTTTAGTATTGAATGTGGCTATGTTCAGGGTTAGACAGCCTCTTCCACCTCACTGGGTCCTGTTGCCCAGAAGTTTATGGGGGTCATTTGTCCCTACATTTCCTTCTATCCAGTTTGGAACAAAAAGAACAGATAACCCATCAAGCCACACATAATGGCCAAAAATTTTCTATGGTGGCATGAGAGTAATGTTTGGATGCATGTAAATTAAAGAATACCAAAAAAGGGAAAATTGTTAAGGTTCTCCAAATACCCAATTTCTAATAATTTATCAACTAGGTGAATTATTTGCTTGCCTTTCTCAGCAAGCATTTGTTGAAGCTAGTTGTAAAATATTTGCCTTCCATGAAGATGGAAGTTTGCAAATATTCCTTGTTAGAAAATCCAAATTAGAATGTCCATTAAATTGCATTTTAACCATAACATTTATTTGAAACAAGACAAGAGAATCTTACTTCTTGGTACTTTCACAAACTATATATAAAATAGTAAATTGATTCCCCTTTTACTACATCTAGCAATTCTTCTGATTGACTAATTCTACTTATATGATTATTTGGAAATACCCTAGATTCAGTATGCTAGTTTTGGTGATTATAAAGGATTTCATATACCTACATAAAAATGTAGGAGACAATGTTCATAATTTATGTCACATAATGTAAGTGAATTCAGCATTTGAAGTTGATTTGTTGGAACATCTGATCTCACTGGAAGAAGTGCTGATAAAGGCAAAAAGGTTTTCAAAGCAGAGAGGTATCAAGTTCAGTAACACCTCATTAGGTACAAGTGCTTTGTCTGCAAGGAAGAGAAATTATTGATATCTTCATATCTTGCAAATTTGTCTTTGTAATTTAGCAGCACAAAGACCTTGTTTCTATAGTAAAATTCTCTGGAAAACTATCTTTTTTCCTGGACCATAGTCTTTGACCTTCTCATAGTGGGACTTGTTTTAAAAGTTCAAAATTGGTGAAGAGTCACATTGAGAAACAATGTCCATTATTTCTGTAGAAATAAAGCAAGTTAAAAAACTTCAGATAGAAGGAGTACAGAGAATACCAAATGGATATAGATAGATGAGAAATAAAACAAAACAAGCCTATATACTATAGTGAACTTTTATACCAGAAAATACAAAGAAAATTTCTAAAAGTTTCCAGAGAAACACAGAAGATTACTTACAAAATAATAAGAATCATTGATATCTGAATTCTCAACAGGAATACTGGAAACAGGTAAACAATTGAGCAATATCTTGAAGGAAAAACATTTTAAATCTTAGACTTCTACAGCCAAATAAACTGTTGTTTAAATATTGTTTAAATATTAAGATGAAATAAACATATCCTCAGACATGTAAAGTATCAGTGGTTCACCTCATAGGGACACTGTTTAAAAGAACTCTTAGAGAATGTATTCTAAAATGCAGAAAAATGAATCTGGAAGTGATGAGATATGGAAAGTAAGGACAAGTTCATTATTACAGAAAAGCAATTAAAAATGAATAGCCATAATGATCTAAAAATAAAATTGTAGACAGCATCAGTGATAGCAGGGAAGTGAGCATAGTACTAAGGATAGGTCACAGGGTGGTGTGAGCTTGTAGAAATTTTAATCTTGTTCAGAATGAAGACACAGCTATTTATAAACTGTAGTAGAACTAAAAGGGATAAAACTTCATGAGTTTTATGTAATAGGTGCCCACCAGAAGAATATAAATAAGATGTAAAACTATTAAAATAGCAGAAGAAAATTTGATTCAGCCAATAAAAAGTAATAAAATAGAAAAATAAAGAAAATTATTATAAAATAAAATATAAATTAAGGTGACACAGTTAAGATCTGTTATAACAGTGATTACAATAAGTGTACATGGGTTAAAATCACTACAAAAATTAAGGAAACCATAGCTAAGGGAAGAAATCAATAAAATGAAAAACAGCAAAAATAATTAAAAAAAGGTATAAAAGGAAAAATGATTCTTGAAAAAGATTGATCAAATATGTTGTAGAAAATAACTAGTAGAAACAAAAATTGAGAAATAGTGTTCTGAACAACTAGATGTTAATAATTCAAGAAGCCTAGAAACAATATATAAAATATATGAATTTGTTATGATTTCCAAAGTGAAATATTTCTTTAGGATGTCTAATAAATGCAAAATTCCTCTATTAAAAATGCATTAAAACCATTAAATGCATTAAAAAGCTTAAATTATGATTTAAAATTTGCATTGGTTGGACATGCCAAAGAAATCTTTCACTTCGATTCAAGGCCATGGTAATTTGTCAAGCCTGCTTTTGGGAGCCTTATAGTCATATCACTAATCTCTTAGGGTTTACAGGAGAAGGCAGATGGCTTTAGTATGTTAAAACAGCTCCCAGTAAAATCCTGTCTCCTAAGGATACTAACCAATGATAGTAAATGAATCAGAAAGTGAATTATATAATTATGGGACAAAACACACAAAAAAGCCCCATTGTCCCTGAGGACAAAGGACTCATCATCAGAGAGGCAATGCTAACTCATAGTAACCCAATTATGTATGGCCATCTCATGCTTGGGGGGCTCTAGCTGTTTTATTTATCACTAATTGGACAGTAGAAGATACCTAGGCACTTTGAGCTTGAAAGCAGTTTTCTGATTTTCTGTGGAACCCCATGACCCATGTTCCCCTGGATCCATCTTAGCTTTTGGTTATACTGTTTATTCCATTGTTTTAAGCTCTTTGATACTCAGAGTTCTGAATGACTTTCTGCTGCTATCAGTAACTTGGATCAACTAGTAAGAAATATAGTTTCTCTGTGAAGGCAGAAGAATCTATAATTTTCAGAGTGAGTACTTTGTACTACAAGACCTGGGGGGAATACCTTACCAGTAAAGTGGTAACATTTCTGAAAAAGATTGGTAAAATACTTAAAATTATTGAGACCCATAGATAGAATTCCTAAGGGACAATAAAGGTATTTGTTTTCTTCAAAAGCATATGTTAGAATATCTATCCTTTATTTAATAGGGCGTTTGCCAGGGTTGTGCCATTATTTTACATTTAGATTGTGTGACCAGTCAAATATACTTCTGGCACATTTATAAAGCTAACCACCAAATCAGAACAAGAATAAAACCATTTGCATCTGAATACTCAAAAGTAGCTAGAGATGACAAAATAAGCTCTAATGATAACTGGCCTTGTTAGCTGACTGGTACTGGTTTCAAAATAGCATGCTAGTCCCAAGAAGGAGATTCTTTTGATTCTGATCTGGTTGTCTTCTGGGTTGATTCTAGTCTGGATTCAGCATTTGTAGAGAGCAGTTATGAATATCATGCTAATTTGGCTTCATACTTGAGTGCATGCTCATTAGAGAAAAGCTGAATGATAAATCAGTTCAGTGTTTGAGTGGTCAGTTATGTCTAACTCATAACTATATTTGTTAATCCTGATTTATGGACAAAGACTGAAGTAGAGTTTATTTCATGTTATACCCTGAACTTCATCTTCCATAACATATGCCTTGTAATTTGAAACCTAAAGAATTTGTTAATTTTCTTCTAAAACCTGGTACCTTATGTAGTGTTCCTCTACTTCATATTTTACTATCATGGGACATCTGGGGAGAGTCACTTTGTTTTAGATTAATGGACTTGGCTGTTAGATTGATGGAAATATGGAGTACTTTTCTGTTAGATGAAGACATTTGTTTCTCACCTCCCATGCAGGGAATGAATATTGTCTTTTTATAGTTCAGGAAAGCAATTAGATAACATTTTTTTTTTAAAAAGGAGGGTTGGTGTGTGTGTGTGGGAGAGATATCTAAAAACTATTAAGGTTTAAAAACCACCATCCAAAACAGCAATAGCTTACAAAGGGTGTTTTTAAGTTTACAATGACTCCCATTCATTATCTCATTCATTTGTTCATTTGCTCTCTCACTTATTTAATACTTACAGAGCACCAACCATATAGACAACACTGGGTTGCCTTTTAATCTTTCAAACAATTCTGTGAATTGAGGGCTATCCACATTTGAAAGACAGTGTATGTTACTATACGAATCTTATGCATTGTTTTGTGATGGGGTTGATCATATTGATATTTCTGTTTATTTGTTCTTTCTTAGGGCTTCTATGAATTATGGTGCCAATGAGGCCAAAAGCTTTAAACAATGCAATACCTTTCATGGATAACTGCACATTGCCCAGGTACTCACTATGTACAAGGTAATCAATGTTTCATTGAATTTAGCAGATGTAAACGTTGACCAAAAAATACTTTGTGCAGCAGACAACTATGTATGCCATGTACACTAGTACTTCCACAAGGAAATAAAAGAGGTAACTAGAAAAGATCACTTTAACATATTTAAGTACTAATAGACTTTCTTCTGTGCTCTATTTAAAATTAAATGTCTGTGCTAGACACTTCAATATAAACTCTACTTGTAGCAAATATCATTGGATTATTACTTAGCTTTCTATCATAGTAAAAGTCCCACTCATTGGTAATTGGTAGTTTATTTTACCATTTCTTCCTCTAAAATGAGCTCCTTAGAGCATTTGTGTTTTTCCATTTTCTCCTTTCCATCATTAAGCACAGTACTTGACACCTAATAAGCATTCAATGTAAGTTTTTTTCCTGATGAGTGGCTAAATATAGATTCATAAATCTAAATTTCCAAATATTATTTTTATGCCTGTGGGCAGTGCCATTAAGGAGCCATTATCTAGGGGCACTTGGGTGACTCAGTTAAACTTCGAACTTCAGCTCAGGTCATGATCTCATAGTTCATGAGTTCAAGACCTGTGTCAGGCTCTGTGCTGACAGCTGGGAACCTGGAGCCTGCTTCAGATTCTGGGTCTCCCTCTCTCTCTGCCCCTCCCCCGCTCATGTCCCCCTCCTCTCTCTCTCTCCCCCTCCAACCCACCCTCTTTCTCAAAAATAAATAAACATTAAAAAAATAAAAAAAAAAGAGGTCATTACCTAATAGGGTACCTTTTGACACATACACTGAGAAAAACAAACTCTATTCACCTAACTGAACTTCAGTGGAAATTATGGATTGACTCCTTTCAGTACTTACATTGTATTGAAATAAGACAAATTCTACTTTCACAAATAAGTTATTTATCACAAAAATGTAGTGAAGAATATTCAACTCCAAACAAAATAAGGCTATCCTAAGTGCATCATTTGACTTCAAGGTAGGTGCTCACCATCTTCTTTTTTTTTTTCATGAGAACATTTAAGTTCTAGTCTCTTAGCTAATTTTAATTATATAATGATATTTCAAATTTAAAATATATGACTTAATTATACAGCATAATATATAATTATACCTCTCTTCTTATGTAACTTTTGGAAATCTATCCTAATGACCAAATCTGAACAGCCTATCACATTTCATCTTGAAAGTTTGCTACAAAAAAAATTTTTTTTTGGTTTGACTGAGTGGAATAAAAGCAGAATGGCCAGATAAAGACTTCTTTAAAAGTACCATTCTTCCTCACTCCCCCAAAAGCTCAATCTCATAGATGCATAAGCATAAGATTATCTCACCTTGATAGAATACAATGAGAGTATCATGGTCAACTGTCATAAGACTGAACCAAGAAAAGGTTTAAAGTGATGTACAAATCGTACAAATAATAGTATTATACAAATGTACAAATAGTATTTTCTCTTCTATTCAGTCAGATCGGTGCAATTGCAGGGGCAAGAAAGGGTATTTCCTACTACTAAATACAGTATGTTTCTAGAAAAATGTTTCAAATCTGATATTACTTACACACTTTTTTGACGCCTGGGCTGAGGTTGAAGACTTGTACTATAAAGAGTGGGTCAGTTGTGAATCTTGTCAACATTGTGCTGGTGACAGACTTTGTTACATGTAAAAAGAAAAATCAACTTCAGAACATTTCAAATATGTTGGCTGAACAGATATAAACAAAAAAAGATTGGCATCCTTGTAACTATATTTTATGTATTCAAAAGCCCCTTTCCATTCATGGGGAAAAAAACAGAGTTCATTATGTATTTATGAAAAACAAAATTACCTATTCATAAAAATCAAAAGCAATATGTTTTGCTTATATCAACGGGTAAAATTAATACAACTCTTCCTATAATAGCTCATTTGCTTTTACATGATTTTGAATATCAGAACAAAATGTCAAGAAGAGTTATAAATTAGAATGAGATAAAATTCTTCAAGTAAATTGTTTTCTCTATAGAGTCATAGGAATCAATTATTTATTATTCATGGAAATGTTAGTTCTTCTAATTTATACAAGGGCTTTCATTTTTACTTATTGATTCACCTACAGGGCATGCCCCTACTATAAACATCAAGGTACATTATTATTATTGCTGGCACTACCTATTAATAAGTCGATATTGGAGCTGTGCTTCCAGTGACATGTTTAATCTGCTTTTGATTAAACTAAGCATTCAATTATTCTTGGATTATATTCCCTTGAATCATACTTTTAAATATTAAGAACAACAGACTCTTTTTTCTCTCATATACTATTATATTTGTCCCTGTCTTGTAAAAATGACTAGAGATGTAATGAAACTTCATGGAGGCCAGTCTTCTAGACATCAGTGCTCCCTTGCTAGAACAGGTAGGGATGGGAAAGGCAACTTTCCACAAAGGAGACAGCACTTGGTAGGATTATTCAATTTTTGAACTTGCTTCTGCTACCAAGGCTGTTAATTAGCACCAACTATGACAGCTTGTGGCATGATTGGACTCTTGTTCAACACAAATAATCATTAGCTGCTAATGATTTTAAATCACTGTGAACAAGACAGACTCTGACCTTCTGACATAAACGTTCCAGGGGATGCTTAGAAGTTACAAAGTCTCCTGTAACGGATGGGGCTTGGTGTCTGGATTGAGAGCTGGGATTTTTTTTCTTAGCCACAGGAATAATTTCTTTGAACAAATAAGACATTGGGGTCTCAATTTACTTACTTTAAAAAAATAAATATTTTATCTGATATAGTATATTTTGTATACAGAATTGGTGTCATACAAAAAAGCCACATAGGAAATGCATGAAGTACTTCTGTTGGATTCTGTGTGCACCTTTGCAAGTTTTTGGAAGTGTCACTTTTGTTTTTCTTTCCATAGTGATTAGCATAGTTTTTTCCCATTATCTCTAGATAACTAGTCACTTAAGATTGGCTCAGCTGAAAGTGGAATGAATCAATGGAAAATGAAAAATGGCTCCTTCAAAGCATTGTGGAAAAAATTTTAACATGATGAGTTAGTGATGTAGTTCTTTATATATTTTACATGTATTTAATATTTTGTATAACAGTTATGGAATTTATACATACAAATATATCTAGAGACAGACTTATAACTTAAAACACATCAGAATGAAATAGAACAGAGATCTGATTTATCAAGACAAAATTTTCTAATGTAAGGAATAAAAAAATAAGAATGTAAGAAATATAAAAATATAATAAAATATCCGAGACCTCTCAAGGGCATTGCTAAATAACCTCATTATAGCATTACCAGATGCTTTAACTATTAAACCAACTGTTAGAGTATATGGATCAGCATAGGTCAGGAGTAAGAGTCTTAGGTTCCATTTTTATTGTATTTGCTACTCACTCATTGCATAATAGCACCCCAAACAGTTGCTGCCCAGAACCTCTCAAAGGTGGGTGATTATTGCATTCTATCAATGGTGATACTAGAGACACAGGGTTATCACCACACCTGTCAGCAGCCAATAATGAATGATATATACAAACATTAAATAATACACACATATTTTCCAAAATGGAAGTCTATTTTCAGGCAAGCATAATTGCTACTTTCCTTTGCTAAGATTCCCTATAAATTTGTACTTACTGATAAATTATCATATATGGGATGGTTTAACAATTATTAGTCCCAACTGTAAGATAACATGGGACAAATAAAAATGGAATAACTTGGAAATTTGCCTGGCTTCTTTGGGACTGATAGCTTAGGAAAAGTTAGAGATGGGAAATAGGAATTCTTAGGTTTTTCAGAATTGGATTCAATGATTTTGATATTCTTAAATGATGGTGAGGTTAAGGATTTTGGTAGCATTGTGTGTTCTCAGCTTCAGGTGTTTTATTCTAATTGGCTGAAATGAGTTGTAACTTTTCTTTAGTGAGCAAATTCTGCTTATGACCAGAAGATGCTTAATATAGTAGTAAAAACTTGTGTTTATTGGGTGTCTGCCATGTCCCAAGAATTTGGTCATGCACTTTCACATATATTATCTTATTTTCACAAAAACACAGTCCAAATTGATGAAGAAATTAAAAGCCAAGCGTCAATGTGTCTCAACTTTTGTGAAGCATGGCACTGATTTTGGCAAAATTTTCACTGTTTATCTTTGGTCTTTCCAGCCTCCCTTTTCCAGATCCTTTCTTAAATCCTTGCCCATGAACACCTGCTCAAAAGAAACTGGCCATTTACATGTTATGAATATTTAAATAATATCAAAAACAAAAATCCAAGAAGTTTTAGTGCTAATATAAAAATTAGAGCAATAACTTAACTTAGCATAAAGCCCTGGGTACTGTCTAATGCACATGAATCTGGAATTTTCTGAGATACTGAGACTGAGAATCACTGGCACTGAAAAAACTGAAGTTAGTACTTGACCTGGGGGAAAAAAACAAATTTCCTTGGTTATATGGGTAAAATGATGGAATCATGATCCCAGAAATGTTCTACAGAGGTACTTTATTATTGTTACAAGCCGCAGAACCAAACAATATAAAAGTAAATGTCTAAATTAGTGGCAGAACAAAAAGCAAAAACATTGTATTTTTGCTTCTTTCATGAAGAAACCCTAAATATATGTGTTCTTGTGTGTGTGTGTATGTGTCCCCATGTCTGTATGCCCATGCCTGTGAGCTTGTATCCATGCACTGGTGTGCATGTGCATGAGTTACAGAGGAAAAGTACAAATAAAGCAGGAGATCATGATAGTTGTCACTGAGTGATAAAACCCCAACAAAACAAATTTTATTAAGCATTAGCCCGTCTGTGGATAAATCCACATCAGGTTAGATTCATACAAGAAAAACCAAGCAAACGGTGTGACAGATAGGGAAGGAAAAATGAAAAAAGAATCATCCTGAAATTGTCAGTTTCAAGCCAGGGAAATGTGATCAGAGCCATAAAAAAGTCTAAGATGTAACAAAGCCACAAGTCTAATGTGATAACTGGATGCTTGATAAATCTAGCTGGAACCTGTTTCTATCTGTGAATTGAGGATAATCTTTGAAGAGAAACATGCACCTCTTGACTGCTTAGATTCCTCTTCTAAGATCGGCACTATAATCCAGGTCAATTAAAGGAAATTGGCAGAGGTTCCCTGGTGAAAACAAAAGCAGGTTTTCATGCAACATGTGCTGTAGGTTAAGTAATGGACTCTTGGCTTCTTGGGACAGGATGTACTACTGGATGTGTGTCAGGTTCATTACAGAGAGAGCTTCAAGCATACACCAGGGTTACAGACAACAGTTATTAAATCCATTTCCTACTTAGGTTCTCGAAGGTTCATCACAGGCCTCCTTCCTGAAGTGACCTGATTCTTCTGCCGTCAATGTATGGTGTGACTTGCAAAGCTTCTCTAAGCATAACAGTACACTCTTTTCATTATTGTCTTTTTCTCTGGGGCTGGGCATTTTTCCCAGCTGGCTCTTATTTGGCTCTTGAGAAATCAAACCCTGCTCTGGCTCTGTGTATATCACCCTACTGCTTTAGTATTTTATTATTATTATTTAATATTTATGGATGTGACATCATAATCATTGTGTGCCCATTGCCAACTTCCTTAACCTCATTTCGACAGTCTCTACCCACATGGCTACAGATGCTCTGTGAAAAAAAAAGGTGCAGCTTTCAGAGAGCACTTCAGTGAGATATCATTAGTGAGTTGCTAATTAGCATGCTTTCTCTGCATCATTTTGGATGGTCTCAGCCTTGTTTTCAGCTTTTTTGAAGCATGCATTCTTTTTCCCTCTCTTAAAACATACCATTAAATTTCACTTCATGTAACTACATCTGGAAAGAAAATATCAATCATTTGCCAGTAATTAAATGTGGCTACTTCATTGCTGATTTACTATCTGGTAAAAATCTCAGAATTTCCTTGAGCATTATTTTAGAATCTAGCCTGTGAGAAGTGTTATCACAGATATTCAAAGTTTGTGGTAAATCTAATGAGATCTCATGATAATTTTGGTGATACCTTATTAAAACTCCCTATAGTATAATTAAGCCCCACCATTCTCCATTTAATTGAGGGGAGGAAATTCTGAACTGTAACATCAACAGCTGCAACCACTTTATGAAAATGTTAAGACAGCAAAGCCAAAACAGATACAGATTACTATTATGTAAATTATAAATTTACATACACCCCCACATATACACATATACACAGACATACACACATCTGCAGCAGAGTTTATTTTAACATGGGGATATGGGTAGATGAAATTTACATCTACCTTACTATCAAGTCTTATGTGTAAATCAACTGTTTCCATCCCATGTCCTCTGTTATACAGATCCATGGAAAGCCAACCCACACCCAGGAGTCTCACCTCAGATTGGCTTTTTCCTCCAGCTACTATTTTCTTTGACATTGGAGTCTTCCGAGTCCTCACTACAACTCCTAGAATGACTTTTTCCTAAGTTTGAAATCACAAGGCTATAAAACCTGCTACAGGGTATTAGGAGTAGCAGTAACCCCACCTCTTCTTACGTTCAAACCACTAGGCATGGAAACACTTCTGAAAGCTAATTTTCTCTCTATCCTTGCACAAGAAATATACGTTCCACAGTGCCAGTGGTGTGTCCTATCTAGGATTCACTGGGTCTCCAGTGGATACCAATGAATTGTGTATAGTTTTTCATCTGTTGACAAAATAAGTAAAATCATAAAAATCTCAGGATATCATTTTTAACTGAAATTTTTATGAAGATAAATTATAAATGCAATTGTAAGAAATAATGTATGGAGATCTCTTGTACTTTGCCCAGCTTCCCCCAGGGCTAACATTTTATAAAATTACCATCTAATATCATAATCAGGATTTTATTACTGATACAATCCACTCAATCTTATTCAGATTTCCTCAGTTTTATTTGCACTTGTGTGTGTGTGTGTGTGTGTGTGTGTATGTTCTTTTTTTTTTCTTTCTTTATTTTTTTTTTATTTATTTTGTGTGTGTATGTTCTATACAATTTTGTCACCTGTGTAGGTTTGTGTATCAACCACCACAGTCAAGATATTGACTCTTGTTGTCTTTTATTACCATGGCCACCTCACACCTTCCTCCTTATGCCCCATCCCTAACTCCTGGCAACCATTAATATATCCTCCACTTCTAAAATTCTGTTATTTCTGAAGTGTTATATAAATGAAATAGGACTCTATGGAACTGTTGTTGTTGTTGTTTTTTTTTTGTTTTTTGCTCAGTATAATTCCCTGGAGATTCATCTCAATTGTTATATATCAAGAATTCATTCCTTTTTCTTTCCGAGTAGATTCCATGGTATGTTATGTTCAAAAGTTAGTTTAGTAATTCATTGATTGAAGAACATCTAGGCTGATTCTCGTTTCAGCTATTAATAAATAGAGCTACTATAACCATTTATATACAGGACTTTTGTGAACACAAGTTTAAATTTTCTCTTAGGAACTAATGCATTGAGTTGAGAGCTGAAGGATAGAATAAAAACCCAGTAGTTCAGTTACTAGGGGGTATGATAATTTCATGTTCAGTTTTTATAGAAACTGCCAAACTGTTGTCCAGAGTGACCATACCATTTTTAAATTCCCACCAGCCATGTACGAGTGATACCGTTTCTCCAGGTTCTCTGTATCCTTGCCAGCATTTAGCTTTGTCAACGATTTTTATTTTAGCTATTTTCATAGGTATATGGTGACATCTTGTGACATTAATTTGCATTTCCCTAGTGGCTAATGATATCAAACAACTTTACTTTTGCTTATTTGCCATCTGTATACCATTTTCAAGAAAATGTCTGTTCATGTCTTTTGCCCATTTTCTGGATTTTTTTTTTACTGTTGAGTTCTGAGACCATTTTACATATTCTAGACATAGTCCTTTGTCAGATATGTTATATGTAAATATTTTATCCCAGTGTGTAGCTTGTTATTTCATCCTCTTCACAGGCACTTTCTCAAAGCAACAGTTTTTAATTTCTGGATGTCATTTAACAACGCCATGAGTGAGGCCAGAAGGAAGACATTGGTGTTTATTATTTACCTACCATTGTCAAGATATAGCTTAAAATGCAAACAGAAACCATAGTCCCACAATTAGTTCAATATATGGATAATAAAAGCTGGCGGCAAAATAAAGTATTTGTTGCATAAAATGTTTATCTATAAATTCACTTATTCATTCAATGAATAATTATTGAGTGAGACTTATGTGTTAGGCCCTATGCTGGTGATGCAATGGTGATTTAAACCACAAGAATGTATAATTAAAACTGAGATAAGAACTCTGAAGTAATGGAATGTTGTACAATAAGAACATTTAACAGAGGCACTAACTCAGGAAATAATGTCTGAGTTGAGAGCTGAAGGATGAGTAAGGGCTGACAGGGTAATGAGTGGAGGAGGAAGCTACAAGTGAGGGTTGCAGATGTGGAGATGTGCTATGCTCAAAGGGAGTGCCACAATGCAGAGACCCTGCAGTGGGAGGGAGCATGAGGAGCTGGGGAATGAAAGGAAAGGCGGCTGTAGGGTGTGTAGGTTACGGGACAGTGATGCAAAAATGGGATGAAATTTGGTCTTTATTCTGAGAATTATTCCAAGACTTGCTAAGTTTTATGAGGGAGAGGTGAATGAGGTGATCAAACTTACATTCTGAAAAACATACTCTACCTTCTGTATAGAATGAGAAATGGAAACAGGAGGAAAAGGCTGTGGGCTCACAGGCTTCTGCGGTTGTACAGTTGAATGTTGGTGGTGGTTTGAACTGAGATGCTTATAATATGTTCTTGATAAGGTTTTCAAAGGATTAATAACCAACCTCAGACAATGAAATTAAAGACAAAATTTGAGCTGCATTTTGTAGAACTGGATGTTCATAAATTGAGTGGATCTCCTTTTGGATACATACATAGTAGAAAGACTACTACAGGTGTAGTTTCTTCTTTGGAAAGGGACAAGGACAACTATTTACCTGCCTTTAGGGTTAAATCTAGAAGCCTCAATGCTTTGTCTTAAGCTAAGGTGATATTCTATTCCAATCAATTTTATGAAGCTTCCTTCCCTCCTCCTACCTAAACCCCTAGATCTAGGACCCAAAACCCAAATGGCCTGAGTAGCTCTTCTAAGACCTAAGTCATAAGACAGGAAGCATGTTTAAAAAATAGAAGAAAAGACAAAAGGTTAGAAAACCCAAGGGAGTAAGAGTAAAAGAAGAGAGTGAGGGAAATACAAACAGAATTTGTGAAAAATAGGAATGAAGAGAAAAATTTGCATATGTCAGGGAGTGCCATCCATTATTAGTTGGTGTTTCTTCACCAACAGAAGCTCCCAGGTGGGCATAGCTTCCTTTCTCCAGCCATGATTGATGGCAGAGCTGCCATTTTTGTGGAAGAAGAGTTTAGCAACCCAAGGAGAAAAATTGAAGCCATTTCTTGGGGAGTCTTGGGAGCTAGAAAGTGTCCATTACAAAAAGCAGCAATTAAGTCACAGAAGCCATTGGAAGGATGGGGCAAGAGTGGATGAAAGGACACCTTTAACATGAACCAAGGATGAATTTTACTCTAAATTCACAGAGTTGTATTTCCAAGTGTACTTGAAACATTTGATGTCCGTGCTTGTTTATACTTATCATGTCATAATTTCCTTTGCATGTATGCTTTAATAAAGAGCTTGAAGAGAAAAGAAACACCTCTAAAGCTTTTTTGATAACAAGGAGATATTAAGAAACATTATTTAATAATCTAAGTATAAGTGACCTAAAAGCACATAAATCAAATTTCTTAAAATATCAAGTGAAATAAAAAGAAAAACAAATATATAATAAACAGAAATGTATTTTTCTTACCAAATATTTCTAAATTTCTCTCAACATGCTGAAAGTCCCCAGCCCCAGTTATGTTTACCTGTCTCAAGGTTAAAAGGAATGAAAAGGACTTCTCCATAATCTGAGAGACAAATAAAATCTAATTTACCGTGGATCTACATTAATAAATATGTATCCAAGAGGTCATTTCAGCTCTAGTGGTGTGGGCTGCTAAGTGCAGTCACTTTGCTCACAGAGAAACTATCTGGTGTAGTCAGCAAGTTCAGAAGGACTCATTTTTTATATTGTTGGCATTTAGAAAACTGACCTTTTTTTTCTTTTGGTCACCATATTCACATTCTAATTCTAGCATATGAAAAAGATTGTCATTGCTTTGGGGCAGTAGGGGCAGCTGGCATCAAGAGAAAAAAATGCTGAAATGTTCAGGTTGGCATTTAAGGAGTAATTCCAATTGTGAATGGCTCTCTCAGGCAGTGTCAATGCAGATTTGCCTCTATGAATATGACCACTTCTTTTATGGTTGGAAAATACAGGATGATTTTTTTTTTTTTATCTCAGATAACCACATTTTGCATGACTCCTTTTTATATTCTATTGAGGAACATTCTTTTGGAAATCGTATCCTAAAATGTATCCACAGACCTGTGTTGACTAAGTGGTACTGTTATAAGAGCAGATTCTCTCACTTATCCTATTAAATGAAAGAAAGAAAAAAAAATCTGAAGACAGAAAAATCACAGAAAAAAAAGTATAAACCAATTGTATTTTTTCCTTCATCTCACCCATCTCCTTAAGATAGTATTAAATTTAGGGGCGCCTGGGTGGCTCAGTTGGTTAAGCCTCCGACTTCGGCTCAGGTCATGATCTCACGTTCGTGGGTTAGAGCCCCGCATCGGGCTCTGTGCTGACAGCTCGGAACCTGGAACCTGCTTCGGATTCTGCCTCCCACTCTCTCTGCCCCTCCCCCTCTCATGCCCTATCTCTCTCTGTATCTAAAATATTAAAAAAAAATTAAAAAAAAGAGATAGTATTAGATTTATAAATGATGAATGCTTAGTTCACAATACTGTTTTGCCTTGAAATTTCTAATATATTTTATAAACAATCATCTAATTTTGGGGAGTTTTCTGATAGCAGTTTCCTGTTTCTTGGTTGCTCCCCAATTTTCTAAAATGTAATCATAAGTTGTTGTCCAAAGACAGGTGAAAAGTTGCTCAAGGAAGAATTTATCAATCTGGGAAACTCTCCCAAGATACAGGACACTGAGAGTTGATTCTATCATATAGTTGGAAATCACTGTTAAGAGCTTGAGGAAAATGATGGTTCACATTAAGTGAAGTGGAATGCCAAACACTGTATGACAGATGGTAAAGAAGGGATCAAAAGGCTCATGAAGTAGATGTACTACTATGTAAGGCTGGAAAACTTGCACAATGACTACATTGTAAAGGATGTCCCAGACTTTTAAAAAGGGAGGGGGGTGTCTGCCTGGTTCACTTGGTGGAGTGTGTGACTCTTGATCTTGGGGTTGTGAGTTGGAGTCCTGCGTTGGGTGTAGAGATTACTTAAAAATAAAATATTTAAAAAATAAAAATAAATAAAAGAAATCTCAGAGGAAACTCCTTTATTAAAGCAGCTTTGGCAAGGGGACTCAACACAATAGAAAAGCTTCATGGTAGCTGTGCTTCACGGACTGTAGTTGAGGGTAGGAGTTGCCTTAACAGACAGCAATGGGGATTGACAGGATCCCAAAATAATGAAGGCTAATTATTAAATGTCAAAAGCCAGTTGGGCATATTTACTGTAATGAGAAGCAAGGCTAGAGTGGTATCTGGGAGACCTGAGATCAGAGGGCTGTGGAGATGGTTAGTAGAATATGACATCTCTAGAGACAAGATAGATGGAAAGCCAGCAAATGTGTTGCTCAATTTATACCATTAAAATAAATCAAGATTGTCGATATGCTGGACAACTTCCCAATAAAATGTCAAAATCTCTTACTCCTTTTCTGGATTTGAGCCAGTTTACCAATCCATACTCTATTTGCTATAGAAGAGACCAGATCCTCAGAAGGAAGGACACAACAAGATCATGGCAAGTGTATATGGTAATGATTCCCCTAGTACTTCTGCAAAGGGACCTATGGGCACTTTCTTAACAACTATCCACCGAGAAAGGGAAAGACCTAAACATTTTGAGGAACACTGGACAAAGAGGCTGTGGGGAATAGGTAATAAAGACTTGCTCAGGTTTGACTCAAGGAGTCGGAGACCCACTCACTAATTATTTCCCCAGTCTCCCAATATATAATTGAATGTAGCAAAAAGAAACTCCACATTGGGATTTAAGCCTATGCCTGTAGGTAAGAGCAATCATAATGAGAAATGCCAAATAAAAGTCTCAGAAATAGCCTCCTTCCCATCTTCCCTTCCTGGAAGTATAAAGCGGGGAATATATGAGCTTTAACTTATAAGCTAAGTTCCCATTTCCTCAATAATTGAGTCACTCCTCTTTCCCAGGGAAGCTTGAATCTGATGGTTAATGATAAGGATATAAAGTTTGGCTCCTTTGCCAATTTCCTACAATTCTACTGTGCACATCCCTAGCTTCAGAGCTCCCCATGAGATTGGCTGAGGACATTGTGGGGCTTACCATCTCTGCCCAGTGGTACTTGTTTTAGCATCCTATAGGTGGTAATGTCAGGGATACTCTCCAGTAAACTGTGCATGAAAACCTCAGTCCTCTCATAGTCTGCTTCCCAGGGACCTGACCTGCTACATCATCCTTTCTCTTTTCAAAATAAAAGAATTGTGGGACTTGCCCAGCAAAATAAACTCATCAGTTTATTTTAGCCAATTCTTCCAAAGTGTTAGGTATACTAAGTGATCATTTGTCTGTGGGCTTTTTGATATGAAAATTACCTTGATCTGATGAAAGATTACTCGGGAAATAAATTAATGAGTTGATTGTTTAATTCGGGCTCAGCCTAACATTTTTATCAGAATTTCCCATTAAAGATTCAAGGAGATGGTTCTTTCTTTGGGGAGACACTTACTTTTCATTGCCGGGGAATTACAAAGTACCCTGAGCTATGCAACTGAGTAAAAAGGATCCTCTTTATTCTCTCTGGTCATAATATGCAAAATGGTGGGATCCTTTATTGAAATCCTCCAAACCTGAAATGATTTTTTCCCCCTTCTCTACACTCATTCAAGTATATTATTGTTTTTATAATAGTAAATCAGAGACAATTTCTCCTCCCATTTTTATATTTTGAAATTAATTTCCATTTTAAATCTTGGGTATAGACTGGCTTTTATCCATTGCTTTTATTAGACTTTACAACCTAAAGAGTGTAAAATCCAGATAAATGGGGAAATGTACTAATATTTACTGAGAATCTACTATATGTCTACCATTATGTTTGGCTTATTCATATGCATTATATCATTTAATCTTCACAATAATCATGTATTATAATTATTATTCCCATTGTATAAAGTGTTGAGAGATAAAATATGAACTGTCTGTTGACTAAAGTCAACAGCTCAAAAACTGAAATCAAGGTTAGAACACAGAATCCATGTTCGAAGCTCTTTCCATAGCTAATTTGACTGCGTGCTTTGTAACTAAAAACCATATCCTCTTCATGGAAGGTTTTTAAGGTCTTAAAAATTGTATCTTATCTGAAATATTGTGATTTTACAGATAATTAGACTCCATTGAAATTTTATTGCATTTTCCAAAAATCACAGAGAAATTTGTGGGATAAGAGAAATCCCATTTTTTTTTTTGCCTCTGAAAGAAGTAGAATGTATGCATCCCCTTTTGAATTCTTTTTTTTTTGAACTCAGAAAATATTTTCACTTGAACAGAATGAGAATTTTGTATGTAAAATATAATTAATTGTGGCTAGTGTGTGTATGTATATGAGTTTGTGTGTATTTAATTTATAAGCCATATATTATTGCCTAGAAGTGAATTAATAGACCATTAGAGTGGTTCAGAAATATTTAATGTATTTGGGAAATAATTATCTACTTACCTCACAGTGGTTTTAAAAGACACCAGAGTAATGGGGCAAAGCAATGGTTTCACTAAATGGATATGAAACAAATGACAATGACTCTCTCAGACAATGACTATACAGAAAGAGGAGCAGCACACTTCCTTCTGCTGTTCTCTGTACCTTAGATATGGTGACTCTACCCCTGACTGAATGGTAACAAAAGGAATAACTAGCAAGTAAGTCTTTCTGTATCATCATTTTAGTTACAAGAAACTCTTCTGAGAGAGCCAGTAGAGTATAATAGCCTACCATAGCCTAGATAGCGGCACTCTTTTTAGTAAAATAAATATTTGAGAGGAGATAAATAAGTGATTGAAGAAAGTATTAAGAAGCAATTGCTTGTATATCCTAAGTCAAAAATAGAATTTTATGATCAACACACATATATTTTGTAGAAGAAAACCAGGGAGTGTAACATATCAATCATGTCAGTATATCCACAGCAACCCTTATTAGTTCCAGGTTTGGAGTGGAGACTCAAGGGCACTCTGGACTATTTATCAGTAGTGTTTTCTGCTTGTTGTTAGAAATGCTTCATTTTAGTATCTTGGGGTCAGTGTGTTTCCATGTGGGGAAAGTTTAGTCTACCCAAGAACGTCTATTTTGACACTGATTTAAGATGGTTTTACAAGAATCTGATTCAGTGCTTTAACAAATGGTTAATCTTATGTAACAATGCAGTTCTATAGATGCAAAACCTTTGGTTTAGTTACTAAAGCAAACACTGCATATTGTATATAATGAAAGCTCTGATGTCCTGCAGTTGGAGTGATAAGAATTCATTCTTGTATGTTTACTTTGTAATTTCTAAAGTGTTCTGTTTCATTCAATGTCTTGAATGTTTAATATGACTAATCTCTTCTTGCTCTGGAAATGAGCATGTTCTTTGATAAATTGGTTAAGTGTTTAGGCATATAAATTGAAAAGATTTAGATTCTTGACACTGTGTATAGCATACAAGTTGATGAAGGGAACCTCACTATCACATGACAAACAGGTTCTTCAGCATTATGTGTGTACAGAGAGATTGATGAAAAATAACATAGGCTTTGGAAAGTTAACCTCCTCTCATTTCAAGATTTTATTTTGTTTCTTTGTTTTTTTAAGCCAAAAACAACTGAGTCGTCATTCAATAGATGAAAAAATCATACAGGTTTACTTTATGTATACACACACATACACACACAGCTATTAAGTAATATGTATTTTCTGAAGCATTTGTGAAAGCTAAGGGAAGACACTAAAAAAACTATAGATGGCGGGAGGTGGATAAAGCAACAGTGCCACCAATTACCTTTATCAGCCATATCACCCATTATGTAATTCATAAAGATATGAAGATATATTTTTATAGATTGGCTTTGGCTTATCTCTAGAGACAGATGTTATCATTTGAGTTGAACCCAGTATATCATACATTCATAAAAGCCAGATGGATGACACTGCTTATAGGAAGTTTAGTGCCTGCCCATAAAGGCCAGATGGGTGCTGCTTCACAAAAAGGTTTATATTGGCCAGCTGTGACTGCACTCCAGAGAGTGATGAAATATTCTCAATTCTCCAAAGAATTTTTCTACTCTTTGTTTTCCATTGTAATTGTCTACAGAACCTTTCAGAACAGAGACACACCATTGACATAATCATATACAACCTATATCTAAAGACAGTTGCTCTTGGGTAATACTTAAAAAATATAAGACACTCAGTAACCATTCCAGCCAAAGAAAATAAACCAGTCAGATTGTGAGGTGATTTTATGCTGGCTGTTTCCTTCACTTATAAATGGTTTTGAGTCCCATAAATATAGCTTAAAATATGTCAAAATGTACAAGAGATTTCTTTGTTGGAAAACATTCAAAATCTATTCTCTTCACCTGTATTAACACACAAGATTCCAAAACCTTGTGGTGAGTGAAAATCAAGCCAATGCTGAATGAAGACTAAATTGATATTCCATCTCTATGTGGTTTCCTCATAAAACATTTATTTTTGTGACTTGGTCTCTTTGCTGACTTGGTGACTGAATTGGTTATGCTTGGTTTCTTAAATTTTCAGTCTCATAAATAGTTTGCTTGTAACTTAATATTATGATTACTTAAAAATCCTAAATTTACCACAGACTTTAAATTCATGAGAAAGCCATCTCAAGGCTTCGTAAATATTCAAATTTATGAATATCATTATAGCAAATTATTTTCCCCATGAGACTTTTTATATTCTAAGACCCATAGCTTTCTTATAGTGTTTCACATTCTGTTTCATTTCTGCCTCTAGCAGTAGCAAATCCCACTTGTTTAAGGACTATTTTTTTTCAGGACCAAAGATTTGTACCACCTCATGAATTTTACTGTGTGCATGGAAAAAATAGAGAATAATCAACCTTAGTTACCTGTGAATGATGAGGTTAGTAAGCTTCTAGCATGTTCTACTCAAATTCTTCAAGGTTAGTCACTACTGGTGAAACCATGAACGTTAAATCTGCAAATACTAAGAGCTTACCATGTTGTCTAATTTAATACACCTATCATGATAAATCTCTTAAGGCTTTTTGAGTGTTTAATGTGGCTAAGCAAAGAAAAAAAAAGTATTTCAATTTAGAAGAGGGAGAGCATGAATCGCTCTCCCTCACTGAGATCTTTATTGCCTTTGAATTCCTTCAGATATTCAATATAGCTTCCCTCTACACAAAGTTTGAGAAACTCTGAACTAAAAAACCAATGGGAAATTCCTTTAAATTTCAGGTGTACAGGCCAAGAGTTCAGATTGGACACTACTTTGATTATTTGGTGAGAAAGTTCGCCAAAAGAGGAAAAAAAAGAGTGGTAGCAATGTACACTTAATCCACATTTCTCATAGGTTGGCAAGCCAAAAAGATGTTTAGACAACTATGCCAACCATACTTGGCTCTTCTAACTTTCAAAGCAGAAAAGGTTTTTTTGCAGATTGAAACACAATATATGATGTTATTGAAGTGTGAACATGGCTCCATTGCTATTCCCCACCAGGAAGTAGAGTCTATGGCCTGAGTGGAAACACTTCAGTATGAAAACCCTATTGAAATTGGGTTTAAAGAGTGAAGGACTTGAGCCCCAGCATTACCATGTTGATAAGACATAGCTAATCTTAGTACACAGTGCAAAATAACAGAGCGGGGCCAGATCTCTGAGATTCTAGGAATCTAATTTTCTTAAAGGTCTCTCACAGTTAGAAATAAAGCATTGTAAAATACTAGAAATTGCCACAGATGGCAGAGTAGAAGATCCTGAGCTTATCTTCTCCCACAGAGAATCTATAACTACATATATAACATCTCTGAGAACAAACCAAAGACTAGCAGAACAGATCATATACAACTAAGAATACAAAGAAAAGTCCATATTGAGAAGAGGAGAAAAGGAAGAGATGTGGTTTGGTCAGGAGTTAAGCAGGAGGAATATTACAACTGTAGAGGCCCTCGCTGAGGAATGAGGGCCCAAGCCCCACATTGGGCTCTGCAGCCTGGGGGACCTTCACTGGAAAGAGGAGCCCCCAGTGTTTAGCTTTAAAAACTGACAGGGCTTATGTCTGGGAGAACAGAAAGGCAGTAGGAAACTAAGTCTCTGTTCTTTAAAAAACATGTTTACAATCTTACCCATTCAAAGTGCAGAGGCAGCAGTTTGAAAAGCACTTGGGTTACATTTGAAAGAGATCAATTGACTAATTTAGTCAATGTATGCTGGATGGGCGGGGATCTATTGGAACATTCTCCAGGGACAAAAGTACTGATGGGCACCATTTTTTTGTTATTTCCCTTCTGCCTATCTGGCCTGCCTAGTGCTGGTGGGTGCCATTTCTGAAACTCTCCGTCTATTGTGCTAGCATCACTTGCCCCACCTTAGCCTTCTGTGGTCTTCTGTGCCCTGTTAAATCCATCTACCCTACCAGGAGCTCCTCACAAACTAACTGCTACCCCAGCCTTCCCAGCAGTATGCATTGGCCAGCACCAGAGCCCTTCCCAAGTAGCTTCCCCAGCTCTTCCACTTTCAGTAGGCACACGTGGCTGGCAGTGAAACCACTCCCAAGCAGCCTTACCCTGGAGCCAGTCCCACATACTAAAATGCCTATAATAGTGATAGCTGGACCTCACATCAAGCCATGCTGGAGGCCTGTCCTGCCTACCAGTAAGCCCACAACCATTGCAGCCAGTTGCACTGAGGGACAGCCTGCATACCACAGTGCCTGTAACAGCCATGTCCAGGCCACTCAGTCAGACAGGCCATGGGCCAGCCCTGCTCACTATCATGCCCATAAAATTCATGGCCAGACTTGATAGCCACAGAAGGAAGCTATCACATCAACAAGTCTACAACAATCATGATCCAGACATAACAGGAAGATTCATGCAGTACACACAGGGGTCACTCCTAGGACAAGTGGCTCAGGTGACCAGGGAGAGTTTGCAGTACAAACTCCCACAGGGCACCTTCTTCATAAAGCCACTACTCCAAGACAAGGAGACATAACTGATGTACCTAATATATAGAAAAAAACCCAGATAGTTAGATAAAATGAAGATACAGAGAAATATGTTCCAAATGAAAGAACAAGACAAAACCTCAGAAAAAGAACTAAATGAAATGGAGATATGCAATCTACCAGATAAAGATTTAAAAATAATGGTAATAAAGATGCTCATCAAATTCAGAAGAATGGATGAACAGAGTGGTATTTTCAACAGAGATAGAAAATACAAATATAAAAATAAAAATAAAACCAATCACAGCTGTAAATAATATACTAGAAGGAATAAAACAGATTAGAGGAAGCAAAAGAACAGATCAGCAATCTGGAGGACAGAATAGTAGAAATCATCCAAATGAACACACACACACAAAAAGAATAAAAATGAAGATAGGTTAAGTAATCTGTGGGACAACATCAAGCATATTAAAAATCATTGGGGAAGGGCAAGATGGTGGAGAAATAGGGAGTTCCGTACTTCCTGCCTGCATCTCTCAAACAAAGAAGAGCTGAAGCCAAACGACTTTGAACCGCAAGAGTCTGGGAGGAAAAGAGACAGAGTCCACTAAGAAGACAGCCTCATAGGTGAGTGACTGTGAACTGGGGAAGATAAAAACCGGCCAGGACATGGAGGCACGGAGGGGAGGAAGCCCCTTCTTTGGAGAGACAAAAAGAAGAAAAAGAGTGGCTGGGGACTCTTAGAATGGTCCCTGGAAAAGAGAAAAAAATACGGCCTCGGATGGAGAGGGATCATATCCTCCCATCTCTAACCTCAGGGCTTTTGGAGAGAGATCCTATCTCTAACTGCAGAGATTTCTTTGGGCTGGGTGCCAAGGGATCACAGTCGCACTAGAATTCAGGAGGAGCCAGTCCCCCACTCAATCCCCCAGTAGGAAGTGCCCCAGCTTGCAGGATTACATTTTGGGCAGTATTATTAATGCACACAGAGTAAGATCTGGAAATGAGGCTGGGTGCAGGACAGAGAATATGGCCCACCTTGGGTGCACTGGCAGCACAGTGAGATCAGACCCAAAAGAGTGTTTCTCAATGCCTGGTTTGAGAAGGGACTGGGGGTCACCATTTTTCTCCCCACAACTACCGACGCGGGGCCTGAGGCACCCACAGTGGAGGCGAGACCTTCCTACACCAAACCACACCCATCTGCACTGTGTAGCTGCTTTGTTACTGGAGCCTAGAGATGGAAACAGCCCCTCTCCCAAGATCAGGACTGACGCATTGCCATGATTGACTCTATATCAATTCTTGCTATTCAGATATATTCTCCCTTATCTCGTTCTTATCTCACCCCTCCTTTGGACCCAGTATTCTGGTTATAAGTTTGCTTAAATAGGCATATATAATGCATTCGCTTGATGCATGTTCTATCTCCATCGTTACCTTCCTTTCTCTCTCTCTGAAATAATTAGACTATATAGTTTCTCTGGGTAACATTATCTTTGTTTTGTTTTGTTTTGTTGGTTTGTGTTTTTCTCCTCACTTCCTGCCATATTCTCCTTTTTCTCTATCTGAATTTAGCCTTTTAGTCTCTCTTCCTGGTCAATGTTCAACTTCTCTTTCTCCCCACCCCTGTCATTTCTCTCTTCGTATATGCTCTTCCATCAGCACTGCCTCCTCCCTGCTCTTTATGTGTAGCTGGGATTTCTGGTTTTATGCTTTTAGACTGTCCCTTGTCTTCTGTTGTTTTTGTTTTTGGCTTTTTGCTGTTGTTGTTGTTTTCCTTTCAGTTTGCTTGTTTGTTTGATTTGTTTGTGCATTTGCATGCTTTTGTTCCCCGTTTGTCTGTCTGTTTTCCTACCCAGGGCTACCTCAAGAACCAAGCCAAAGTACACATGGTGGAGAGTCTCAAATATCACTACAAGTAGGAAAATAAAATAACCAAAGTCTCCATAAAAGAGACCAAGGGACACCATTAAAAGAACACTTCCTGAACAGACAAGCCTTGGACAGTCTATGAGTCTCCTTTAATATAGTAGTACTTGCAGGTGCAGAGTGCATAACAAGCTTTTAAAACCTACAAGAGACAGAAAGCTAGCCAAAATGACGAAACGGAAGATCTCTCCTCTAAAGAAATTCCAGGAAGAAGTCACAGCTCAAGAATTGGTCAAAACAGATATAAGCAACATAACTGACCAAGAATTTAGAACAATTTCATAAAATTAATCATAGGGTTTAAATAAAGCATGGAAGACACTAGAGATGTTATTGCTCCAAAGATTATAGACCTTAAAAATACTTGTGATGAATTAAAAAATGCTATAAACAAGGTGCATAATAAAATGGAGGTGGCCATTGCATAGGTTGAAGAGACAGAGAGGAGAATAGGTAAATTAGAAGACAAAATTATGGAAAAAGAGGAAGCCGAGAAAAAGAGAGATAAATGGATCCAGGAGCACGAAAGGAGAATTCAAAAACTGAGTGATGCAATCAAACTGAACAATATCCGTATCATAGGAATTCCATAAGAAGAAGAAGAGAGAGAAAGGGGCTGAAGGGGTACTTGAAAAATTATAGCTGAGAACTTCCCCAATCTGGGGAAGGAAACAGACATTGAAATCTAAGAGGCACAGAGAACTCCCCTCAGACATAACTTGAATTGATCTTCTGCATTATATATCATACTGAAACTGGAAAAATATAAGGATAAAGAGAGAATTCTGAAAGCAGCTAGGGATAAAATGGCCCTAACATACAAAGGGAGACATATTAGAGTAGTTGCAGACCTATCTACTGAAACTTGGCAGGCCAGAAAGGAATGGCAGGAAATCTTCAAGGTGATGAACAGAAAAAATATGCAGCCAAGAATCCTTTACCCAGCAAGCCTGTCATTCAGAATAGAAAGAGAAATAAAAGTTTTCCCAAACAAAAATTGAAGGAATACATCACCACTAAACCAGCACTATAAGAAATCCTAAGAGGGACTCTATGAGGGAAATGTTGTAAGGAACACAAGGTACCAGAGACACCACTATAAGCATGAACCCTACAGAGAACACAATGACTCTAAACCCATATTTTTCAATAATAACACTGAATGTAAATGGATTAAATGCTCCAATCAAAAGACATAGGGTAGCAGAATGGATAAAAATCCAAAATCGATCTATTTGCTGTCTACAAGAGACTCATTTTAGACCTGAGGACACTTTCAGATTGAAAGTGAGAGGGTGGAGAAATATCTATCATGGTACTGGAAGTCAAAAGAAAGCTGGAGTAGCCATACTTATAACGGACAAACTGGACTTTAAAGTAAAGGCAGTAACAAAATGAGGAAGGGCATTATATAATAATTACAGGGTGTCTCCATCAGGAAGAGCTAACAATTATAAATATCTACACACCAAATTCGGGAGCAACCAAATACATAAAACAATCACAAACATAAACAATCTTATTGATAAGAATGTGTTAATTGCAGGAGACTTTAATACTCCACTTACAGCAATGGATAGATCAACTAGACAGAAAATCACTAAGGAAACAATGGACCTGAATGACACCTTGGACCAGATGGATCTGACAGATATATTTAGAACTCTACATCCTGAGGCTATGGAGTTCACTTTATTTTCGAGTGCACATGGTACATTCTCCAAGATAGATCAATACTTGGTCATAAAGCAGCCCTCAATAAATATAAAAGAATTGAGATCATACCATGAACACTTTCAGATCACAATGTTACAAAACTTGAAATCAATCACAGGAAAAAGTCTGGAAAACATCCAAAAACATGGTGCTTAAAGAACACCCTACTAAAGAATGAATGGGCCAATCAGGCAATTAGAGAAGAAATTAAAACATATATGGAAACAAATGAAAATCAAAATACAACAATCCAAACTCTGTGTGATGCAGCAAAGGCAGTCCTAAGAGGAAAGTACATTGCAATCCAGGCCTATTTCAAGAAACTAGAAAAAGTGCAAATACAAAATCTAACAGTGCACCTAAAGGAACTAGGTGCAGCAAGAGCACCCCTAACCCAGCAGAAGAAGAGAAAAAATAAAGATCAGGGCAGAAATAAACAATATAGAATCCCCCCCC
>CM053567.1:73125203-73165874 GCA_028646485.1 Cryptoprocta ferox | reverse complement strand
TATGACCCAGCAATAGCACTGCTAGGGATTTACCCAAGGGATACAGAAATGCTGATGTATAGAGGCACATGTACCCCAATGTTCATAGCAGCACTTTCAACAATAGCCAAATCATGGAAACAGCCTAGATGTCCATCAACTGATTAATGGATCAAGAAGATGGTTTATATATACAATGAAGTACTGCATGGCAATGAGAAACAATGAAATCTGGCCATTTGTAGCAATGTGGACAGAACTCAAGGGTGTTATGCTAAGTGAAATAAGTCAGGCAGAGAAGGACAGATACCATATGTTTGCACTCATATGTGGAACAGGAGAAACTAAACAGAGGACCATAGGGGAGGGGAAGGGGAAAAATAGTTAAGGAGAGGGAGGGAGGCAAACCATAAGAGACTCTTAAATACTGAGAACAAACTGAGGGTTGATGGGAGTAGGGGACAAGGGAAAAGAGGTGATGGGCATGGAGGATGGCACTTGTTGGGATGAGCACTGGTGTTATATGGAAACCAACTTGACAATTAACTATAAAAGAAAAAAAATCATTGGGATCATTGGGTGTCTGGGTGGCACAGTCAGTTATGTGTCCAACTTCAGCTCAGGTCATAATATCACGACTCAAGAGTTCAAGCCCCACATTGGGCTCTGTACTGACAGCTTGGAGCCTGGAGCTTGCTTAAGATTCTGTGTTTCTCTTCCCCTCCCCTACTTGTGCTCTGTCTCTCTCCCTCTCTCTCAAAAATAAATAAACATTAAAAAATTACACCATAGGAGTCCAAGGGGGTGGGGAGAGAGAGAGAGAGACAGACAGACAGACAGACAGAGAGACAGAGAGAAGGAGAAAAGGGTAGAAAACTTATTTGAGTAAGTAATACCTAAAAACTTCCCTTACCTGGAGAAAACAAAGGACACCCAGGTCTAGGAAGCATAATAAACACCAGACAATATGAACTCAAAGACATCTACACCAAGATACATAATAATTAAAATATCAAATGTTAAAGATAAAGAGGCAATCTAAAAGCACCAAGAGAAATACAAATTGTTTTGCAATTTATGCAATAAAAACTGCCTAAGGCTATCAGTAGAGTCCTTACCAGAAACTTTGCAGGGCAGAAGGGAGTCGCAGGATATATTCAAAGTGGTGAAAGGAAAAAAGCAAGAATATTTTACCTGGCAAGGTTATCATTCAGAATCAAAGGACAGATAAAGAGTTTCTGAGACAAACAAAATTTAAAGGAGTTCATCACCATTAAACCAGCCTTACAAGAAGGGACTTCTTTAAGCAGAAAAGAAAAGATTATAACTATAAATAAGAAAATTATGAAAAAAAATCTCACCAGTAGCAAACATATAGTAAGAGTAGTTAATCAACTATATATAAAGCTAGTATGAAGGTTAAAAGACAAAAGTAGTAAAGTCAGCTATATCTAAAATAATTAGTTAAGGGATACACAAAATAAAAAGATGTAAAATATCAAATAAATAAAATGTGGAGGGGGAAGAGTAAAAATGTAGTGCTTTAGAAGGTGTTCAAACTTATGTGACCATTAACTTAAAATTGACTGCTATATACAGAGTATTATGTGTGAACATTATAGTCATCACAAGCCAAAAACAACATCTATTTTGTCAATTGATACACACAAAATAAACAGGAAGGAATATAAACATAACACTAAAGAATGTAACCAAATCACAAGGGAGGGGAGTAAGAGAAGAAGAAAGGAACAGAGAACAACTACAAAAACAATCAGTAAACAATCATTAAAATGGCAATAAATGTAAGGGAAAGGGGAAGCGGGGTGATGGTCATGGTGGAGGTCACTTGTGGGGAAGAGCACTGGGTGTTATATGGAAACCAACCTGACAATAAACTATAAAGTTAAAAAAAATAAAAAAAATAAAAGGAATATGAAAATTAAAAAAAACACCAAAAAATGGCAATAAATGTATATCTATCAATACTTGCCTTAAATGTAAATGGACTAAATATTCTAATCAGAAGTCATAGCATGATTGAATGTATTAAAAAAAATAAGACCCATATATGTGCTGCCTACAAAAGACTGATCTCAGATCTAAAGACAGACTGAAAGTTAAAGGATGGAAAAAGTTATTCCATGTAAATAGAAAAAAGAAAATTAGGGTGGCAATACTTATATCACACAAATAAGTCTTTAAAACAAAAACTGTAACAAGAAAAAAAAGAAGTGATTTACATAATGATGAATGGATCAATCCAATAAGAGGATATAACACTTGTAAATATCTATGCACACAACATAGGGGCACTTAAATACATAAAGCAAATATTATCAGACATAAGAGGAGAAAATGGCAGTAATACAACCATAGTAGGGGACATTAACACCCCACTTACATCAATGGATAGGTTATCTGTGGTGATAGTTCAGTGCCTGGAGCCTGCTCCCTCTCTCTCTGCTCCTCCCCTGCTTGTGCTCTGTCTCTCAAATATAAATAAACGTTAAAAAATTATTAAAAAAAATAAATGTAGACAGGAAACCATAAAACCCCTAGAATATAACAGGTAGTAAGCTCTGGACACTGGTCTGAATAATACTGTTTTTGATCTGTCTCCTGAGGCAAGAGCAACAAAAGCAAAAATGAATAAATGGGACTACATCAAACTAAAAAGTTTTACACAGTGAATAACACAATCAACAAAAGGAAAAGGCAATCTACTGAATGGGAGAAGAGTTTTGCAAATGATATAACCAATAAGAGGTTAATATCCAAAATATATAAAGAACTCAAACAACTCGAGATTTTAAAAAAGCCCAACAATCCAATTAAAAAATGGGCTGAGGATATGAATAGACATTTCTCCAAAGAAGACATGCAGATGACCAACAGACAGACACATGTAAAGATGCTCAACATCACTAATCATCATGGAAATGCAAATTAAAACTACAATGAGATATTAACTTACATCTGTCAGAATGAGTGTTATCAAAATAACAGGTACTAGTGAGGATGTAAGAAAAGGGAACCCTTGTGTATTGTTGGGAATGTAAACTGGTGCAGTCATTATGAAAAACAATGTGGAGACTCTTCAAAAAAAATTAAAAACAGAACTGAAACTAATACAATGTTGTATGTCAACTACATGTCAATTAAAAAAATAAAAGAAGTTGCTGTGGCCCAATACTATGGACATTTTTTCCAAATAAAAGGAATTAGCATTACAGATAAAACAATGTGTCTTTTAAGATCTTTTATAAAGTATTGTTACCAGTCGCATAAATATCTGTCGGTATTACAATCCAGTTGCCTTGGGAAGTTTTATAATTCATAGTAAGTTCTTAATTGTAATGATAAAAATTTCCCTGATATACTTAATGCTTATTTTAATGAGGGTATTATTTATAAAACTTACAACAGATTTGGATACACTGGAAAGGACTTAGAGTCATGTAAATTAGCTGGGTTTACAATGAAGTCCTGGAGGATTTGTAAGTAGGGTTTTTGTTTATTTGTTTTCTTTCTTTGTTTTGTATGTCGTGTTTTAGCTTGAAGAAGACAAGCTGTGATTATATTAATATTTATTGAAATACTTCAATAAAAATAATTCTGCCTAGAAACCATAAGAATATTTTGTCTATAATAGTCTGAATACTTAATGTCCTGAAGTAGACATGTAAAAGATGATTCTAAAGATGAAGAACCATAAAGGTAGGTAATTTTTATAATAGGAAAGTTAAAATAGGCACTTGATTTTTCTTGCTCGATCTGTTTGGATTTTTAGTTCTATAGACTGTACTTAAACATAAGGCAAGTCAATCAAATATTATATAAATATGTATATTTAAAAAAATCTTATTTGATCTTTACTGGTTTTAATCACAAAATTTTAAGGGCTTGCATTGGTTCTAATTGCATTATACATTTACAGACTTTTTCTAATGTTTTAATAATTATTGCTAGTTTTCTTCTTTAACTGAAACAGATGTATGCATTGATAGCAATAGCAAAGGAATGTTTTAATTTATTAATTAAAATGTTATGTCTTCTTCAAGGCCTGTACCTAAATGCAAGCAGAGGCAGTGATCTGTGAATTAATTTCTCTTCTCAAAGGTAGAGTTGCTATGGATATACAAATAATTTAACTGAAAGAGAAAGTTCTGTGACTAAATCAAAGTATTGAAACATTTTAGTGAAATTTAGATTTCATTTCATTTTCCAAACTCGCAAATGAATTTGCCTAAGCATGAAAGGCAGAAATTGAGAAGGCTGAGAAGAATGTGGTCACTGTAAAGGGAAACACAGTCCCTGGTTTCTGTGTAATTGCCACCATTCCATTTCAATGTTGATTTCCAAAGTCTGATCATGATTCTTTCTGTGGTCATATACAACTAAAAGTGTCAAACTGTTAACAAAGTGGCATAGTTGTTGAGTTGGTCTCCCAACAGTTGGATGGCAGATCACTGTTTTGGCTTAAGAGCTTGGAGGAGAACCTGAAGATGGAACCAAGGCAATTCCTTTTCCACAATTATGTTCCAAGAGGTTCTCTCAGGATTGAACTTTATTGAGAAAGTTCCAGACAACATTGGTACTATGCAAGGGAGACTAAGAAAATAGTTTTTGATAGGGTCAGTCACTCATTCTCTGACCAGATCTGGTCTAGATAATCATAACCAGAGATGCAGAGAGGGCATGACAGAAGATTAGGCTAAATCTCTGATATACCCAGAGCAATTATCTCTTTTGTCTTTGGTTTTAAGTAGATTGACAGCTCTGATCAAATTCAAGTTGA
This sequence comes from Cryptoprocta ferox, assembly GCA_028646485.1. NCBI lineage: Eukaryota > Metazoa > Chordata > Mammalia > Carnivora > Eupleridae > Cryptoprocta > Cryptoprocta ferox. The sequence goes on along the minus strand of CM053567.1, from coordinate 73,161,094 downwards.
TGTTACTTTTCATACTATTCTTTCCTCAAAGGACACTCCTTAGTAAGCAGGGTGTGGGGAAAGACAGTGCCAGCTACAGAATGCATTTTTGGAGGCTTTCTGGTCATACACCTTCTTTCTGTAATATGTGCTCCATTTCTTATCAGTCTCAGTATCTAATGCTTTTCTTTAGGCTTAAAGTAAGTGTTATATTTGTGGTTTAATCGAACTTATAAGTTAAATCTTTACAGTTGATAGAAAAATTATAGCAGAGAAAAATAGAGAAACTTTTTGTGGTGAGTAAACTTAGTTATTGGGGAGTCAAATATAAAGGGGAAGAGAAGACATTGAGTCATGATAGATGTGGGCTGCTGTCCATAATACTTATTAAATATGACCTTGGAAAACACTAGTGACTCTTATTGTGTACTACCAAACAAAATCACCCTATAGTCAAGAGAAATCCTGGATTGCAAAACCATTTCTAAAAATATACAGTATGAGTAAAATTGGTCTGGAATTTCATTATATTCTCACCAGAGATCTTACAAGTATAATGACTTTATAAAACTACTTCTAATTAACATAGAAGAACTAAAAACTGATTATATTATTTTTCATGGATTAATGCAATTTATGAGGGAATCAATACATCTTGGAAAAACAAAATTTATGAATCTGGGTCTTAGATATGTACCCCTCTTTAGAAAATGGAGTCTGTGACAAAGCTTACTTGCTCAGGTTTTTTTGGTAAGAGCAGCAGATCTGAGGAAAAAAAGAAAGTGAGGCAGGGAAAGAGGGAATGAACATAAAAAAGGATAGATAGCCAAGCTGGCCATAGCTTCACGAGAAATACAACTGATTGCTTGATTCTGCACACTGTTTTCCAAAAAGGCCCTGCCTCAGAGTTGCCCCTTTAGGGCAGAGGTCCACAGAATTTATGTGTAAAAGACCAAACAGTAAGTATTTAGACTATGTAGGGCATATAGTCTCGGTCACAATTGCTCACCCTGTTGTAGCATGAAGTTGTCATAGACAATAAGTAAATAAATGAGCACATCTGTATTTCAACAAAACTTTAAAAAAATAAGAGGAAGGTCAGAATGGCCCTTTGACTGCTTGACAAATCCTATTTTAGAGGGGAATGAGAGAGGTATTTACTTGCCCTTTCTTTCCTGTCTCCTCTCTCTCATTGGTTAAAGTTCACCCCATGGGCCATTAATACTTCTGACTTTGTCATCTACCCCTCCCAATATTCACTGAGTAAACAGATTCCACATACCACAGTGTGGTGCATCATTTGAGCTTGGAAATGTTGGAGGAGTTATATACAGTCTTCATAGGACCATTCAGGTTGACCCTGATTCCAAGAACTACTATGACTGCCACCATGGTAGCAGAGGACAAGGTGCTAAGAGGAAGCAACAGTGGTGGTAGCTTGGGCTGTCTACTTGAACAGGAAGCCATGGACTGAAGACTGGGACCCTGATGGGGCTGATCCAATCTGGGGAACTACCTAAACTGAATCTGATAATGTATCATATTCAAATAAGGATTAAAACTTTCCATAAAGAAAATATAAGTGAGAGGCGCTGATTGACACATATCTGACCTATGTTCTTTGTTTTAAAGTTTGTTAAATTACCACTACTGTAAAACCATTAATAACATTCTCTAAAATTATGCTGAAACTGTTTCTTCAGCTTAGCAGTGAAACCTTAAATGGCTACAGAGCCTTAATGGTCACTGAGAAAATTGGGATAAAATCAACATTGAAAATAATATGCAAGAAGATACAGTTGTCCTCTGAAGTGTCTCTGGAGCTGCTGTAATAGGCAGAATAGTTAGTTGATTAAAGATGACCATCAGAGATCTTGCTCTATTTTTTTTACATAGCCAAACCCAGGCATTGGTGTTAGAGAGCCTGGGTTCAAATCCTGGCTTTGGAATACATCAGGCACACTCCTGGCTCAGACCACCCCACTTCTATTCCCCTACCTGAATATCTTCAAAACCAGGTCCCTCATCTTCTTGGGGTCTTTGATGAAACGGCACCTGCATCCTGGGACCCTCCTGGACCACTTGTTTAAAATCACAAATCCCTCCTTCTACAGCCATCCTAATACCACCTCCTATTTTGTTGTCTTCACAGAATGTATACCACCTAATACATGACAACTTTGATTTCTTTATTTTTATAAATGGCCTATCTTCCCTTCTGTAGAGTGGAGAAAGTTTTGTCTCTATTGGTCACTAGTGGATCTCTCATGCCTTGAATAATCCTAGAACATTTTTGAATGAGTGAAAAATCAACATTTGAAAAATATAGAATAAAGCCTTACAGTATTTTATTTATATATATAATTTATATATAAAATTATATATTTATACAATTATACATATATGTACATAAATAAAATTTACATACATAAATAATTTTATATGTATAAAATATATGTATTTTATACACATGCATAATATAAATTTTATTTATGTGTATAAATATGCACCATGTATATATGTGTGTGTGTGTATGTGTGTGTGTGTCTGTGTGTATACATAGCTTATAGAAATAATCTAACTGGCTCTGGTCCAAGATAATGACATAGGAGGACGCTAAACTCACCTCCTCCATGAACACACCAGATCACACCTATTTATAGAGCAATTCCTCCTGAAGAACTGATGGCCAACTGAACAGCTTCTAAACAACAAAATATAGAGAGAATGGCAGAAGAGAATGGCAAAAGAGACAGAGACAGGGTAACAAAAGGAACTCCCACCCTCAACACTGTGAACTGCAGTGGGGAAGGATAGTACCGAGGGACTGGGAACAGGTTCATTTTTCCTGGGCACAGAAAAAGCCCCAGTTTAAAAGAGCAGCTAGTTTATAAAGATCCAACCCTAGAACTTTGTCAAATGGTGGGGGAGCTGCTGGAACTCTCTCTGGGTGGGAGGGGCTGGTGGACATGGTCTATGCTCCCATATACCTTGAAAGCACAGACTACTGAAGGGTCTTGGTGCCTAAGCATGACTACTGCTTCAGTAAGCCCCAGATCCCTGGCCCACACTAGCCCCAGCCATCCCTCCAAGAAGGCCACAGGGTGGTTCCAAGACCCCTGGTTAGCACTCATTACAGCTCCAGCCTTTATACCAAGGTGACACAGGCACAAAGCACCCCAAAACACTCCAGGCCCATACCATTTCAGCTTCCAATGGCTCCAGACACTCCTCCAGGCCACCCTCTGTGTGGAGAGTTCTGAAACACTCCAATTTACACCCACTCCAGCTTCAGCTATTCTTCCAGGGCCCCCTTTGTACAGAGAGCACAGGAAACTGGAATGCACACTGCTTCAGCTCTAGTTGCCCTGCTAGGGCACCCCCTGCATGGAGTGCCTTGCGACATCCCAGCTTAAACACACTTCTGCTTCAGCTGTCCTGCAATGAGCATCTGCAACACAGAGCCCTGGGATTTCCTGGCCTGTATCCTGCCTAAGCTCTATCCTTCCTCCCAGGGCAACCCTCTGAGAATCCTGGGATACCCCAACTTATATCCATTTTGACTTTAGCTATCCTCCTTCGTGCCCTCAGTGCATAGAGCCACAGGACCACTTAGCTTTCACCAACTTCAGATTCGGCTGCCCTGCCAGGGCACCCTCTGAGCAGAGAGCCTTAGAACCACCCCAGCCCACATCCACTTCAGCTCCAGCTATCCCACCAGGGCAGCCCTAGCACAAAGTGCCCCACAACCTCCAGCCCATGCTAGCCACAACTCCAGTAAGCCAGTGAAAGTCACTAAGCACACACAATCTACATAGGGGCTGATACATAGGACCATTCCTTCAAGTTTAGGAGCAGTAGCTGTTCTGCCTAATTCATAGAAACAAACATAGAAAGTCAATAAAGAAATAGGACCCATCTATATGCTGCTTACAAGAGATTTACTTCAGATCTAAAGATATATATAGTCTGAAAGTGAAGGTATAGAAAAACATTCACCATGCAAATGGAAATGAAAAAAATAGTCAGGATACCAATACTTATATCAGACAAAATAGATTTTAAAACAAAGACAAACAGACAAAGAAAGGCATTATATAATGTTAAAGGGATCAATCCAACAAGAGTATATAACAATATAAATATAAATATCTATGCACCCAATATGGGAATACCTAAATACATAAAATACATATTAAAGAACATAAAGGGAGAAATTTATAGTAATACAGTAAAGTAGGGGACTTTAACACTCTATTTACAACAATGGATAGATCATCCAGATAGAAAATCAATAAGGAAACAGTGTTTTTGAATGATGCATTAGACCAGGTGGATATTATGGATATATACAGAATCCAAAACCAACAGAATACATATTCTTTCCAAGTACACTTGGAACATTCTACAGAATAGGTCATGTATTAGATGCAAAACAAGTCTCAATAAATTTGAGAATTTTGAAATTATATCATGCACCTTTCTGACCAAAATGGTATGAAACTAGAAATTAATTCATCAAAAGAAAAAAAAAACTGGTAAAAACACAAACAAGTGAATGCTAAATAACATAATACTAAACAACCAATGGGTCAATGAAGATATCAAAGAAGAAATAAAATATGCATGGAGACAATTGAAAATGAAAACACAAGGGTCTAAAATCTCTGAGACACAGAAAAAGCAGTTCTAAGAGGGAAATATATAGCAGTATGGACTTAGCTCAAAAAACAAGAAAAAGTTCAAATAAGTAATCTAAAACTGTAGTTCCTTACAGCTAAAGGAACTAGAAAAAGAACAAACAAAGCTCAAGATAAGTAGAAGGAAGGAAATAATAAGGACCAGAGTAGAAATAAATGACATAGAGACTAAAACAAAAAACAAACAACAACAAAACACCAACAAATAAACAAACAATAGAAAAGAATGATGAACCCAAAAGCTGATTCTTTGAAAAAATAAAACTTTAGCCAGACTCATCAAGAAAAAAAGAGAGAGCCCAAATGAATAAAATTAGATATGAGAGAAAAGTAACAACTGACACCACATAAATACAAAGGATTATAAGAATAAAATAAAAAATGTTATGCCAACAAATTGGACAATCTAGAAGAAATAGATAAATTCTTAGAAACAAAATCTTCCAAAACCCAATTAGGAAAAAAATAGAAAATCTGAAGAGACCAATTACTAATAATGAACATGAATCAGTAATTTAAAAAAATTACCAAAAAATAAAAGTTCAGGAATAGAAGGATTCACAGGTGAATTCTATAAAACACTTAAAGAACTGTTAATACATATTCTCCTCAAACTACTCCAAAAAATATATAAGAGGAAAAAAGCTTCCAAATATATTCTACAATACCAGCATTACCCTGTGATCAAAACCAGATATAGATACCACAAAAGAGGAAAACTGCAGGCCAATATCCTTGATGAACATAGATTAAAAAAATCTTCAACAAAATATTAACAAACCACATTTAACAATATATTAAAATGATCATTCACCCCAATCAAGTGGGATTTATGATACAGGGATTTTTTAATACTAGCAAATTAATCAATGTGATACATCTCAACAAAAGATAAAAACCATATGATAATCTCAATAGATGCAGAAAAAGTATTTGACAAAATTCAACATTCATTCATGATTAGAATGCTCAAGACAGTTGGTTTAGAAGGAACATACCTCAACATAATAAAGGCCATATATGAAAATCCCACAGTTAACATCATCCTCAATGGTGAAAAACTGAGAACTTTTCCTCTAAGATCAAGAACAAGACAAAGATGCCTACTCTCACTACTTTTATTCAACACAGTTCTGCAAGCCTCAGCCATGGCAATCAGACAACAAAAAGAAATCAGAGGAATCCACATTGGTAAAGAAGCTAAACTCATTATTTGCAGATGACATGATACTATATATAGAAAACTCTAAAGTCTCCACCAAAAAACTACTGAAAGTAATAGCAAATTCAATAAAGTTGCAGGATAAAAAAATGCCCAGAAATATGTAGCATTACTATACACTAATAAAGTAGCAGGAAGGTAAATAGGGAAACAATTCCATTTACTATTGCACGAGAAAGAATAAAACACCTAGGAATACACTTAAATCAATGAGGTGAAAGACTTTCATCAATGTTTCATAATTTTTGTAGTAAGAAATTGAAGATGACACAAATGGAAGGATATTCCATGTCATGGATTAAAAGAATTGATATAATTAAAATGTGTGTATTACCAAAGCAATTTACAGATTCAATACAATCCCTATCAAAACACCAATAGCTTTTTTCTCAGAACTAGAATAAAGAAGCTTACAATGTATATGGAACCATAAAAGACCTCAAATAGCCAAAGCAATCCTGAGAAAGAAGAATAAAACTGGAGATACCACAATTCCAGATTTCAAGATATACTACAGAGCTATAGTAATCAGAACAATATGGTACTGGTACAAATATAGATATATAGATCAATGGAACAGACTAGAGAGCCCAGAAATGAACTCACACTCATATGGCCAATTAATCTATTACAAAGGATGCAATAATATACAATGAGGGGAAAACAGGCTCTTCAACAAATGGTGTTGGGAAAAACTGGACAACTACATGCAAAAGAATGAAACAGGACAACTTTCTACCACCATACACAAAAATGAACTCAAAATGGATTAAAGACCTAAATGTGAAATCTGAAACCATAAAAAACATAGAAGAGAGCAAGGAAGTAATTTCTTTGACATTGGCCATAGCAACATTTTTCTAGATACGTCTCCGAAGGCAAGGGAAACAAAAGCAAAAATAAATTATTGGGACCAAATCAAAATAAAAACCTTTTGCACAATGAAGGAAATCATCAACAAAACAAAAGGCAATCTACTGAAATGGACAATATATTTGCAAATGATATACCTGATAAGGGGTTAATACCCAAAATATATAAATCATTTATATAACTCAACATCAAAAGAGCAAACAATCTGATTAAAAAACGGGCAGAGGATCTGAATAGATATTTCTTCAATGAAGACATCCAGCTGTTCAACAGACAGACACACAAAAAGATGCTCAACATCACTAATCATCAGGGAAATGCAAATTGAAACCACAATGATATATGACCTTATATCTATCAAAATGGCTAGAACAAAAAGATAAGAAATAACAAGTGTTGGCAAGGATGTGTAAAGAAGGAACTCTTATGCCAAGTTGGTGGGAATGTAAATTGATATAGTCACAGTGGAGAACAATATGGAGGTTCCTTAAAGAATTAAAAATAGAAACACCATATGATCCAATTATTCTACTATTGAGTAGTGATCCAAAAGAAAAATGAAAACACTAATTTGGAAAGATACATGTGCCCCTATGTTTACCATAAGATTATTAACAATAGTCAAGATATGGAAGCAACCAAAGTGTCCATCAATAGATGAATGGATAAAGATGTGGTTTATGTATATGTTTGATTATAGATATTATAGACGTAAAAAGGATGAAATTGTGGCCATTTGTGACAACATGGATGGACCTAGAGGGTATTATTTTAAGTGATCTAAGGCAGAGAAAGAGAATGATATGAAATTATGATTTCACATAAATGTAGAGTCTAAAAAAATAAAAAAATAAAAAAAAAAGCAGAATCAGATCTGCAAATACAGAGGACAAACTTATGGTTGTCAGAAGTCGAGGAGTTACAGGGATGGGCAAAATGGATAAAGGGCAGTGGGAGATATAGACTTCCAGTTATAGAAGGAATAAGTCACAGGAATAAAAGGCACAGTAGAGGGAATATAGTCAATAATATTGTAATAGCTTTGTATGGTGACAGATGGTAGTCATACTTATGGTGAGCAGAGCATAATGCATAGAGATGTTAAATCACTAGTTGTACACCTGAAATTAACGTTGTATGTCAACTATACTCAAAAATTTTTTTAAGTCAAATAGTCTAAAAGTTCACATTTACTAGTTAATTTTGCAATATAACATTTGCTTAATTATTAATAATCCGTAATGTATATACAAATTTTGAGTGAAGGATGAAAAACTTCCAAATTAAGAATTATCTGAAGATTTTAGTTTTTCTATCAATAATGCTCAAAACTAATTATAATTTATTTACAAGTAAATGCTTAAAATTCTGTGTTTACATATTCAGTGGAAATAGTATATCATGTTTATAAAAATCATTAAAACTTCTTCAAACCAATTAACATAAATTATAGATTAACTTCCTATTACAAAAAAAGAGAAAGTCATCAAATATTTTTTGCGTTAAAAGGCATTAAAGTGATCTTTATGTGTTGCCCAAACCAGTATTAGGAAACTGCCTTGTTACATATTTTGGTAGAACTTCTGACCATTTCAACCAGTGTTTCTCAAATTTTAATATGTGTATAAATTACCTCAGGTTTTGTTGAGATGAAGATTCTGATTCAAAAGTTTTGATACATGCTCCAAGATTCTTCTTACCAAGAAGGCATAAAAGTGATACTGATGCTAGTCCTCAGATCATCTAAAGTGTAACCAAGTTTCTAGTGCATCTGCCTTCTCCTAATATTACCATTATAGAGTCAAGTGAGCTCAAAATAGAGAACATTCTCTAAATAGAACATTCTCTCCAGAAAAACTTCATGGATACATTGGCCAACTGGTGTCACTGGGAGCTGTAATGAAATAGAGAAGCTTGCTATTACAGACCTCACCTCAGCTGGAGAAACAAAAAAGAGAGAACTGATTCCCAGGCATTAGGTGCATCTGACATCTAAAGAGATATAGTGGGGCATCTTGACTCTTCCCTGTGAGCATAAACTTATTTCCTTGCTGTATCCTAGCCTCAAACTGGGTTTTTAAATTTTAATTTTGTAAATTTTAATATTTTCAAACTATAATTTTCATATTCTCTAATAATACAGCAGAGAGGGGGAAGAGAACTGAAAACTTTAATCCCTAAAATATGCAGTGAAATTGAATAAGGGGTTGGAGTGGGAAGAACCACTACAGATTTAGTTTTTAACACAACAAGCTTAGGAATTGTGCAGAAAATAACACAGGCTTGTGTCTTTTTACCATTGCTTTTGTCCAACATGGCTCATTGAGCTTTGTGGGTATATTCAAGTGGCTTCACACACAATGGGCTCAGTTTTACAGGTGGAGTGACTCGTATTGCATCAGTAATTCTGTGTGATAAGCATCTACCACTGGTCTGGAACCAACTGGAAAGAGTTGTGTTTGAAGTGGACACACCAAAACTTCCTTTGGTGGTTACTGACAGAACCCAGAAACATATTTATGGTTTGGACTGGCAGGAAAATATGAGAGAATAGCAGGGTGTCCAAGAAGATCCACTGCTGGCATTCTGAAGAGGATAATCAATTAAAATGTATCTTTATGCTACTCTGAAACTTGTGAAAAGAATAGGCTTTTAATTCAGTAGGAACACTTTAATTGCATTACTTGGTGTCTTGCCTTCCACCCAGCTTCTAATACCTGCTGTTGAACATGTACCTGGCCAAACATTAGGGTAAAGGGAGAGGCAAGATATAATCTCTCCACCTACTTCTAGCTGGGTGGCACCAAAATCATCCTGAATTTATTGAATTGTGCAGTCTCAGATCCCTCCCTTCTCTGTGCCCAGAGAAGAGAGGATCGTGGTCTCCATTTTTCAGTATTCACAACATTGGAATAGAATAACCTCAGCCTTTCTCTTCTCCCCTGTCATGAAACCAGCTCCTCAATTTTGAAGAAAGCTGAGATCTTAGTTTTACCTGCTCCTTTGAGCAACAGCAGAAGTGAAGACAAATTAGTTCCTCCTTATTTTCACATGCAAAACAAATGTGATAATATATTATTTTCTTCAGTAGAGCCAAACACTGGTCAGTGTTATACACTGCACAGTTTTGTATATTTCTTCAAGTAGTCTTACTACAATCATAACAAGTTAGCTGATATTGCCTTTGTTCTCATGCATTTTCTCCTGAGTACATAGGATTTCCATTTGTTAAAATTCCTTAAATATAGAGAACTACAATTGGAGGATGATATCTGATTTTAATACACTAAGCAATGTTCTTTGTTTCCTATAGAAATTTTCTTCTGAGTTTGGTCTTATCACCATCATCATCATCATCATCATGACTGTTAACAATTACATAGCACTTAATGAGGTACTAGGCATTGAGAGGATTTTTCATTTATTAACTCACCTAAACTATAAAACTTCTCTGCAACACAGATATTATTTACCCACTTTCTAGATGAGAAAGCTGAAGCTTAGAGACACCAAGTAACTAGTCCAAAGTCATACAACTAGTACAAGTGCTAGACCTAGAATTTGAACCAGGCACAATAACATGCTCTTATCCTCTGAGCTATCATTTTTGTCACCAACAGAAACAAACACAGGCACTTCAACTGCTGTTTTCCATTAAATTACTTGTTTTCTTTCTTGAATCCTATTTGGGTGTATTAGTTCTATGATTAAGCGGCAATTAAGGGATTGTTCAGATGCACAATTGGCCTTGTCTTTTTGATAAGACTCTGGTGTTTATGTTGTCCCAGGGTTTTCCTCCTAATTCTTATTTTTTTTAATGTCTCATGAAAAATAATTCTGTTTCTTGCTTGCTGATAGATATCATGACCATATAAATGAAAAATATAGTAATTTTCAAGAGAACCATAGCAAATTTATTCAGGTAGGCTTTATCATTTGAAAAAGCCAAATAATTAAATCAGTAAGACGTGAACTGAAGGCAACAGCTTTATATGTCTTAGGAAGGAATTTTATAGGTAGCAATGGGCACGCAAGCCTCGTGTGACACAGGAATATGTTTGCTTAATGACTTACCAGATCCAGTTGCCAGTTCTGGTTTATGAGAATGGCCCTGTCTGTTGCTATGCAGATGATAAATTGTAATAAATGTGTTCAAGGACATTAGATAACATCAGCAAAGATGTATAATAGAGAGATGTATAATAGAGAATATCTACTATACTCTATATTCTGATTAATAAAAAGATATTTTTGTGGAGGTATTACTTCATCCTTCTGTCCTTTAGTCTATAACTATTTGAAAATAATACAATCGGCTCTTTTGTTATTAAATTAGCTTTCAAATCTACTACAATATATGTTAGTATATAAGTGGCTGCAGTTAGGTGATAGCCATGTTTGATTTCACTTCATAGGCTTCACTTTCTTTAAATTCATGTTCACCAAGCAGCATATTGAATGAATGTATTTTACAAAACAGTAGTTGCTGAGTGCTGATAGATGTGTGTGTGTGTGTGTGTGTGTGTGTGTGTGTGTACATGCACACAGCAGCAGCACATCTAGGAACAAACTTGTGTCTCAGGGTGGAAACTTGGCATTCCAAGTTTCAATCAGAATTATATTTTATGACTTAGTTATAAACCCACAAAAACATGGCTTTATAATGTAAATACTGACATAACCTTTACATATACCCAGCAATAAATCAAGGTGCTATAAAATACCACATTTAAGAAGTCAAGCTAGGTAAAAATACTGAGTTAATGTTTGTTGAGAGAAAGAGAAAAGTTAAACACTTCCAGTTTCAATATTGAATGAAATATAGGCCCTTTTGTGTATCTTCCATAACAAAATAAAAATCAGAATGACCATCATGTAGAAGTAAATTAATGTTCAAAAATACTCTTTATGGGAAATTAAAGATACTTCAATTAGGGGATTACTGTATTCCAATCCTAAAGCAAACCTATGTTTGCCATTGAGAGTTCCTTCCCTAAGGAATTAAATTTCAGTCAGGTATGTTTTGCTGGAGATTGAAAAGGTACTCCATTCTCAGGGAGTGGTGTGGAAGGCTGAAGAGTTTGCAGAGTCCAATGGAATATCATGCCAGCAGAATTCTCATTGAACACTTGATGTCATGCGTCATCTGACACTGGCTTTTCTGTCAGGTCATTTCAGGATAAGGTAGTACTGAAAAAGCATAACTGACTGGTGAACTGCTGACAAGTTTCAGGGTTTGGCTGGCATTCCAAAGTTTATTTGAGTTAATCTCCATTCTCATTGGCTTGCAACGCTCGGTGAAAACTGGGTTTTCAGGGGACACTTTCATTACTACCTGATTGTACTGGTATCAGAAACATCACAAGAAAAGTACTTGAGAGACAGGTTTTTATAGGAGTATTTTGTTCAGGTAAGGAAGAACTTCCTGTTAGAAGGTACAAGGAGTATCTGGTTTTTGTTTATTTGTAACACATGGCAACTGCAGGCAGCCGTATTTACCAAAGCCAGTGTAATTGGTGTGTTGATGACTTGTTCCTGGATATTATTTGGAATTTATACTTTCTACAGTAGGTTCCAAAGAATTCTCATTGATTGGTTAAGTAGGTAGAAGGTAGCAACAGATAAAATCAATTCAACAACTGCACTGTGAATCTGCAGAAATTTTAGTTGTAATTTTAAATTTAATAGATGGTGATTGATCTGAGAGGGTGCTAGACTAAAAAGAAAATACCTCATTTTACTGAATTTTAGGGCTTTAGGGCTAATGTATCTTATAAACTATACAACAGTTCTCAAATTTCCATATAGTCTATCACCATTTGCAATGAAAGGTCTGTATCATCTTTTGAGGATAATATGTATATACTTATACTTACAAGATTTTGCTTTTGTTTCAGTAATGGTTATGAAAAACCTATGTTCTGCTTAGACCAGTCTGTACCTGTGAGTTTGGCTGCTTTTTTTTGGGTGGGGGGAGTTTGATTGTACATACAAAAATGTGTAAAGAAGCACCAGTTTGGCTAATGGCTGAGCAAACAGAAACATCCTTATTACTGATTTTGTTAAAAGATTTGAGAACACAGTTTAATTTTGGAAGCCTACATGAGGCCCCTAGTTGCCTCTTAAGGAGATTTTAAGTCCTGAGGATCTCATCCCTGCAGCGTGACAAAGGCCAATCTGCTGCACCTACTTGTGCCAGAAAAAAAAGGGAATGGTAGAAAAAAAATTCCCTTCCCATTGATGGCTCACTTCAATCTGGCCTAGGCTGTTTATCCACTACTAGGTCTGACTACCTTGTGTGCCAAGAGAAGAAGGGGAGCAAGGTCCTGGCCCTCTGACAAGTGAAGCAAAAATTTATAGAGAGAGTGGGAAAGACCTGTTTTCAATGGATACAGGAAGTGAAAGAAGGAAGCAGGACATGACCATTTCTTCTCAAGACATGGTAACAGTTCTCATTGTTAAATGTGGTGCCAAAGATGCCAACTTTTGTCCAATCAAATTGGAATGTGCTCCCACAGAGCAGTGGGGAGGGCTGAAGCTCAGACAGACATTCCCTTCTTCATGAGCAAATATGGGAATGTGGCGAGACAAGGGAGAAATGTTTACCTTCTAGGCTTCCCTTCTGACAGTGGAATCCTTTGCATAATTTCCACCCCAAATGACTATCCTAAACTTGCTTAAATACCTCCAGAAGCTGGGAATTACTCCTGGAAGTTCAGTGTGATTCAGGATACTTGTAGAAGTTCTTATATGGAACTCAACTTGCCCCATGACTTCCACCATGTATGTTGGTGTTGTGTTTGCAACAGCAAAGAGCTGGTCTAAGTATGTAGCTCATTTCTAGGTATTTGAGACAGCTATCCCTTTCCACACACCCCTCCTGATCTTCAAATACCATGTCTCTCCATGAAATCTAAGAAGTAGGAAGAATTTTTATAAATGTAAGGATACTTAAAATCAGTTTCCTCTTGAGATCACTTTCCCTTATATCATGTCTGGGGGGCGGGGGCAGGGAAGTCCAGGTTAGAGACTGCAGGACAAGCAGCATTGATTGGCAGTACCCACAGTGGCACTTCCAGGAATGTGTAGTGCCTCTTCTTTCCTCTCACTAAAAGGTAGTGAAGGCTCCTGTCCCTCTCTGTGTGCCTTCTTTTGCCTCTGCTCTTAAAAGTGAAATTCTGCATAGTTGGGAGGACTGGTGCAGAGTTAAGACTCATGGTGCCAAGAAAATAAAGAGTCAGATGTCCCAGCAGCTTTCAGTGCGTCCTGATTCTCACCACCCCCAGAGCAACCATGAAAGTAGGAGGGACCAGATGAAGACATTTAAAAATTGGTTCTGCTCCATAGTGATCCAGAGCAAGCTGGGGCTCGCTGTTTTGAGGTGGTTTGAGAAGCTTCTCTCTGGGGTTGGGACATTAATGTGGCAGCCCTGCTCCCCTTTGAAATCACCCTGACTCACCCCCAAAAATATAACTGTTTCTTTTTTTAAAACATATGTATCTTAACATACAATGTAATGAAACCAAATTCCATGGAAATCCAACAGAAGTATATATTCAGCATAGCCATGGCCAACTTCTGGTCTTTAGCACGGATCTGTAATGAGGGAAGTGTGTGGGTGTTTGTGTCGGATCCGTGCCATTCATTGGGTCTACAGTGAGATCTGTGTGAGTTAAGAATTCCATTTATCCCATACGTTACAAGGGGAGAAAGGAAGTGCACTTATGTGCAGTGTTAAGAAACAAACAAAACAAAACAAACCCCCTACAGTGTAAAGGCCTACATCTTTAAAACTGTACCAGCTGCTGGAGAGTAGATTACATAAACTTGGGATCTTAGATGACATATATAATGCTTCATGATCACTTATGTAACAACCATATTGGTGGGGAATTACCTACTGAGGGCTTTGCATAACTATTAAAGAAACATTCATAGAAAATACCTAAGTGTGACATGAAATGTAGATAAAGTAAACTTTAGCATATGACTTGCCAAAGCATAAGCTTTTGTAATCACCTGGTAGGAATCTAACATCTTCCAGGTTCATTAGTCACCTTGGGAATTCATCAAGATTGTCAGGGCCTGTCACGAGGTAAGCATTGAGTAGATAAGGTTGAAAGGGCAGTAGATTAAACTTCCTTTATTTCTTTCTCATTACATCACACAGATGTCTGTGCTCCTGGCCAAATATATTTAGAATAAAAAGAAAAATGAAATTCTAAATAATGATTGATAAAATGCCAAGCAACTTCAGAACTTTGTTGACATTTGCTCTCTTGAATTGTATCCTAATGCCTATATAAGATATAACTCTAAAGTAAGTAACTTAACAAAATGCAAAACCTTCAAAACATACCAGTAAAAATATGCATTATTTTCATTGGAGCAGTCATTCTGGAATGATAGCATTAACCCAACAATTCTGAAATTATTCAAAACCATTACTGTATTCTCTGCAAATATCTACAGTTCCATGAACACTGTTTTGAATGTCAGTGTCCCTGGGCCTTACAGTTTGGCACATGCAGCTTCTCTAGCATCCTCATTATAGAGAAACTTGATCTAGAAAGTTCAAGTGACTTGTCCAAAGTCACAGAAAGCTGGGACCAGAATCAAGATCTGTTTTCCAGGATAATATTTTTGCCACAACATCCTTCTGCCTTTTTCCTTCGTGGGTGGACTTAATTTTTGGCAAGAAAAAAAAAAAGCATAAGGTATTCAAAGCCAAGTCTAGTGAATAAGATGGATGATCAGCTCAGTGCAATGCGGCAAACATTCATTGGGCACCGACTATATACAATGCATTCTGACAAGTGCTGCATGGCATATAAGAGATTTTACGGTACTGGGCATGACCTTAAATTAACTCTAATATATATTGGAAAAATGAACTGTGATTACAGTATAATTGAGAGCAGTTTCCTTGAGTTCCTGATTCTGTATAATATCCCTTCAATCAATAGGTTTGGATTTTATAAAAAACCAACAGAGAAAGCACCTACTTTAGTTAAGTACCTATTTGTTGTGTCCTTCTTTCAAATTCACCATGGCAGGATTGGAATGAACAAAATTATTAGCCTCTGAAAAACATTATGAGTCTTTAAAATGAAAATGTGACCCAGCATTTTAGGTAAGAATACAATTATTATTTTCTGTAAAAACTGTTGGAATTTTTAGAATATTTATGTACTGCCAAGTTGCTATGTGGATACCTTTGGGGAAACGAAATCAACACATCCAATCTGTGGTGACAGACCTTTAATCAATCCTGTGCTATTCTAGAGTCTTTCAAATATGGCCAGCTCTTAAACCTATTGCTTTGTAAAATCCTGAAATAAAGATAATACTTTGTTAATCTAGTCTATTTCAATTAATTTATATTATGATGACATAACTGGCCTAGAAACACAAGTTCATTTTTCCTGTGGTTTATTTAACAGAATAAATGTCTTTTCATAAGAATAGCTAACTACTGAACTACCATCAACAGAGATTTGAGTTAGTTTTCCAGTAATAATGTTCATTTGGGAGATTAACAGTTGTTGAACATACATTTGATGTCTGGTATATTTTATAAACTATTCATTGCATCATTTATACATTTAATCCTCATAATAACTTCCTGAAGTAAGTGTCAGTAAGTAAGGAATCCAAGGCTCAGAGAGGCTAAATAAATTACCTAAATTCACAGAATAAGAAAGTAGCTCTACTGAGATTCAAGCTAAGAATTGTGGGTTGCTAAGCTGTGTTCTTCTTGCTGCATTGTCTGTACATGCTTCTTGAAATCAGAGTGCTACGTCACCTTTCCCTTTTATAATCAAGAGTGTAAACTGCAAGATGCCTGGCCTTGGGGGTGGAGAGAGTTGAGAATAAATGGTGGAGAAAAAAATGGTAATTTGTGTTCTAGGAACTTTCAAATCCAGTCCTTGGCCTCCCACACTGCCCTGAAAGAACTCTGAGGGATAGGTATTCATAGAAGAACATGTCTGGCAAACACGAGCACTTTATTAATATCTGTGTCTTTGACCACACAGTTTTGTGCATTTTCTTTGGGATCTAAGCTGGAACCTTCAGACTCTTGCTTAGGCCAGAAGCCATCCAAGTTGTCTGCTTTTTCCTCTGCCTCTTTCTGGTTCTCACTTGGTTTCTGAGGGGAAATGGAGTGGAGAAGAGAGCACTTATTCTTCAATTAGGACAGGGCCTGATTCTATTTTACTATTTAGGGAGGAAGTAAATCTAAAGAGACAAGTGTTTGTGTCCTTTCCAACAGAACAAGTCTTAGAGCCCGGTACTACCCAGTCCTCAACTTCTGGCATACTCAAATTTTGACTCCTATCCAATCTTGTGAAAATTATTAACCCAGGGACCAAAAAACCTGTTCTTTCTTGTCTTTCAATACATCCATAGTGAATGGATTAAGGATAGTAGAAATGGATAGGTTAGTACAGGGGTTATCAGCTTCTCTTAGCTATTGGGGAGAAGTATGCATTGACTTGAAGGATATCCAGCTCATGATGCTGCCTTAATTCACACAGTGCCCTAATGTTCTGAGTTAACCAGTGTAGATCTACCTTAAAGTTAGGTGAAATCATTTCAATAGAGACAAGGATAAAATACATGCACAAGAATCACATTTGACCATATCTTTTATGCACTGTGATAGAAATGACTTGACATTCAACCTAAGATTAAATATCTTTAAAGAAGAGAATCACTCACAAAACACCTGAAACAAATATTTTCTAAATCTGAGGATACAGAATACAATAATTATGATGGTTTTCTTTTCTTCCCAAACTAAGTTTGTAACAAAATTCCAAACACATATCAAATCAAACTGATGACCCCATAAGGTTAGTTTCCAATCTATATTGTATAAACAGGGCTTTATATGCATGTAGTTCTATGAAGCTATGCCCATCTTTTCCATGTATAAGGATGGAGCTTTATCTATTGTCCTAGTCAGAATAAACAATAGTTTTAAAGATGGCTTGATGATTTGAGATAATTCTGGAATAAAATACCTATTTGAGCCCCAACAAATAATACAACTATTTTATCACCACATACATAGTTTTCCTGCTCCTTATATTTTATTTCCTATTGGTGTAATATTCAAGAGTATGTTTAATATTTTTATTTTGTTAAATATAAGTATGGCAAATACTATTACTTTACTATTACCAAAACCATAGTCTCTTACTGGCTAACAAAATCCCAATTTTTTAGGTAGGCTAAGTACAAGCTCCAGGAAATGAATTATGATTAGACCAATTTGGACGATTCTTTCTACTTTATCAGATACTTGCTTTTCCAGCTTTCCTTGTGGTGAGGGATGCCATATGATAAGTTATGGCCAATGAGGCACAACAGGAGTTCTGGGTTTTTTTTTTCCTCTTCTGTAATTAAAAAGAATAGTAGTCTCCTTCTACCTGATGCCTTCTTCCTCCCTACCTGAGACAATGAAATAAGGATGTGATTCATCGTTCCTCAAAACACAGTAATTATTTTGCAGTCATAGGGTACTAAGTCTAAGGATGAAGGTCTATGCACTGTAGCAGTGCAGAAGCACAGCTGATGTGCTGCACCCAAAATGAAGCCACAAGTTTCTGGAATAAGAATTGGTCCTATTAGTCAGATTGAAGATGCGGACAATAAAAATCTACTTATGTATGTCATATAGGGGAAGCCTAAGGAGCTAGGATAGCATAAATGAGGATTCCAAAATATAGTAGAGTATCCAACCTATCGTATGATATAACTGGTAGAGTTATCTAGACCAAGGTAGGCAGAAAAATTCTGCAAGGAAAGGCATCTAAGCTGAGATACCAGTGGGTCCAAAGGCAGGTTGATGAGCAAGAACATGACCTGATTGCTGAATATGTGGTATGTAGTTTAGGAGTGTCAAATGCCAGAGTCAATGGTGAGAGATGAGGTTAGAAAGGGGGCAGTATCCTGATTCTAAAAGGACTTTTATGCCAGACTGAAGATTTTGCACTTTATTCTGAGGATAGTGTTATTGAGGGAAGAGGATATATTATACTACTATCTATTATACATTGTATTTATATTCTGGAAGTTCTAGAACTTGGAGACAAAGAGATATATTGTGATAAGGGAGGACATGAAACATATAATGTACTTTTAATCCTTTCACAAAATGTGCAGATTTTTTTTATTATGCCTTATTCAGAGCTAGTGATGTCCTAAGAAAAGGTCCTTCTAGTATCAATGGGAAGTTTTCATACATAAAGACTAGAGGATCACATCTCTGGGTGGGGAAACCCAAGAGGCAGATTCTCAAGATAAGGCTTCCAGATAAGGTGGTAGCAGAGCCTTTTCTGAGGAATGGCACTTCTTTCTAAATCCAGGCATGTTTACAGGCATCTAACAAGGCTTTTCTGGGACCGTATGGGTGCTGACTCTGTGTTCTCAAGGGCCATTGATAAGCAGGAATAGGGTAACCACAAGAATGCTCTCTGATAAGAGTAAAGTAGGCTGCTGCATTCCTGTGCCAAAGCTGATGTGCCCCCATCTACTGCCAACCTGCAGAAAGAGACTAATTGGTCAAATCTGGTTTTACCTATTCATGCTGGCAGCTCTCAGGAAATGAGTAGCAGTATATGTGTATATGTGAGCTAGAGAGCGAGAGTGAGAGCGAGCGAGCGAGCGAGAGAGAGAGAGAACACATGAGAGTTTAGGCATAGATCTTGGCTATTTTTGTGGTGCTACAGTGTCTTGATTCTCTGCTGTCAGGGAATACCACTTGACTGGTTGATCAGAGGTGGAGCCTTCCAGAGCCTGCCTTTGCCTTTTGTTACTTTGACTCTAACAGCCTGAAAGCGATGGCCAAGCTGCTCACAGTGCCTCTGCCCACTCCATTCTCCTTCCCATCACTTCTCTAAAACCAAACTACTCATGATGAACACAGACTTGCTTTGCACATGCTGTCCACTTTTCCTGGGATCTCTATTCTTCCTTGTCTGCTTGACAGAATTCCATTTATCCTTCAAACCAGTTCATGAATCACTTTGTCTAGGAAGAAGATTCTCTTTTCTCCCAATACCACATGTGAATGATCGTTGTGCCCCCCTTAGGTTCCTTTTATCCCTTGAACAGTTTCCTTTAATTTCCATATATATACACATATATGTATATGGATATGTGTGTATATGTATATACATATATATACACATATGTACATATATACATACATTTTTAATTGTTGTTAAAAAATACATAACATAAAATACATAACATCTTAAACATTTTTAAGTTTAGTATTTTAGTAGTGTTAAGTTTAGTTTAGTAGTGTTAAATACATTCACATTGTTGAACAACAAATCTTCACTAATTTTCATCTTGCAAATCTGATATTTTGCACCTATTAATCAACTTTCATTTATCCCTCCTCCCAGCTCTCACAACCACCATTCTGTTTGTTTCTATGAATTTGACTACTTTTGGTGGATCATATTAAGTGAAATCATACAGTATTTTGGTGTGTTACTGGCTTGTTACTTGGCATAATGTCTTCAAGGCTCATTGATGATATAGCATATGACAGGATTTTCTTCTTTTTCAAGGCTGAATAATATATCATTGTATGTATATATCAAATTTCATTTATCCATTCATTCATTGATAGACATCTGGGTTGCTTCTATCCCTTGAGTATTGTGAATAATGCTACTATGAACATGGGTATACAAATATCTTTTCAAGATCTTGCTTTCAATTCTTTTGGACATATACCCAGAAATGAATTTGCTCAATCATACGGTGATTCTATTTTTAAGTTTTAAGGAATCATCATATTGTTTTCCACAGAGATTGCACCTTTATACATTCCTACAAACAGTGGCAAGTGTTCCAATTTTTCTACCTTCTCACTAACACTTGTTATTCTCTGTTTTTCTTTTTAATTGTAGCCATCCTAATGAGTGTAATATCTTTGTTTTGATTGGATTTCTCTGATAGTTATATTGAGCATTTTTTCATAGCTTGTTGGCCATTTTTATATCATCTTTGCAGAAATGTCTATTCAAGTCCCTTGCCCATTTTTAAATTGAATTTTGTTATTGTTGTTGTTGTTGATTTGTAAAACTTTTTTATATAATCTGGATAATAACTCATTATCAGATTTATAATTTGCAAATATTTTCTCACATTTCATAGATTGCCTACTTTTATTGTTGATTGTGTTCTTTGATGCATAGAAGTTTTAATTTTAATGTAGACCCATTTGTCTATTTTTTATTTTGTTGTCTATGCTTTTGGTAACACATCTAAGAGATCACTGCTAAATCCAAAGTCATGAAGTTTTTCCCTGTTTTCTTCTAGGAATAGTTTTTCTAGTTTTAGGTCTTATGTTTAGGTCATTAACTCATTTTGAGTTCTTTTTTGTATATGGAATAAGGTAAGGGTCCAATTTCATTCTTTGGCATGTGGATATACAGTTTTCCTAACAAGAACATTTATTTGTTGAAGATACTATCCTTTCCCATTGAGTAGTCTTTGCAAAGATCATTTGACCATATATATGAGAGTTTATTTCTAAGATTTCTATTCTATTCCATTGGTCTATATGTCTTTATTACAGTACCACACTGTTTTGATTATTGTAGTTTTGTAATATGCTTTGAAATCAGGAAGTGTGAAATCTCAAATTTTGTTCTTTTTTTTTTTTAACATTGTTTGGCTCTTTGGGGACCTTTGAGATTGCACAGGAATTTTGAGATGGGTTTTTCTATTTCTGCAAGAAATGTCAGGGAGAGTTATTTAGGGAGGACATTGAATATGTAAATCACTTTGGGTAGTGTAATGGACTGAACCCTGTCTCCTCAAAATTCATATGTTGAAGGCCTACTAAATTTGGAGTAAGGGCGTAAAATAGATAATTAAGTGTAAATGAGGTCATAAGGGTGGAGCCCAAGTCCAATATGACTAGTGTCCTTATAAGAATCGGAAAAGAGAATAGAGATGCATATCCACAGAAGAAAAGTTATTTGAGGACATAGCAAAAAGGTGATCATCTGCAAGTCAAGAAGAGAGGCCTTAGGAGAAACCAAACCTGCCCACATCTTGATCTTGGGCTTCCAGTCTCCAGAACTGTGACAAAATTAATTTTTTGTTGCTTAAGTCACCCACTCTGTGGTATTTTAAAATGGTAACCTACTAGACTAATACAGGTAGTATTGACGTATTGACAACATTAAGTCTTTTAATCTATGACAAGGTATAGCTTTCCATTTATGTGTGTTTTAATTTCTTTCAACAATGCTTTTTATCTTTCAGTGTAAAAGTTTTTGCTTCCTTGGTTAAGTTTATTCCAAAGTATTTCATTTTTGATGCTGTTGTAAAAGGAATTGTTTTATTAATTTCCTATTGGGATTGTTCATTGTTAGTATAAAGAAAACGGCTGAATTTTGAGTGTTCATTTTGTATCCTGCAATTTTGTTAATTTACTTATATTCCTAAGGGTTTTTTTGTGTGTAGAATCTTTATGGTTTTTAAGATCATGTCATCTGTGAACACAGATAATTTCACTTCTTCCTTTCCAATATGGATTTATTTATTTATTTATTTATCTAATTGCTCTGGCAAAGACTTCCTATACTATGTAGGATAGAAGTGGTGAGAGCAGGCATTATTTATGGCTTTATAAGTCTCTCTCTTGCACTAGACTGGACCCAAAAGTCTTGAAAGTAGGGATGAGTCTTCTTTATGCCTGTATCTTCAGTGCCTGGCATTGACTAGTATATATTTAATATATTTCCCTAGAGAAAATAAAAGATAAATAAGTTTTTGCAGAAAATAAAAGGTTATTTTATGATTGCCTGATAAATATCTTTGGAGTAATTTTAGGAATACAAATATAATAACTGGCAAAAATTTCTGTTAAAAATATAAAGTTCATTGTAGCTCACTCAGATTTAATATCAACAGTGACATCATATTGATAGTATGTACCCTAGATATAATGTGGTTAGAATGATACTTTACCTCTGGTCTTCCTCCCCAAATCCAAGCCTAATCTTGAGAAAAACAGACAAATTTCAACTGAGGGTCATGCTACAAAATAGCTGACCACTGCTTCCCTCAAAAATGTCAAGGTCATCAAAATCAAGGAAAGTCTGAGAATCTATCACAGCCAAGAAGAATCTAAAGAGACATGACAACAAACTATAATGAGATCCTAGAATAGAAAAAGAACATTAGGGAAAAACAGAAAATCAGAATAAAGTATGGATTTTATGTATTAATATTGATCCATTAATTGTAATAAATGTGTCATATGATTATAAGATGTTGATAATAAGGGAAACTCGGTGTGGGATATATGAGAATTCTACCACCTTCCTAAATTTTCTATAAATCTTAAACTCTTCTAAAAAAGAATCTGTTGAGAGGGTACTTCTCATGCTGTGTTCAATAACAATTTTAAAAGGGGGGTTCCAATGGCATGAGCTAATGGAATACAAGATCAGAAGAAAATGGATACAGAAGATTCTAAACAAAGATTTTGGAAAAAATGGGTTTCAACCATTGTTCTCACAGGCTCCTTCCCATACTCATTGTCTCTTCTCCTCATTCTCCCACCCCTTTTCCTCCTCTCTCCCTCCCTCCTTTCCTCACATACACAGACATACACACACACACCCCAATCCTAGAAACTGAGTGTTCATACTTATCGATACAAAAGTGTGTGGATGGACAGAACATCATTGACATGCAAAGACACACACACACACACCCTCAAAAAACAAAAACAAAAAATAATTGAGAAAGAGAGTAAAGAACAGTGAGGGGTGAGTTCAGCTAAATAGATTGTGGAGGTGCCAATTCATCTTTCCTACAGCAGGAATGAACAGAGATATTTAGTTTAGGATATTAGCCTGATTTAATCTACTTTTTGGAAATTCAAAAAGTACACATTTACATTTGTATAAGATCTTTCAGAGTGGCACAGGGCAGAAGACATTTCCTTTCACCTGGTTGATTCCACTGTAATATAAGCATGATGAAATAAGAGATCTTTCTTGTCTACTGCTGTAACCATATTACTTGAGACAATCCTGACATATAGTTGGCACTCAAAAAATGTATATTAACCAATGAATATACAAAAAACTTCTGTGTGACACTGCACAGATGGCAAGGAGCTCTATGTACATTATCATTCTCATCCCTTTTGAGAACTGTCTTGAAGATTCTCAAAGTCATAGAGCTAGTAATGGGCAGAACCAGAGCTTGAACCCAATTCTGAATGGAAATTTCATGTTCTTTCAGGGCTGACTTGTCCCTTTTGTGCCCTTAGTGTATTATAAGTAATAGGTATTCTACAAGTAGTTGTTAAAATTAATACCTTCCTTTCACAAATGTTATTTCTGACCATTTAGTAGATCATTTGTTCTAGACTTTGTCTGTCAATACAGGGCAACAAGTGTTTGTAGCTCCAATATTTGTAAGCATGTACTCGTAACTGTAAATGTAGGTTTCAGTTAAAGACAACAATGAGCCTAATTAACAATTTTGGCCATGAGTATATTTTCATCTGAAGCTATTTATTTTTTAATACTACCATACTCAGCCATTGCTTTGTTATATATAGGACTTAGTATATATAATATGTGCCTATATGTAATATATATACCTAGTACATATATGAATATGTGTATATATTTCTGCATCTAGTCCTCTGTGTCTGACTTTGCAGGACTGTTGGGCTGGGATCCTTCAGGAGATACTGTATGAATGCAGTCCTGCTTCAGTCTCTATGGACAGAAGTAAGTAGGGGACACTTGCCAATGGCTTTGGTAATCCAGAAACTGTAGCTCTGGAAACCATGCATGTCCTTGGCATGGACCTTGCAGTTTCCATAGAGAACATCAGGAACAGCCTATGTCAAGGTGCCTGAAAGAGGGAGTAGGAATACAAGAACAGGAGCAGACATATTCCTGGATACTCAGGAGAAACCATCAGGAAATGCCAAGAAATAACTGGAAGATATGTTTAGTGAGTGCTGCAGTCTGACAATCACAAAGATGGGGCTAAGAGCTGCTGTAGTTTGAACAGAAATGTTACTAAGACTTCAGATAAAAAGGAGGCCTGGAAGTATTCAGTTTGCAGGAGTAGCTATTAAACAGTGGTTAGTATATACAAACTTGGACATTAAAATAATTACCACCAGGAAATGCCTCGTAGAAAAATCAGGCTTCTTTGACACAAGGAAAATCACTTGTGGACTAACAAGTGAGTAATAGTCCTAGTTGGTTAGGGTTTACTGAAAGTTAAAGGGATTGGTGTGAATGTCAGCATTTACTTTTCTTAATAAGTGGTTGATAACCAGTATTAACAAAGAAGTTTTGCAATAGCAA
The DNA here is from genome assembly GCA_028646485.1 of Cryptoprocta ferox. Taxonomy (NCBI): domain Eukaryota; kingdom Metazoa; phylum Chordata; class Mammalia; order Carnivora; family Eupleridae; genus Cryptoprocta; species Cryptoprocta ferox. The sequence goes on along the minus strand of CM053567.1, from coordinate 73,135,937 downwards.
ATGTCAGCTCTCAGAAATAGCAGCCATCCTCTACACACTATTATTTAAAAATAGTGATGGTTTATCATGGTTAGAAGTACAACAAATCTTAGCTGGCTCTAACTGTTACCCTAAAATATAGATCTTCCTTACAGGTGGTCATATGTAAAATTATCTTGAATTTGTTTCCTTCCAAGAACTTACAAACCAGGCAACTGGGATTGGCTGGTGGTCAATTATAGTCTGGGACAAGAAATTTGAGAAAAGAAGTTTTAGTGGGAGGCAGAGAGCCAAAGGGAAATTAAAAACAAACAAACAAAAAAACCCCTCCAGAACATTCAATACACTTAATAAATTATTTCTCATCATTTTCAAATCCTCTCTGAATTAATAGTATGATACATGAGCTGAGCTTTAGGAAAATTAAGTAGTCTTCAAATTATGGCTTTATAAAGACTTCAGATTCTACAATAAAAGTTTTAGACAATTTGAATCAAATTGATTCAATTACCACTAAGCTAGAATTAACAACTTTTATAATTTTCCAATTAAATGGGTTATTTCCAAAGTCTTTGTTTTGTTAGAATAGTTCCTTCATGGTTCTCATTGACTTCTCCTTCTAGGCTGAGTGTTTTGAAATTAAGATCCTTGTGTCATATTTACAGTTTCTAATGGCTTTACATGTAGTAAGAACTTGGGGGTACCCATCTGCCAATCTTTCTGTCTCACACTGTTTGCACATGGTAGGAGCTCCATGAAGGCTGAGAAGGAGGCAATGCTTGCCTTGTAGATGATGAAATGCTGTTGTCATCTCCCCTCTTCTTCTCCATGTTTAATATCTATGTTACTTTGAAATACAGCAGTTGAGCTCTGTCTGTGGGAATACCAGGATACAATGAGCAAACTTCTGAATTGCTGAAGTTTAGTTTAGTTAATGAGTTACAAATAATAGCCTTAAAAATCAAAAACACTTTTGCTGTCACTTCACTTCTAAGAGAGGGTAAAGCTGCATCCATGAGATTTATTATTATTATTCCAGGGATGTAAATAGGCTAAAATAGGGAGAAGAAGCAACAAATATGGGGCACATCCATTATTATTTAACCAAGGGATGTTGGACACTGCTCCCGAAAAAACCAGCATCAAAAGTGTAAAACAAAAGTATGCACTGATGTTACTTTATGGTCCTTGGATGGTTATCTCAGCTCTCCTGCTTGCAGTGTATTGCCGACAATATGTTTTTCCAAATTTTTATTTCACTCTAAAGATAGTCCTGGAAATAAGTTAATCATTTCTTCTGGAAGAAATTGAAATTAACATTACTCTTGAGGATCAGGAGAGAACAGGTGAAATCCGGAAAGCATAATGTGCTTCATAAGGTCGGGAATCCAATACCAAACCAATCATGTTTTGGCATCTGAAATTAAATCTTATTGTTCCTATTCGTAATAGTGTTTCCTCTCCTATACTGCCTCTGTGCCTTGAATAAATGAGGGCGCTCACAGCTGAACTGATTGCTATGGTTACAGGCAATCTGTGTTACATCTCAAGGAAGTGGAAAAAAGGGTAGTTTAAGGTAAATATTACCCCTCTTTTACAGAGGACAATTCTCTCACAACTGTACTCCTGATTCAGGCTTCTTTTGCAAATATATCAGGAATGCATTAGGGCTCAGGTTCTTTCCCACTCTCCTGCCCCACTCACAAGGGCATACCCTTGATGCCCAATTCTATTTTCATCTCCAGAGGACCAGCTAACTTGGTTTCTGGAGTTTGGAGACTGGGAGCAGATTTAGAGTTGCAGACACAAAGAAATCTGTGAGACCTGTAAAGTTATATTTATTATTATAATGTATTTGGTAAGAACTAGTATTGTTATTGGCACCAGCCAACTGAGCCCTAATACTTCCGCTGTTGCAATAGCTAACACTAACAGCATTGGTACTAACAGTGGTGCATGCCTTTCCACAGCCGTGCCTCTGTCCCTAGGGCTGGATGGGGAGTTGGGCCTTTCTGCTCTGTGGGTAAAGGGTTGGTCTCCATGCAGTCTGTTTAGTTGGGTTCAGCTCCCAAGCATGTATTGAGAGACTATTTCTGGCCAGGTGCTCTCCTAGGTTCTGGAAATTCAAAAATGAATAGGTCTTTTTCCTCTTGGAGAGTTGTCAGGCAATCAGTATCTTTCTAAAGATGAAGACTGAACTATGAAAGACTTCCTTAGAGGAGTTTTGTTTTGTTTTTTTGTTTGTTTAGATTTCCCAAAGGACTTGATTGGCTGAGAGCAGTTTTAATGTTAAAAGAAAGGTTGCAGGTATAAGACACCATCATTGACACTAGATGTTTCAATGATCCTACAGGCTCAAACTAGAATCCTCTTTCTTACTTGATACATTTTTCTACATATTTTAGCCCATATTTCATGTTTCCATGTGTCTCTCCTTTCAGTTTATTTTTTCCTTTGTTCTCTTTTTGCCCTCTTGAAGATGTATTTATAGATGATTTTAACCCCCTTTTTCTTAGTTTAGACAATTCCTTGGTAATTGTAGCTCTGTTGAAATTGGAACTGAAATAGGGAAATTAATGTTGTAATTCATTACTAATGATTTCATATTTTTTTTGCATAAGAAAGATATTAATGGCATGAACTAAGCTGACTGGTTTTGCTCTCTGGAAGGAAGAGGTTTTATTTCTTGGTTACAAATCCAGCTTTGGGCAAAGGTTTCTGTTTTTCACAAAGCATATTTTAAGCCTGATTCTGTTCTGGAGGAGGTGATCCAAGGAAAGCTCAGTGTTTGAAGTAAATTGGTCAGTACCAGATCTTGATGGAGATTTATTCATTCTTCTCCTGTTGGCTTAGAGTGGTCTAGTCTGTACTCTAGCAAAATGTCATTATTAAAACTTGAATATGGACAGAGAATCTTGATGTCCTGACAGTGAATGATGAAAAGTCATCAAGAACTGAACATGTATTCCAACAATTTACCTTCCATTTTAGAAGTCAAATATTTTTTTTAAGTTTATTTGTTTTTGGGGAAGAAGGGGCAGAGAGAGAGAGAGAGAGAGAGAGAGAATTCCAAGCAGGATCTTCTCAGTGAGGAGCCCAATGAGGGGCTAGAACTCATGAAACAGGAGATCTTGACCTGAGCCAAAATCAAGAGCTGGAGCCAGCCAGAAGCCCCAGAAGTTAAAGATTTTTAAAGAGCCATCTAGCAGAATTTTAATATTGATGTAAGAATTTTCAGCACATTTAACATTCATGCCAGTTACTTTCCTTTGCCAGAGTGAGATACTTTTTTTTTTTTTTTTGGTCCAGAATAGCACATTGTTTAGTATTTAGGCTGCTTAGGTGAGTTTGCCTCTTTGATTTCAGAAGGATCCTTCTGTCTCTACAGTTCATCCTGATATTATTTAGGTTATTTCAGTTTCTGGAAGGATGTGAAAGTGAAGAATGTGAAAAGAAAAAGTGCAGTGTAAATTTGGGGCTGTTTTTTTTGGAGTTTTAGGCCATAGTGACTGCAACTCTTGCATTTGCTTGTGACAGTGCACCTAGTAACTTAAATTGGACAGAGCTCTTTCTTCAGGAAATGGAGGAAATCTATGAATAGCAAGAGTTTGGGCTGAATTATTAAAAGTACATTTTTTTCAAAACTACTTTGGATCATAATTTTTAGAGCCCTAACACATCACTATGTCAATCTCCTTGCTTATTGAGGATAATTACTATGAAAGGTATTAGTCAGTTTCAGAAAGGGGAATATTTGGAAACCTAGTAGGTCTCTCAGGGTTTTAATGCAGCAGTTAGTTGTGCTTTAGAGGCCCCTCTTTCTTTCTTTTTCTTTCTTTTTCTTTCTTTCTTTCTTTCTTTCTTTCTTTCTTTCTTTCTCTTTCTTTCTCTTTCTTTCTCTTTCTTTCTTTCTTTCTTTCTTTCTTTCTTTCTTTCTTTCTTTTCTTTCTCTCTCTCCACACACACACACACACACACACACACAAATACTATCAAGCATATTACAAAGCAACCCAATATAAAATTTACTCCTGGAAGTCCAGTAATTGGCAAGGATTCACTTCCGAGGAAGCTTTATAGAGATGTTTGGCTTTATGGGACAAAATCTTCAGGAGTGTTTGTTGAAATGATCAAATATTAGGCATAATGGCTTGGTGGGTATTGAAACAACTATGAGGAGACATTTAATGTAAAATTAAAAGTAATGTAGCATTTAACAGGCCCCAAACATCAACACAAGAGCAATCTATATTAAGAGCCTGAAGTTACATTCTAGTTTCCCAAAATGAGCTCTTGAGCTGTGCCCTAGCTATATTTTAAAATTAAAACAGAAATAGTGCATCTCTTCTTCATTATTTCATTGCTTAAGCCAAGAGGACTTAGATGCCTTCCTTGAATATGGACTTATTTCCAACATTCCAACAAACAAATTGAAGGAGATTATGGGTTTGGTGTGCATGTTGGTCAACCAGCCACATCCTCTACAGGTTCTTTTAAATATTTTATTTTTCTCCAGAGATTTTATTTCTGACTCACAATTTGTAATGTGGACATTGGCTAGATATCCCAAAATTGAGAGTAAGTAGCTGAGATATTCCAAAACAGACAAACAAAAAAGAAGCTTGAGCTGTTTTGTTGTTTGTTGGAAAGGGGATTGTTTTATGTTTTCCACCAAACACTCCTTATTTCCTCATCCCCTAAGTAGCCATAAAGGGTGACTTTCTCTTTATAAATTAGGTGCATGTCTTAAAACTTAATAAAATGCCCATGCAAACTAGGCTTTTTCTTTCTGGTGTTATGCATGTACTATTTCTTTAATCTTTACTTTTTTGGTTTCACTTGTCTCTGAAATCATGTATAAAACTAGAATCCCAATCAATTTTTAATGGTGTCATTTTGACAAAAGGACAGAACCCTACTTTTGTGTAGCTATTCTTTGTCTTTAAGCTTAATTCATTTATTTTGAGAGAGACAGAGGCAGCATGAGTAGGGGAGGGGCAGAGAGAGAGAGACAGAGAGAGAGAGATTGAGAGAGAGAGAGATGGAGAATCTCAAGCAGGTTCCATGCTGTCAGCACAGAGCTCAAACTCACAGACTGTGAGATCATGACCTGAACTTAAAAACAAAAGACTCAGATGCTTAGCCGACTGAGCCACCCAGGCACCCTTCATGTAGCTATTCTTAAAAGCTAAATCTTTGAGTAACACATTCATAGAAGAAACATGGTTAGAGACGAAAATAGATAAAATTCTAGAATTGAAACTTCCAGTAGATGTCTGACAAGGTGGTAAACTTTTCTAGGTCTCTGTTTTCTCATTCTGACAAATTAGAATGGTGTGCTAGATGTTTCCCCATTTTTAAATCCTATTCTATGGACTGGAGATTTATAATCCCCAGATAGTAATTAAAGTAATTAAAATTCCTATTCTTAACCAAAGTACTATCACTATATTAACTAAGATGTTAGAAGTATACCTCTATGAAAGGAATATTCTTAATATTCCTAGTTAAACTAAGGCTTTCAAGAATTTCACATTAATAGTTCAAATTGAAAAAGCCATTCACTTTGAACTAAAAGAAAACATTTCTAAAAGGGCTGTGGTGAGTAGTATTTGGAATTTGTGGACATCTGGAATGAATCCTCTTCCACCTTTTCATTGCTCTTCTTCCTACCTCAGGAATCCCAAAGTCAGTATGCTCTTAAAGTTTTTTATTTCTGGACTGTAAATATATAGGTAATGAAGTAAGAGTATTCACTCTGAAACCCCCATGATTACAAGATTTTTGAAGTATTGTTTATAACAAGAACCCATCTCTACTAAAATGTTTTAAAAGAGCACTACAGAATTTTTGAAAGAGATATCTTAACTCAGAAATTATTGTTAAAGGAACTCTTAAAAGCTGTTGGTAAAATATGTGGTCTACATTTGCTAGAAGAAAATTCCTTATGTTATAATATTTGGAAAAAAGAAAATCTTGTTTAGTTAACACCCATATTCACAAAGTATTAATTTTGAAGCTTCCATGTTCTTGGCACTTTGGTAGTAGCTTGATTTTCCTCTAGTTTGATCCTAACAATGATATTGTAAAAAAAGTATTATATATATTTTTTCATATTATGAAGATGAGCATCAGTAAATTTACTTGCCCAAGGATTTAAATTGAGTCCTTTGGCTCTAACTATCAAAAACAATCATCATCTGAATTCTCTTTTCTCAAATTAAATTGTTCCAGTTCTCACCATTACTAATGGTATGCTAACTAAGTATTATCTAAGGAAAACTTTACACTAAAAAATACAAATGATTTAGAAGTAATATATCAAAACAGCCAGATGATCTCTTGCAATTATAGAAATTGTATGTAAATGGATTCGCTTAGGTGAGCACTCTCTCTATGAGCTTGTCCAAGCCATAGTAATTTGCTTAGTTTCACTTTTTTCAAGAGATAGTGTAAAGATAAACATCAATCCATATCTCAGAAATTACTGGGTTAACTAAATCCATATAAATTTGGATTTATCTTTATCACATTATGGAAAATACTACAATTATTATACAGTTGATCCTTGAACAATGTGTAGACTTCCCCATCCAGTCAAAAATCTGCATATAATTTTTGACTCCCCCCAAAATTAACTACTAATCTCCTACTATGACTGGAAGCCTTACTTATAACATAAATGGTTGATTTACACGTATTTTGTATATGATACACATTATATATTTTTATAATCAAATAAGCTACAGAAAATGTCAATAATATAAGGAGAAAATACATTTACAGTATTGTACTGTATTTATTATTTTTTATGTTTATTTTTGATAGAGAGAGGGATAGCGCAAGTAGGGGAGGGCAGAGAGAGAAAGAAACACAGAATCTGAAGGGCTCCAGAATCTGAGCTGTCAGCACAGAGCCCAATGTGGGCCTCGAACCCATGAACTGTGAGATCATGACCTGAGCTGAAGTTGGAGGCTTAAACAATTGAACCACCCGGGTGCCCCTAGTACTGTACTGTATTTATTGAAAAAAGTCTGTGGTTAAGTGTACCAGCACAGTTCACAGCCTTTGTGTTCAAGGGTCACTGTAGTTATATTCTAAGAGATCAGTTCATCTTGGATGTTGAAGGTTATATATTAACTCTATATCTTGGAACATGGTAAAGTTGTTATAGAAGACATGTTTGTCCACTTTTCAAAGTTCAAAATAAGGAAATATTTTTCTGATTTATGTGAATAAGTTAATAAAGCTTTACAATTTTAAAATCTCTTTTAACACTCAAAGAACTCAGAAATCAGTGCCAAAATTCCTCCTTTAACATCCAAAAATGTCCAAAAGAGTCGGCCCTAGATTGATTTGCTTCTCTTTAACCTTGTCTGACTGATTAATGAAACATTTTTGAAGAGAGAAACGTCTTGCTGTGTGGTTTCTCTGGGCTCAGCCTGGAGGAACTAAACCTTGGAGGAAGAGGTTTAGCAGGAAGAGGAATGAAGGTTTTCACCAGCATTGTGTCTACTATTCAACACCTTCTTGATCACTGGAACCAAAGTGTTGGGAAGGCCTGGGTACTCTGCTGTGGACATGCAGGGTCATATGCTCACTGTCCAGTCAGAGCAGAATAGCTCTTTTCCCTGTATCCTCCTGTAGAGGCATGGACCACCAGTGTGATGGGAAAAACCAAGTTACAACTTAACACACAGAACAGAAACAGATATCTTAATTAAATGTGATTTAATAGAAAGAAATTCATATTCGTTAGCATACCATAATGGTAACTTATTTCCTGCCAGTGAGAAAACTGATCTCAAGCAAAGTTTACCCATTCAGGAAGACTGAATGTACTCTTATCCTTGACTGACTGCAGCCTGGATTGAGATGAAGCATATTCATGAAAAAACCTCAGCTAAGAGAGTGATCTTTCCATCTTTTCAAATATCTGCCTGATGCTTCATGGGGTGACTTAATAAAACTTTGATCCTCTATACACACATTTCTGTGTCCCAAATGACTGTGGGAAACAAGAATGAACCAAGATATCTCTTACTTTCATTGAAACCTGGACAGGAAAGATTGGAAGGAATATCACTCTTTCTGGGTCTTTTCAGGGAGTCAAAGAAAGAAAACAAAACAAAAACAAAAACACATACCTCTAGGTTCAGTCAGACTCCTGTTTAAATCTCTGAGAATGCTGTCACTGACCTCTTCTATTCCCCAGGAAACACCTGCCTCTCCAGTTGGCTCTTTGTTGGTTAATAAGAGTGTGTCAAGGGGAAATAGCATTTCCTCTGTGTTAGATGTTTCTTTGTTAGAGCTGTATCACATTCAGGCATTTTTCTTTCCTTTTTTTTTTTTTTTTTTTGATGGAGGAAAAATGCAGGATGATGAGAAAGCACTGATTGACATCACTAGATTACCTTTGAATTATAAAGCCATTCCAGTCGGATCACTAAGGCTTGAATATGCCTTAGGCTCAGACACTTAATTGGAGTTTTCTCTTGCAGTTCCATTTTCTTCTTGAAGGGTTACAGAATTAGAGCTAATAGATAGAGAGAGGGTATTCCAGAACATTACATTTAATTTGGTGAGATTGTCCATTTTGTAATATTCATGTCTTTCAGCCCCTTCACATGCACTTCTGTTGATGTTTCAGTTGCTGGTTTGGGGGGGTTGGGGTGGGGTGTGGTACACATAATTCCATTATCAAATTTACTTTCTTTCTCCTGCAATGTCTTTTCCATTTTGGAGTTGTAAGTGATGGTACTCATTTTTGTTTTTAAACTACATAATCATTGGTTTGGGGTAATAGTGCTTACAAGTATACTTTTTTAATATAGTAAAATTTTGATAGTGTTTCCCAAAAAATTCTTGGGGACTGTAAGAATGAACCTTTACACCCAATAGATTCACTTTCATCACTTTGTTTCCAGTGCCATTTGAAGCTCTCAGTTTATAGTTAGTAATCAGATTGCTGATGGTTTTGTCCTCCAACTACTCTCCCTCTGCTATAGATTCTGTGGTCATCTTTATTCCATCCCCAGAAATGAGGAATTTTTGTGATGCAGTAACTTGAAGTTCCACGGGGTTGAAAAACACAAAGGGAGAATTAATGTATCTAGGTCAACATAACACAACAAATAGTTTCTTTTTTTTAAGTTTATTTATTTGTTTTGAGAGAGAGAACATGACAGGGGAGGGGCAGAGAGAGAGAGGGAGAGAGAGAGAAATAGAGAGAGAAAATCCCAAGCTGGCTCCATGTTGTCAGCACAGAGCCTGACGTGATGCTCAAACTCACAAACCATGAGATCATGACCTGTGCCAAAATCAAGAGCTGGATGCTTAACCAACTGAGCCACCCAGGTGCCTCCCTCTTTTTTTTTTTTTTTGAAGCAAAAATAACTAATCTTCCTCCAAAACAAATTGGAGCAAAATAAAAGGGTCAAAATTCAGATTTCATGAGTTGGTCTGGAAAACACAAAGACAGACCAATAAAAATGAAGACCTGATCCCCGTCCTCATGGAACTTATGGTATAAGGGGGGAACATATAGTATTCAGATAATTACAAAAAATAATTATCTACAAACATAATAAGTGCTACCAAGGAAACCACAAATTAAGAATGATTTTTATATATTAAAATGACTGAGAAAATCAAAATAAGAAGAATGTTCTGTGACATGTAAAAACTATGTAATGTTTCAAATTTCAGTGTCCATGATTGTGATTTACTGTGAATGCAGACATGCTCATTTGCTGATGTACCATCTATGGCTCCTTTTGCAATACAGTGGCAGAGTTGAGAGGTTGTCACAAAGACCAAATGGTTCTCAAAACCTAAGATATTTACTATCTGGCCTTTTACAGAGAAAGTTTATAGACCCCTGTTACAAGGGAATGAGTTTAAAAGTTGTTTTATTCCCTTGGTAAAGGAAAACCTTGGTTGCAGTATTTATAAAAATAGAGTCCCTAGAGGTTGTAGACCTTACTTCTATAGAAATTGCAAATCCTACCAGAACTGAATAAATGGAATTACAAGAAAATTAAGGGAGTTTTTCAGGAAAATCTATTTTGATCAGGGAAGAAGCCAGGGCTATATATTTGTGTTATTTTCATAAATTTCCACTTTTTTCTCCTAAACCTTTTATCTACCTATCTATCTGAATGTATAAATATATATACATTTACATATATGTATAATGGAGTCTAATTTTGACTTTTTATTTCTCACTTATAAGGTTTAACCTATAATAAATGAAATTGGTTAGCAACTGTTAGATATTACCAGTCTCACTGAATCATTATTTTATTTAAATATGATGTTTATGCCATGTGTTGGTTTTAACTTAATGAATGGAAACTATGAGAAGTTAGAGAAATGATGTAGATATAGATTTTGGACTCATGGGTCTAAATAACCTTCATCAAATTACTTATCTTCTTTTAGCTTTAATTTTTGTATTCTAAAATCAATATATCATAACCTCATATTGTTATGATTAGATAACACATCTAAAATGTTTGGAGCAGTGCCTAGTACCTAGACATGTACCTTAAATGTGTTATTTTTATTATCATTATCATCACCTTTACACTAAGCTTCTTGAAGTCGGGGACATGTCTCATTTTTCTTTAAATTCCCATTGTCTATCATATAGCAAGAACTCAAATTTGTTTTGTAAATGAATAACTATTTATCTCTCATATTTCAAAACTTCTGTAAAACAAAATTTTTCTTTATTTAAAAATACTACCATCT
>CM053567.1:73113106-73125103 GCA_028646485.1 Cryptoprocta ferox | reverse complement strand
GGGGAAGGGGAAAAGGTAAAGCGGGGTGATGGTCTTGGTGGAGGTCACTTGTGGGGAAGAGCACTGGGTGTTATATGGAAACTAACCTGACAATAAACTATAAAGTTAAAAAAAAAATACTACCATCTGAATTCTAAAGAACAAAAGCAGTATTTAGTTTTTGGCAACATTTGCAGAGAAATAACATATTAAACAGGTCATTAGAATGTAATAAGTGAGGGGCGACTGGCAGGCTCAGTCAGTGGAGCATGCGGCTCTTGATCACAGAGTCATGAGTTCAAGTCCCATGTTGGTGTTTACTTAAAAAATAAGTAAATCTAAAAAAATAAAAAAGAGTGGAGTGTCTGGGCTCCTTAGTTGGGTAAGTATCTCACTCAATTTTGGCTCAGGGTTGTGGGATCGAGACCCATTTGGCCTCCTCACTGACTGCGTGGGCTTCTCTCTCCTTCTCTCTGCCCCTTCCCCACTCATGCATATGTGCACATGCTTTCTCTGTCAAAATAAACTTAAAAAAGAAAAAGAATGTAATAACTGAATTAAAATCCACACTGGAGACTTGTAAATGCAGAATTGATGTTGAAAAAAAAAACAATCAGTAGGATGCAGAGGAAATTGTGAGAAATTCATCAATGCATATTCTTATGCAGAGAAATGAAAATGATGAGGTCGAGATATAATAAATAAGAAAGTTAAACTTCAGCTAATGATAATGCCTGAAGGAGATAATAAAACAACTGGGGCTGAAACAGTCATCAAAGATATACTGGAAGAAAAATGTTCTGAGCTAATGAAATTTCTATTTTCTAGTTTTTCCTGTAACCCTCAGATCTTACTACCTTGCTTATCTTACTTGTACAATCACATAAAAGTTTCTGAGACATGGTTATCCAAGAAGAGTACAGCTCTCATAATTTTGGAATAGTCGAGATGCTTTCAAATTTTATTTGTGTAAAAGCCAATCCAAGTTTAAGCACAGGCAACTAAAATCTTATCTAGGTTGATTTATAAACTTGAATTAAATTTGAATTAAAATTGAACTAAAGCATTAGATAAAGCATTGCTTAAAGATGGGTAGCAGTGGTAAAAAGTATGTGTCCCATTTAGGAATCTAAAATATTAACCATGAAAGTTATTAATTAAGCTTGATAACACATATGAGTTTAATGAAATATATGTTTAAGAGCACACTTCCTAGCTTAGGACAAGGTAGGCTATAAAGGTGAATAACACAAAATTCTTGCCACCAAAGAAACTGATAACATGGTTGGAAAGAAAAATGTGTGCAGGAACAATAAAGAAATGAACAAAGAAAGGATCATTGGAAATATAAAACATGGTTTGAATAATCAAGAAGATTTAAAATTTCAGAGTAGACAATTGAGGCCATTTTAAAGCATCTGTCAGGATTACGATTGATTAAAAAAAAATTCTTCAGGGGGCGCCTGGGTGGTTCAGTCGGTTAAGCGTCCCTTCAGCTCAGGTCATGATCTCACCACTCGTGAGTTCAAGCCCCACGTAGGGTTCTGTGCTGACAGCTCAGAGCCTGGAGCCTACTTCCAATTCTGTGTTTCCCTCTCTCTCTCTGCCCCTCTCTGCCCCTGCTCACACTCTGTCTCTTTCTCTCAAAAAATTTATGTTCAAAAAAATTTAAAAAAAAAATTCTTCAGGTTCTGGAGACCTGAAATGAGTTTGATAAAAAGAGCTGATTTAAACCTTGTCACAGTGGGACTGTTGTTTTTGGATCATTATTATCTACCTTGGGATGGAGCCATTTGATCTGTTTCTCCTGATTCTACCTCTTCTGGGCTCTTCTTTCCTCTTCACCATCATCATAATAATTGTCATTTATTAGATTGTTTTAAAGTAACAGCTAATATTTGCAAATTCATTATTCTGTGCTGGGTACCATCTCAAGTGTATAATTTAATAATCCACATGCATTACTCAACAATCCTCATAACAGCCTGATGAAGCAGATACTGTCTGTATTGCCATTTTTCAGATACACAAACTGAAGCAAAGAGAATTCAAATAAGTTGTCTAAGGTTACAACTTAAAAATGGCCGGGCTTGGATTTGAACCCAGGCAGCCTATCTCTAGACTTTGTAATCTTAATTGTTATGCTGCACTATGACCAAGCCCTGCAATTGGTGTTAATGGTAATCTTCATAAGAATCTGCCAATATAGGGATTATTATCTTTATTTTTACAGGTTAAAACTGAATACTAATTGAATCTCTTAAAGGCATAGCATTAGTAAGTGACAAAGCTGGGACACAAACCCAAACCCAGGTTTGGATAAATCCAGTGCCTATTTTCATTATCTAGTATTATCTTTTGTTGGATTTTAGATAAGGTACCCTCTAAGCAAAAATTTCAACCTAAACAAAAAATTCATGTAGTGTGAATATATAATATAGATGGGCTATTTTAGAGAGATGATTTTCTTTTAGAAGATCTATTTTTAAACAGATTTTCAAAAGCTGATTTTTTAATAGAAATGCATTTAACACTTATTAACAAAGACTTTTGTTTATAAATGCAGGATTGAAAGGGGTACATGTTTCTTAGCTTGCTCCCAAAGAGGACTATTAAGAAGAACCACAAAAAATTCACTTAATATGTTATACCGCACTCAGCTTCAGCTACAGTAATTTTAGAGCAAATGAACTGCTATACTTATTATATTCTGCTACCTGATATTAGAAAACTCCCTTGTATAAATGACATATACAAATAAAGGTAATTAGCATTTAAATCACTGGATCAAGTCTAACAAAGCTTGTACATAATTGTAGGAGTGGTTTTCATGGAGAATGGGGTGTTGCATCAAGAAGATAATTGGACCAGTGTTCTTGAATCTTGTGTAGGTGATATTGAAAAGAAACCTTCATGTAGATTTGAAACCAATGACTAGGAAGATGTGTGCTTTGAGTTTTTCCAGAGACAATGAAGGATGTAAGCTGTCATCATTTTCACTTGGAGACCACTGGTGTCATGGACTACCTATTTGTATGACAGCTAGCTGACATTAAGTTATCTGTGGTGAACTGGATGAAACCAACTGGTCTGCCATACAGAATGATCCTTTAGTTTCACATTTTGGTCATCATTTTTCTAACTGATGGATCTGTTTAATTAATCTCCCAATTTGGTTTATTCACGTTGGCTATTTTGTGTGATTACAAATAAATTTTTCAATCTCAACCTTTTTTTATGTATAAAGAAAGCAACATACTACTTTGCTTATTTTGTGTCTTTGAATAGTAATTTGAATTACCACTTTTTTTGAAGTGTCAGGTAAAAGTGTTACAAAAAGATTTTTTTAAAAAGAAACCACAGTTTGCCTGTTCAAGTTTGAGCCAACTCAAGTTTTTTGGGTAAAAGCCAACTCAAAATAGATTTCCATTCCTGACATGAAAACAGTATATAAAGGCAAGAAATTTAAGACCACCTAGTGACTTTTAATATCACAGGGAAAAGTTTTGTTGATTTTTGGTATCTTTTTCCCTTTAGAAAAATAGATTTAAAATGCTAATAAAGCCTAGTCCAGTCTTCCTCTGAAAATGAAAGAGGAAATAGGGGCACGATACTCATTTAATGATGGATATATGAAAATGACAGCATCCTAGGGAGCAAGAGAAATGATGTAAATCTTTTAAAATGAGGATATTAAAGACTTTTTCTTGACATGCTAAAGGCAATGTGTACAGGGAATAATTATAATGCCTACAAGAAGGTAAAAAGCTAAATTAGTTTGCTGGAATAAGTATTATTGGGATGTAGCTTTTTTTTTCTGATGGGGCTCAAATAAATGATTGATTAAATATATGTTAAATACTGATTTTTGAAAAAATACACATATTTACTAGCTGGTCCCTTTTTGAAAAGATTATATGTACCTTCCCTTCTTGGAAAATTTTGTTTTATTCTTTTTTTTTCCTCCCTAGCCTCACAACTCTGCCATTGGTTTACACCCACTCTTCTGCTATCTCACATATTCCCAATACACAGAGTACTGTGACGTCCCTCATTAAACACAACACACAGATATCTAGATTGGAGGTTCAGGTGTTCTAAGTACCCTTTTTAAAGCATTATGGATATTTCTAGTCTTTTGTGTGGGGTCTCTGAGATCTGTGCTTGTCTGAGCTTTTGGGCAATCTGTCATGATCTTAAGATGATAAAACCAGGATGAGAAAAAATTTGAACTATTTAAAAGTAAATGCTTTTCATTTCCTTAACTTCTATCTGAAAAATTTTCTATTTAAAGCCTACCCTTGATTTCACTCTACCTAAAAATTCCCTTAAGACCAATTCATAGTTGTAAAGTTTAAAAAAATAATAAACAACATGATGATGACATAATTATTCAGAAAAAAAGCAGAGGTTATTGAATACAAAATATTTAGTGTACTCTCTATGCAAAATTGTAATCTTGCTTTGTCCTACAATATGTGCCACACTTTTCCTTAAGTTGGTATATTCAATTTTAGGTGGTGCCTAACACCAACACATGAATGAGTAACATTGATAAACAAGCTTGAAATCACACTCCAAAATTAGATGAAGAGCTCATGTAAACCCATTTATGCTGGAGGAAGCAGGGAATGAGAAGAAAGTACATACCAGTGCTCACTACTATTCTTGTGCACATTCATGATTTGCAATTGGTGGAGTGACCTGATCAGGCAAGGACTGACAACTGCTCTCCCATACCTCCTTTCACAGCAGATTTTGTAGGTTTAAATGTGCATTATATCAAACCTTCTTTAATTGTTAATTCTAGCTAAATAGCACTCAGCTTGACCCAAGAGTGAGCACATTAGAGGGGAAACAAGGCAGGGTGTAAACAGAAGAGCATCATTACTCTTTTAGTTTGCATAGGTGTAATAATCACACACTTTGGAGGGGGGAGAATTGGAAGGAATATTACTATATTCCTTTGTGAGTGCTTCTCAATTTCTTACCTCTAATAGTTATACTCTATCTCCTTTGGAAAATTCTGGATGCCATCACTTTTTATCCTTTGCTTTCCTTTGGGATACAATTATTGGCAGTTGAGAAATTCACATCAGATTTCAAGTTGAAGAAAGTCATTTAAGTAAGCTTAACCAATGTACTCACTTTCACTAAATATTTTTTCTATTAGTTATTTCAATAAAATATTATATTTTATATATCATATTATATATATATATATATATATATATATATATATATATATATATAAATCATATATCCTATCAATGAATGGTCATATATTAGCCAGAGAGATTCTTCCTGGCATGAGTCCAGGCTTGTCTTTATGAATGAAAAGAGAACATTTTGTATTCTACCTTCCAGGTGAGAATCTGAGTCATACCTCCCAAACTGGTGTTTTTGGAGGCAGAGAGCCAAAGAGAAATTTAAAATGTAGCAGTTCTTCCTTCTTAATATAATGCATAAAATATTGACAGAGTGTGTAATATGGATGGTTTTTAATTTCAAGTTCTGGTTATAAAGTTCTAATAAACGATCCAGAAGAACACTAGCTAATTTAGAACATAATTCTTGAAGGAGTGTGTTATGCCCCAGGGCTTTGGCTTTGGAGAGACCTTTGACAATATTTAGCATTTCTTCATTGAAACTCTTGAATAGCACAATCTCGGTAGCTTTGTGCTGGGATATTTCACTTTATAAAACCATTCCTTCTCTTATTAGCATTCCCAAGCTTTTCTAGTAGCTATAGGATGTGATTGGATAAATAAAAGGTTTTCTGAAAGACTGCTCAATTCATTAATAGAATTTTTATCATAAAACTTAGCATTTAAAATATTGTATTTTGAAACAATTGAACATTATGAATGAGTTAAATAGAGTATGTATTTTTAAACTAATATTTTTGGTTATGGTTTTGAAATTCAAAACCACTTTTTTGAAGTAATAATGTATTTGGTGATTCTGTTGCTTAAATTATTTCCTATTCTTATCCATGCTATTATCAAACTTCAACAGTTAAAAATATTCACACTGCTATTCACCATTATTATGAGAGTCTCAGATTCCATAAACTATATAAACATCTAATTCTTCCTATTTTCATTGTGGTACTACTAATCTGACTCCAATTGCAATATGTGTTTTTTCCAACACCACCAAACAACTAACTAAATTCTGATACTGTCCACCTGGAGATAGCATCAGATCCCACAGGTTAGGAGCCCAGTTCCCTAAGATGCTCCCGTCTCCACCTTCGGACACAATTGCAAGTCCTGGCTGTCACCTGTGCTCCTGACTAACTGGATATACATCAGAAGTTTCAACAATTCTCTCCTTGGGTTTGATTTAGTTTGCTAGATGGTCTCACAGAACTCAAAGAAATATCTTAGTTATTAGATTGTGATTACTGGTTTATTATAAAAGGATGTAACTCAGGAATAGCCACGTGGAAGAGATGATTAGGAAAAGGTGTGGGGGAAAGGATGGACCTTCTATGCTCTCCCAGCACAGCATTCTCTCAACACCTCTATAAGTTTACAAATATGGAAGCCCTCCCAATGCTGTATGTTTGGGTTTTTATGAAAGCTTCATTATATAGGCATAACTGATTAAATCATTGGCCATTGGTGTTTGGACCTCTCTTCTGGGGGAGGAGGTTAGGTAGGGCTGAAAGTTCTAACCCTGTAATCACAAGGTTGGTTTCAAGGACAAGCCGTCATCCTTGGGTACTCCCTAATACAACCAAAGACACCTTTATCATTCTCATCACAGAAAAGTCCGAGAGTTTTAGAAGCTGTGTGCCAGGAACTGGATGAAGGCAAAATATATATTTATCATAAATTACACTATCACAGGTACTTTGGCCCACACTTATTTACTCTTATTTAGAAACCTTATTTCAACTCAAACACCACCGTCCAGCAAAGAAACAAGTTTTGTTTTCCACTGCCTTCATCAATGGCAGATCATTCTTCTTAGGTTCTGTAATTTTTGCCTTGGTTAAATTATAGGCTCCCTATCGCCTATAGCTTTAGACCAAGAATTGGCCTGCCCTTCAAAGTCTTCTATTACATGATCCCACTCTACTCATCCAAACTTAAATCTTGTGATTCTTCCACAGGAAACACAGACCATCAATAAAACAAGTTATTCACTGCCCTTAAAGTACCATATATACACCTGTACATGCATACTTCTCTTCTACATTTTCCCCAGCATTCATTGTCCTTCCTTTCCCTTTACATATTCTTATCACCTTATTAGATCCAATTCACAAACCACTTTTTTCTTTATGTATCTCTACTTGAAAGAATTTGCTCCTAGCTCTCCCTCTCCTCACTTTGGATTTCAGTTAGCATTCACTGTTGAGCCAATAACATTCACCAGGCAAAACATGAAATTTTAAATGTATCTTTTCTTGGAGTATAATAAGCTTAAGGGAAAAAACTGTCTTACCTGTCTTATTCATATACTGTACACAATATCTGCTCCAGAAAAGGCACTCATGGTTTGCTTAAAAAAAACCCAAAAACCAAAACAAAACAAAACCCCCCAAAAACAGTAGAGAGAAGGAAAGAAAGGGGGGGAAGAGTGAGTGGGAAGGAAAAGGGGAAAGAGAGAAAGAAAAAGAGTGGTTGACTGACCTCTTGTGTCATCAGCAGAAAAGTAACTTTTTAAAGATGAGAGCTATACCTTTGTGTGAAAAGAAACCATAAATATACATTACAGAATTGTAAATGCTCAAATATTCATTCATTCAATAATTATCTACTAAGTTACTCCATTTCTGTCCTCCATGAGGGAATTTTTCCCTCTGTAATCATAGAAAGTACATCCCTGCTTTTAGCCTTACCACCTTAACATTTTGGAAAATAACATAGTTCCTTCTCACTAACTAGTTTGTGGAAATCTATGTTAATTATGTTGTCCATGTCTCTATCTGCATAAAAATATTTTCCCTCATCTAATATTCTCATCATTAAATAATTTTAAGACCTCAAATTAGAATTTCTGAATTATCTTCTAAAGTATACATCACATAGATATATTATGATTATGGATGAGTCATAGTTACAATAAGCATATGGATAAGGAGAGCCTCAAAATATCCTTAATCTTTCTGTGATGATAAATACCTACTCTTCCAGTGCCAAACAACAGCAATCAGACCTATACTGAAGCGTATTTATGAAGGATGTATATTCTTATCTTAGTCGGTTGGTTGTATATTTTCATTCTATATATATTATATATTTTGTTCTTCCTCCACAGTCAATGCACAAGGAAAATGAAGCATAGATTCACTTTTTTGTTTAATGTCATCTGTTACCAAGGAGGTGATGGATTTCCTAGTCAATTCTACCTATAAAAAATGGTCAGGGATCAGGTAGATTGCTCTGAAATCTTTTCTACCAAACCTGTATACCATATCATATCAGTTAGAATACACTCAACAGAATGTAATAGAAAACTCACATACAAGTAAGTGGTTTAAAAATTATGGTGGCCAGGTTGATTAGCTTAGTAGCTCAGTGATGGCTCTCTCCATTTTTCTGCATTGCTGTCCTCGCCAGGTTGAGTAGCTCCTCTCCACATTGCTAAAGCTCTAAGCATTACACCATATTCATCAATGTCAGAGAAGGATAAAGAACAATTTCTTCCCCTGGCATTAAAAAATATATTAAAAGTGAAAATATTTCCCCCCAATCATTTTCTATTAATTTTGTTTCTTCTCCAATTAAAATCTGGGACCCATGTGGGCAGAGACATTTCTACTTTGTCCACTGCTGTTTCTCCAGGACCTAGTGCCTGCCATGTACTGGGTAAATATTCGTGGAATGAATGGATGAATGTATCTAGGTCTTATTGGCCCTGGATTGCATGCCCTTGCCCCAAACCAATCATAGACAAGGAAGATGAAACTCTATAACTGACTATGACCCTTCACAGTTTATCTAAGTTAAATGGGGAAGGATAGACCCCAGAGCAAATTGTGGGCCTAACAGCATGAAAAGGGGGCAAATGGCTATTAGGTTGACATGCACATGGTCTGCTCTAAGTATCATAGCTAGCAATTTGCAGTGGTGGGGGTGTGTGGGGAGGGGTGGTGGTGGTGGTGGTGTAAGAGTCAGTATTTGCAGTATGTTTTCAGCAAAGGAGGTTAATGAAGAAAGAAGGAAATAGGAGATAAAAATATAGAATATTTTTCCAGCCTGGGAAAGGAATGAAATATTGGATGCAGTAAGGTCACTGAGTCATGCAGCTTGAGATTGTTTAACTATTCTGTATCTCTATGTATTATCTACTTAAACCTCTATACATGCCCAATGTAGTGTTAGCTATTTAATTAACCTTCATAGTATAACTTTGTTTCATTTATCCTGTTTTTTGGGTATTATCAGAAATGTTCAGTCATGTCATTAGGAGGTATTATCCAAAGTTACTTGGAGAAATAAACTGTTTCAGATATTTTACTTTTATTTACCTTCATCAAATTTTATCTTTCTAGATTTAGGCCTGGACATCCTGCTTAAACTGTTTAAATCCTGAATCTTCTACCCACTGTATTTGCTACAAGTTATTATTATAGACTTTAATTTTGGACATTGGACAATTAACCAGCAATCTTAGATTTAATGGTTGAAATGATCAGTCTTTTAGTAAACTGCATTATCATTGATCTTGTAGTTTTTTAGGTCCTGTATACCTCCATC
This sequence comes from Cryptoprocta ferox, assembly GCA_028646485.1. Taxonomy (NCBI): domain Eukaryota; kingdom Metazoa; phylum Chordata; class Mammalia; order Carnivora; family Eupleridae; genus Cryptoprocta; species Cryptoprocta ferox. The sequence goes on along the minus strand of CM053567.1, from coordinate 73,115,408 downwards.
ATGAAAGCTTTTACTAAAGACTTTCCTGCAAAAATGGTTATCAGAGACTTCAGCAATGTCCAGGTAACTTGATCCATCACAAACAGATAAAAAAAATCAAACAGAATTTGCCCCTTTTGAACCTATAAATCTGTCTAGAGAGTTTTGTTTTCAGATAAGAAATGTCTTTGATAATCAGTCCTAGAATCCTGCTGTTTGCTAAATATATCTAGATAGAAATTTTAAAATCCATAGTCTCTTTGAATATCAAATCTTTGTTTTCTATTATGCATTTATTTCATTCTCTATGATTTCTCAAAGGTTTCGAATTTGATTCAACAGTCGTATTTGGTATTCCTTTAGAACTTTTGGAAAGATTTCAAACACATTTTGAAGGGCTCATTCTTCTCTTTTCTTTGGACACTAAGTCCTCTCCACCAATACTTTACTTCTGACAATCTGAGAATTAGTTTCCCTAATAACTAAGATAAAAGCCAATAGAAATAAAATAGTTCTCTCTCTCATTGCCATGTATTAACAGGGTTCTATCATTCCAATCTAAGAATTTCTTCCTTGAACATTCAGAATAAAATAGATTATATCCTCTAGTGAGTAGACACATGGGCTTTAAAACATGTCCACCTGGATTTAAGTCCCGGTTCTGCCACTTAATAGCATTGATCTCTTTGAGTCTGTATAATGAGGATAATAATTGCGATGATTTCATAGTACTGTAATGAATGTTAAATGAGATAATGCCCAAAAGACGCTTAGCATAATACTAGGCATATTGCAATTGCTTAAAGATTGTAGCTGAACTGTCATGTTAAAGAAAATCTGGCATTGGAGAGAGGAGGAACAAAGTTTGGGGGAGGTTTCCAACATATGACAGAAATGCAGTGCTGCTAGGAGATTCAGCCAGTAATCAAAGTGCTGCTTGCACGGGACATTGCACATTGCTACTTTTGTATATGGCACTCGCTATTAGAATCTACTGAAGTAGTTTAACACTCATGACAAGGGATAACGACAGCAATTTTGAGGGTGTGTAATCCCTAAGGAGCCAGTAAACTTATATGAGCTTTGACCTTTGTTGACTGTAAGTGCTTGGTGTCAGAATTTGTTTTCTGTCCCCACCCCCCACCACCGCCACCACCACCCTGAAGTTACCTCAGATGCCCTTTGGTGTGTTTGATATTTCAGGCACTACCCTTTGAGATATTCATTTTTCTCCTCCCATTTATTCCCTTCCTTTATAAACATGAACTGTGGATCCCAGCCTGTATCTAAATGGGCCCTTTCCTTGTTGAGAGCATAGTGAGATCCATTGATCTTCAGGGTCTTCAAATCATCTGTAACCCGGTGTATTAAGGTGCATGCTGTGTGTTTTGTTCCCCTGTGGGACCTTGCCCAACTGGGTACCCAGCAGCTTAATGAACCTTGGAGATAGACAGTGAAACATTTGTTTAGTTTGAGATTGTGGGTTTGTCAGATTTTTTAGGGGGAATGATAAAAATAAACATGTCATAATTTATGTACAAGGATGTTTATTGCAACATTATTTGTAATGGGTGAAAAATTGAAAACAGACTAAATGCTTATCAACCAGAGAATGGTTAAACAAATTATGGCACATCTATAAGATGGAATACTAGGTAGACATTAAAATAAATGAGGCAGATTTGTATGTAGTTGTATAAAATTTTTTCAGTAACATTGAATGGATAAAAGCAAATTGAAGAATATTGTATACAGTATGATCCTGCTTCTGTGCATGTGTGTGTGTGTGTATGTAAAACCAAGGATGCCTAGAAGTGTAGTAATTAAACCAATAGTGGCTACCCTTGAGCAGTGGGGGCTGGAGACATATAAGGAGTGAAACTTTTGCTTTTATTTAAACACTATTATGTTTGAATGATTAATGGTGAGCATGGAATCCTATGATAATTTAAAAATAAAACTGATCAACTAAAAGCTGATTTTTTTTTACTTTATCTGCATTAATTATCAGTTGCTTATTGATTAAAAATTAAAGAGAAGATATTTTACGACTACCACTTTTCCCATCCATAACCCTGGAATCTGATGATAAAAATCAATATAATGGCCCTGGAATCATAGATTCAATTTGATACTAACTTACACTTTATGATACAAGATTCATATAGTAACTAAATAATTTAATAACTGATGTTACCAACTTATATTGAAGAGAATATTTTTTATTTATTTTTTATTTTTTTTTAAACTTTATAGTTTATAATCAGGTTGGTTTCCATATAACACCCAGTGCTCTTCCCCACAAGTGACCTCCACCAAGACC
>CM053567.1:73014617-73112606 GCA_028646485.1 Cryptoprocta ferox | reverse complement strand
CGGATTACAGAGCTCCCTGCTCTTCCGCCATCTTGTCCTCTCCTCCCCGAGAATATTTTTTAAAGGAAAATAAGGGGAAAGTATTCTCTCATACTATTTCAATAATTAAGGTTTAATTTTTTTAATGTTTATTTATTTTTTGAGAGAGAGAGAGAGAGAGCACAAGCTGAGGAAGGGCAGAGAGAGAGGGAGACACAGAATCCGAAGCATGCTCCAGGCTCTGAGCTGTCAGCACAGAGTCCTGACGTGGGGCTCAAACTCACAAACTGGGAGATCATGACCTGAGCCTAAGTCGGACGCTCAACCGGCTGAGCCTCCCAGGTGCCCTTATTTAAGGTTTAAAGTGATATTTGTTTGGAGAAAAATAGGTCAGAAACCAATTGTATAAAACAAAAGACTCTGTGTACGAGATGTAAACTGAATATTGGTATACAGTATGGAAAAACCCAGTGCCTGGCATATCACTGTCAGGCTTACAAATTTTTCTGGTATTATTTTAATAAACTTGATGGTGGATTGCATAAGGACAAGGACACAGGATATTTTAACTCTGTGTGTGTGTGTGTGTGTGTGTGTGTGTGTGTGTGTGTGTGTGAAAGAGATAAGGGAAAGTGGAGGGAAAGGAAGACTTGGAGAAGGAAAGTTTGAAAGGGAAAGAGAGACTGAGAACTAGCAAGAGAGAGATTGAGAGAGAATTGTCTTTACCTCTTAGAATTGACCCTATATTCTGCTGTAAGGCTAGAGAAGTGAGCTCTGAGAAAAATGTAGAACATGAAAAATGATAATAATTATAAAAATTAAAAACCCGAGACTTCCAGTTTCTGGTCCAGCATGTGAAAAGCTTGGCAGTTGCCAATCTGTCCTAACAAGTAAAAAGCTAAACAAACTGAAAATCAGCAATCCATCCTAGTTTCATAAGAGAAGTGAGGTTACAAGGCAAACTCCTGCCCCCCAAAATTGGCATGCCCAAAAGGCAAATACGAAGAATTACAACTTACCAGAGCAGAAACTCGTGAGCTAAGACCTCTTCGGAACCAGTACCAGGGTAGAGAGACCTGAGCTGAAGTTGATAAATTGCTCGAGGTTCACTGTGAACAACCCTGAATGCTAAAAACTCCAAGGTGACACAGTCATGGTAGAAGGGAGAGGCAGGCACACTCCTGGTTTCTACCTCCCTGATATATCTACCAGGTTCTTAGAGTGATTATTGGAGAAGAATCCCCTTGTGCTTCTGGCAGGGAACAGGGAAAGGAACCATTTTGAAATATGGTGGAGAATTATGCTCTTCTTAATAAGGTCTGCCCCCAGGAGAAACTAGTTAACGAGAACCTAACCTGATGGAATTTTATCAAAGCTTAATTAACCTGGGGGAAAGGGAAATACTCAACGCCAGCTGACTCTAGTTTTAATGTGAAGGAAAGGATATGCTCAACTAACTAGAGCCCCCTCCAGTCTTCCATGTGGGAGAAAGAAAATATCCAGGTCCACTCAACCTAGTCATCCCATCTCATCTAAGGGGAATGAGAAGATGGGGGGAACTGAGAAGCACATGTGAACTCCACAGTCCAGAAGCACTGGCTCACTAAAAGACCAACATCTAGTCATAAGAGTAGAAAACACTTCTTCCCTTCCACCTATATCATACCACTGCATTCCTAAAGAACTGTTTACATCAGTTCTTTTACCCAACACATCGTGTGCAGCTATTGAGACGAAATTACGAGATATACTAAAAGGCAACAAATACAGTTGGAAGAGAAAGAGCAAACATCAGAACTAGACTCAGGTACAGCAAAGATGTTGGAATTATCAAACCACGCATTGAACATATTTATAGCGCACCTGGGTGGCTCAGGTAAGCATCTGACTTCAGCTAAGGTCACGATCTTCTGGTTCGTGAGTTTGAGCCCCGCGTTGGGCTCTGTGCTGACAGCTCAAATTCTGGAGCCTCCTTCAGATTCTGTGCCTCCCTCTCTCTCTGCCCTTTCCCTGCTCATGCCTCTGTCTCTCTCTGTCTCAAAAATAAATAAAATAAATAAAATAAAAAATAAAATATTTATAATTAATAAGCCAAGGGTTCTAATGGGTAAAGTAGACAGCATTTAAGAAGGATAATATAAGCAGAGAGATGTAACATCTCTTTCATTTCTGATTTTATTTGAATTTCCTCTCTTTATTTCTTGTTAAGTCTAGTGAAAGGCTTGTCAATTTTATCTATCCTTTCAAAGAACCTGCTCTTAGTTTTATCGATCTCTATTATCTTTTTAGTCTCTAATTTATTTCTGTTTTAATCTTTGTTATTTTCTTTCTTCTACCAATTTTTGTGGGTTTTGTTCTTCTTTTTCAAGTCCTTGAGGTATAAAGTTAGGTTGTTTGAGATCTTTCTCACTTCTTGAGGTGGGAATTTATTGCTATGAACCTCCCTCTTAAAGCTGCTTTTGCTGCATTCCACAAATTTTGGTACACTATAATTCCACGTTGTCATTTATTTTTAATTGAAGAAAAGATAATGGAAAAGTTTTCTTAATTATACAGCCTTAAAGATTTGGAGAGATATAAGGAAGTTTTCAGGTCTTCAAATCCAAACGTCCATCCCTTAAAAAATGTTCCTATAATCTTTTAAATAATCACATCTCTATTTAAGCATTTCCCACAGCACAGAATTCATTCCTTTATTTTTATTTTCTATTTCTCTTTTATTCCTTTATTTTTAGATGGACTATTCCAGAACATGGACTCGTCTTAGAGAAAAAATAGTGTCTACTCCAATCTCTGACATCAACTAGCAGAATGAATTCTAGCAAGTCATTTAAACTCTCCAGGCTTTATTTTTTTCATTCATAGGATGAGGTAGTTAGGCTCAGAGGGTATTAGAGTCCCATATACCTTTAAAGTTCTATTTGAACTTCTATCCTATGATTTTCATTTGGGTAGAAATGTAGTGTAACAGAATTAGCATGGGCTGATTTCCATATCCTTAAATTAGAGTTCACAAAACCCATTTTGGAGAGTTGTTCTGGGTGTTGATTGAAATAATGTGTTTAAAGGACTTAGCATCATACTGAACATGTGATAGGCATAGGTGTTCAACAAATGTTAATTAACTCTTCCTTTCTTTCCATTTAAAACAGGAACTGTATGGATTAAAATGAGGCAAAAGTGATTACTTATTAGGGAAAGAATATTTTTAATAGGGTTAATGACTGGTATTATTTGGGTAAAATTTTTTCAATGTTGTTTGGATTATTCTACTTGGATCCAGAAAGACTAGATTATGTTGGAAATTTATTTCTCCTCTCTAATTTACTATTGTTTCAACACAGAACATTAAAAAATAACATAGTGATACAAAAATGTATTTAACACTGTTGAAATAACTTCCTATGCCCAAGATGGAGCCATTCCTGCCTGTGGATGTCACACCAGCAAACTGAAACTTAGATAACTTTCACGTCCCAAGAAATACTTCTCTTTATCAGAACTGCAGTAAGCAGTCAGTCAGTCCCCAAACACTAAGCCAACTCTGGAACTTCTCACCCCAAACAAGGTTGACCATGTGGCCCCAACCAATCAGACATTTTCTATTTTTCTCTTTCTTCTTCCTTATTCTTTATCCTGTAAAAGCTTCTTGCATTCCACCCCATTTTGCAGTTCTCTGAATGGAGACTGTTTTATGAAGTATTAAATAAAGTTTGTATTACCTACACTGTCTTCTTTAATCAGTTTTAACAACAGTTACTAGTAATGAATTAGATACTCGTGGGGTGCCTGAGTGGCTCAGTCAGTTAAGCATCTGACTCTTGATTTCGCCTCAGATCATGATCTCACTGTTCATGAGTTTGAGCCCCACATGGGGCTCTATACTGACGTGTAGAGCCTGCTTGGGATTCTCTCTCTCTCTCTCTCTCTCTCTCTCTCTCTCTCTCTCTCTCTCCCCCCCATCTCTACCCGTCCCCTGCTTGTGTTATCTCTCTTTCTCTCATGCTCTCTCTCTCTCAAAATAAATAAATAAAAACTTAAAATAAAAGACAGTTAGATACTTGTAATGTAAACACTTTGCCATGGTCTACTGAAACTATTCTTCTATATAATTCTGTCTTTCAAAACAGTCTTTGAGGAAGGAATCCCAATCCATCTTTCTTCCCCCACCACACAGCATGGTGACAGGCATGTGCTAAGGATCATTAATTATTTATTATTCTAAGCTAGTAGGTATTCAATACAAATTACACCTTCAAATGCCTTAGAAGAAATAACTAATTACTCCCTATAGGGCCAATTGACAGCCTATATAATTTATTATTTCAGACTAAAAATCTGAGGTCCAAAAAGATTACTAGACTTTTCAAAGTTCAAAAAATGCCTTCCTAACAAAATGAAGTTTGGTGACTCAGCAAACAACTGGACCACTCAGCTTTTCCTTTCCCTTCAAGGTCCTTGTAATTCAACAGAGAACACTAAAACCAACACAAAGAAAATATAGGAATTCAAATGTAGGCCACACAGGAAACGAATATAGCTTTACATGTAGTATTAATAAAGAGGCATGGGGTGTCTGGGTGAGCTTCCGACTTTGGCTCAGGCCATGATCTCATGGTTCCTGATTTCAAGTCCCACTTTGGGTTCTGTGCTGACAGTGAGAAGCATTGGGATTCTCTGTCTCCCTCTCTGCACCTCCCCTGCTTGCACTGTCTCAAAAATAAATAAACGTAAAAAAAAAATAAAGCAGCAAAACAAACAAGCAAAACAAAAATGCTCAGGTATAGCAAGAGAGGAGTGGAAGAAAGAAAAGTACTTGAGATTAGTTAAATTTTGCCAACTAAAGTATAAAAAAATAGAGTCGAGTAAAAGAATAAAGAACCAACACTTAACACATAAAACAATGTAGAAAAAAGAATGTAGAAAAAGGTGAGAGAAAAAGACTCCTATTGCTTTCTATGAAGCAAAAAAGTATTACAGAGCAAAATGTCAAAGCTAGACTCATACTCCATGTAACTCACTGGAAATTCTCCTCCAGAGTTCTGAAGCACTGTAGTGAGGATGGCATTCACCCAGAGATTCCAGACCTCTGAGATATGTTTTTGTACCCGTGTCACATTTGTACATTGCTTGTCAAAATTCTTCCATAGGGTAGTGATGAATGAGAATGTAGAGCTAAATATAAACAACCATGTAATATACTCATTACATTAAAAAGTCATTTCAGCTCAACATTCAAAAACAAAGGAAACTTAAAAAAAAAAAGAACATCTGTAAAATTAGGAAATTTGGCTGCCTTGAAGAAAAATGGCAAAAAATGTCTTTCTGTGAATTTTCATGGCATGAGGCCTTGTGTCCTTTGTGGACACATCACAAAATTAATTCCTTCATAACCAATCTTTAAATCCTCACTGAGAAAGAAAGACATTTCTGATCATTGGAAAAGAGGAAATAAACGTGGGAAGTAGTAAGTTTGGGGGTAATTACCACTCTTTCATATTAAAAGATTTCAAAATTATCCAGATGTTTGTACAGTTCCCCAGAGAAAATTGAAGGCCATTTCCTGCCAGGATGGAATGAATTATATAGTGTATATGTAACATTTATTCTTTCATAAAAAAATCCCACAAGTTTATTTCATAACAATGAAACTTTGTTAATTCTTGGAAGATAGGGAAAGCCACCTGGGGCCTTTTATAGTTAATTTATTTCACACAGAAGACTCCATTCACAGTTTACCTGATTCTCTGTAATGCCCTCTTGTGCCCCTCAGGGCAACTTTATCTTGATGGGACTTCAGTTTACCTAATCTAACCAGTCTGCATGGACTGAGTGGAGGGTTGGATTCAGATGTGAACTGGAGCCTGATATTTGAACACTTTGGTAAAATCAGGAGGAAAATATGATGACATACAAGGCATGAAACTCAAATATCACTACAAGAAGCCCTATTCTTTAAAGAAGTTTAGAAAATAGCTATTTTCAAGCTTGTCTTCATATTGGTTTTAAAATACTGCTTCCAACAATGTTTATTGAATAGATTTAAAAGCCAACACATGACCCTTTTTTTCCTCTTCACCTCATTAAACTTAATGAGGTGATAAAAGGAGGGAAAGATTGTCCCACATTTTGAGGCAGAATCAGTTCTCTAAGAGCCCTGTACAGAGTAAGAATTGGAATTTGAAGAGAAGAGTGACATTAAAGAAGCATGAGCTCCATATGCCTATAGAAAGGGTGAAATTCTCCCAGATTTGTCACAATTGAGATTCTTTTTTACATTTATACCAAATATTTCATTGCTTACTTATTATAGTTTTCAAAATCTACTCTCATAATTTATGTAGTCTGATTTATGTAATAGTGCAATAAAATAGTCAGAAAAGGTAATGTTAAAACAAAGATGGCATTAACATCCATGTAAATATGTGGAGTCAGTCTCAGGAAGGTGAAATGGCTTGCTTTTGCTTTTGCTTAGCTGAGGCCTGGCAGAGGTGGGTTTACTCTCTTGACTATTTAGACAAAGATTCTATACACAGCTGTGTTTCCTGAAATTCTCTAACAGATGCCTTGTACATCGTAGTATTTTACCCAATATATGTTGAAAGGGTGACGTGACTGAGAGACCTGGCCCATGTAAGGGGAGAGAACTTCTGAGAGAGAGAGAGAGAGAGAGAGAGAGAGTGAGCGAGCGAACAGGTGGCTCAGGTCGGGTGAGGGGTTGGGTAAGGGTGCAAATGGGAATAACAGGCACAAACCAATTAACAACTGCATCGTTTGTTAAGTTCTTATTGTGAGTGTGGACTGGGTTTGTTTGTTTCTATTTTGCTGCTTAAATAGTTATAATATTTAGTGCATTAGTGCTTGTAAGAGTGCTATGAAATAAGTATATTACTACATTCGTGTTAAAGATGAGGAAAACAGGTAAATGGGTGGCTCTGGGTCTCTCAGGCAATCTCTCCAATGTAAAAACCTAGGCTCTTCATCCTGAGTCCTAGGGTTTCCCTCAAAGAGATTTCCTTAAGCAAAGTGAAAGAAAGGAAATGGGAGACTAGAGAGAGAAAATTATAGACATGCCTACAAGCCCATTATATCTACTCCCCATTAGCATAATTTCTGCCCCCATACCATTAGCATGTTTCCCATCTGTATTCCACTTTGAATTCTAATGGGAATGCAGAAAGTGTAAGGAAGATAAGAATAGAAGTGCACCCAATTCACAAATGGGAATTGGAGAGAAAAGGAAGAAAGCTGGAAAGGACTGAAGCCTTTTCCCATGGTAGTGATAAAGTGGAAGGATTAAAAGAAAGATTTCTGATCTGTTGGCTGCCATTGACTTGGCTGCCATTTGACAGCAGTGAATGCTTAACCTAAGTTTCTGTCAATTTTAAAACAAATGGAAACAATAACCTTCACCTCCACAAACAATTTAAATAAGGTGTGACATTAGACAAATTATATTAATGACATTTCATAAATGGTATTTCATAATTACACAAAATAAGCTCAGTGGCTTCAGATATGTAAACATCCATATGTGAAGTTGAAAAAAAAATGGCATAAGTGGTGTGTAGAGCCAACTGAGGTCATGAAAGTATGAAAAGTTTTAATCTATATTTGTGCTCTTCTATAAATTTTGGGAAAAGGGTTGCTCCTGGAAAACAAAAAAAGTAAACCAAACCATTCAGGGGTTTGCCTGATGTTGACCCACTTCACAAAATGGTAGCTTCTAAATATAGTGCATTGAAGTTATACATTTTCAGATTGAATAAAATTATAGAATGCTTCCACCAGCATTTAACCCTATAAATCTTAATTTCTCATGGAGTTTGCTTTCAAAACCTTCCAATCCCTCTTATTCTACCTCTGGATGCTCCCAACCCCTCCTCTGATTCAAGAGGAGTCATATCATTGTGCAGTGGAGGCAAATTCGGACCAAAATTCAGGGAATCCAACCCGACATGAATAAAGTATGATGCTATCATGTCAGCACAAATCCAGTTACAATATTATTGATATATAAAGATACTTTTTGCATATTTATGGAATCAAGAAATACAAAGAATCATGCTATTTTTATTTTTATTACTTCTTATTTTGGAATCCCAAGATCTGAAACCATCAATGCAAATATTAATTTATATGATAGCTTTAAAACAGACCTCTAGAATGTATTTATAGATTAAAAATGGTTTTCTAAGAAACCATTCAATCATAAGAAGAGGGAATAATATTTTGTTTATTATTTCAGAGCTTTTTCCCACAGAAATGGATGGTAGATTTAATACTCTATGTTTGCTGTGTAGACTACAAGGCTAAATAACATTTTAAACCAAATATAACTTGGGATAACTATGTAGTACTATATGATCATATATTACATCAGTGAATTTTAGTTATTTATTCTATTGGTTCCCTAAAATAAAAAGATATGTATGACTAATTAAAGATATACAAAAATATTATAACTTTAATTTAATTTTAATTTATTGAAAAAATACACTATAGGACATAAATCAATATTGTCACTATACCAGTTGATACGTAAAACTATTTATTCACTGTCTATGATGCCATAAAATCCCTGAGATATTACTCATGTTACTCATTGGTAGTTGGTTTCATGTGACCGAATACTTTACAGGATGGAAATTCATACATAGTTTCCTTGGTAGCCATTCTCACAGATTTAATCATGGTGACTCATTTTGGCACTGTGTGGCTATAATAAGTAATTCTATGAGAATCCTAATGTAATTCAGGAATAATTAAAGTTCACTAAGCAGAAAAACATTCTGGCAACATCAAAATGCAGAAGTTAGCTGTCCATCATGGGTTTAAAAAAATATATGATGTAAAAATGAAGAGAAAGCATGTGTGGAAGCCCTTGGAATGAGAAGGACAAAGGGAACATATTTGTCTCAAATCTCTTTTCAGAAGTTTGATTAGTGATTTCCACACTGAGAATAATAGTGATAACAGTGACTGTTTACTGGCCAATTAAATGTCTAGGTGTTTTATATAATCATCTTACTGAATTTTGGGAGCAACCGTGAGACAAAAGCATTATAGTGTTCATTTTGCAAAGACAGAGAAATAGTGCTCAGAGAAGTTAATCAATTTGCCCATGAGCCCAGTCAGTGAGAAGCAGAGTTGATATTCAAAACCAGGTTTTCTGAATCCAAAATCTTCCTCTGTCCCAAGGAGCTATACTTCCACTGATTACCATGACTTCCTAGTGTATGTCTCATCCTCATTCAGAAAACTCTATGCTTCTAATACTTTTGAGATATTTCTTCATGCATGTTGAACAGTTGGTGGTGGGAAAACTCTGATTGCTCTGATTCAGAGATGGTTACAAGCATACTGATCATTTACACTGAAAATCAGATTTGTCTTGATTGACCAGATCAAGAGCCTGACTAAGGTATGATTTCATAAGAAACAAAAGACCCTTCTGTCAAAAGAAATATGCTAACAAACTTGCCCACCAAAGATGAACCATTATCCTACTTCTTCACTTCTTACTAAAAATGAAATTATTTTATTTTCTCTTTTCTTTTCTTTATTTTTTTGCAGGGTTTCAGGGGTAGTGGAGAAGAGGAGAGGAAGGTAGGCTGGAGGTTGAGGATTGGGACTGTGGGAATTTGGAGAGGTGGGATCAGTTCTTTCGGCCTGATTTATTAATTGTAAATCATTAAAGGGTAGGAACCATGTTTTAGTCTGTCTCTCCAGGTTCTACCCAGTGCCTGACACATTTCTTTAGTCCCATTACTGTTCACTGGGTTGATTTAGAGTTATATTCAGGTCTTTTTTTTTTTTCAGAACACTTTTGGGAATAGAAAAAAAAACAATCTGAAAATCCTGAATGCTTGGGTTAGGGGTAAGAATCAGCTAGTAGGATTTTCAGGATTGGGGGAGAATAAAAGAGATTTGAAGTATAGGATAGTATTAGTATTAGTATAATACAGTAAAAGAATAATACAGAGCAAAGACTTTGGAGTCAGACAGAATTCTGGTTTGCCTCCAGTAAACATAAGGCCTTGTACAAATTATTTAATCTAGGTCTCAGTTTCTCATCTCTAAAGTGGGAACTGATCATTTCATCTATCCATCCATCCATCCATCCATCCATCCGTGCAATTATTTAGAGAGTAGTTGTAGACAATGAATGAGATCATGCATGTAAAGTCTTTAATACCCTACCTAAGACATATAGAAAGCACTGACAAATAATAACTATTTTTAAAATCTTAATCCTCATCTCATCTCTGTGATATAGGTATTATTACCTCCACTAAACAAATTAACTAACGTTCAGGGATAATGGTTAACTTTCCCAAGGTCACATAACCAAATGCATAGTCATGTTTGTTTGTTTGTTTCCCCGGACTCTTCACTAACATACTATTATACAGAGTATTTGAAAGAGACAAATTTCACAGACCTCACAGTAGGGAAAGTCCTGGTTTTGTAGTCCACTGAGCTCTGAGTTATCAGACCCATTCATTCATATAGGTTTATTTATGGTAGAAGTTACTGACAATAAATTTCCAATTTAGTAATAAACTTTATTTTGCATGTTACTATCACATGGCTGCAAATTCTCCCTTACATTTCTCTACCACATGCCAGACAGAAAGAGGCTTAGACATTTGCAGGAAGCTATGTCTTCACCAGTTCCATGTTATATGAATTTCTCTTCTTGTTCACCAAGATATTGGCTGCTCCTCTGCTTTATTTGAGGCAGTTTAGTTTAATTTTTCATTATGACAGGTTTTTGTCTCCAATTCTTTATTTAGAGCATGGTTCTCAAAACTTTTTCATTCTGTAATCCCTTTGAGGGTTTCCATAACCCTCACACATACCTTGAACCACTTTGCTATCAAAATAAAAGTGTGGAAGAATAATTCAGCTGTTGGGAGGGGAAGCTGGTAACTGTCTCTACTTTGCTTGACACTGTAGGAGGGAGGAAAGCGGTGGGGAGAAGGTGGGCAGTGCGTGGAATGCAGGGTGGACAGGATATCAGGCCTTATGGTTTCATTAAAAGAGAAGAAAGGGGGTGAACTGCCCTTGCTTAACAGATGTTAGAGAGTTTGCAGCTCTGGTTCTGTGACCCCCTTGGAATATCCCTGGGGAAAGGGCATCCTCTTTGTGAAATATTGATTTGAAAGCTTTGTCTCCTTTTGTCCCCATTCACTGCCCTCCTTCTCAACGCCCCCCCCTTTCCCTATTTTCCCTTCTCCCCTTCTAACTCTGGCCTCTTTCCCTCCTCCCTCTCAGTCACCTCCTTCAGGTTTTTCAAGGGGTGACTCATGACCCCACTGATTCCTAGAGCTAACTTTGCTCTCTGACCCAGAAAGCCTCAGTTCCCAAATGAGCCTTTGTCTTTCCTACCAAATATAGATGAGTGATACTGGGTATTCTCGCTCTCCTTGTGTCTCTCTTTTTGGTGTGCAAAATTTAGCTCACAGCAAATCTGAGCTGGTTCTCTTTTTCATTGGCTTTTTATTTGTACCTGCTTTTCTTGAATTGGTCAAGTTGCAGCTGTTTTTCTCTCTAACTTCCCCTTCAGTTTAAGGGAAAATAAACTACTTCCTGACTTCAGCGCCTGGCCATAGAGTGATATTATCCTGACTGAGTAGCTTGACTATAGAGTTAAGGAAGTGAACTTTCTGCATTGTTTGCCTATTGAGTAACGTTTGTTTTTTCCTTTGGTACAAAGACCTTATTCGGCTTTTGAAGGCATCAAGCTTATGTTTTGTCCCCATGTAAAGATCATGTGTGGTCACTGAAGGTTCAACTGCCACCAAGACTATACATGTTTGTGGCTGGCCCTCTGCCACTCGTTCATTCCAGCATCCTCTGTGATGTCTGGTTCTCATCTGGTCCTTCCTAAGACCATTTGTTTTGTGATAAATCACTGCGATTCCTGTCATCACTTACTCTACGATTCGCTATTCTAGCTGCAACTACAACCTCATGCTCGGTGACAAGTCAACATTACATCAGCTCTACCGTCTTTTTGTGTCTTTATACAATTTGACACTGTTCTTCCTGCTTATTTCAAAACTCCATGGACTTGCCACACCCTAGGATTCTATCTATTTAGATTGATTTCTTAAATATTCTCATTTTCTAGGGGTGCCTGGGTGGCTCAGTCGGTTGAGTGTCTGACTTCAGCTCAGGCCATGATCTTGTGGTTCATGAATTTGAGCCCCGCGTCAGGCTCTGTGCTTTCAGCTCAGAGCCTGGAGCTTGCTTCGGTTTTTGGGTCCCCCTCTCTCTCTGCCCCTTCCCCCCTCAAAAATAAGCATTAAAATTTTTAAAAAATATAAATATTCTCATTTTTTGTACTATCTTTTTCTTCTTTCCTTGTACAGCTCAAGCTTACTGTGTCTCTCGGTTGTCCATGGGGGCAGTCTATCTTCCTTTTCCCTCTTGAGAACAAGACCCAAGTTATTTCATCTTCTCAACACTTACCTTTGATCTTTCTGGGACAAAGAGAATGTGTAATGTGAGAAACTTCTTATTCCTTGCTCCACAGGTAATCTTTTTTCATTCCTCTTCCATTCTCTCTCTCTCTCATCCTTTTCTCCCTTCTTCCATCAAAATAATTCTGTCTAGTATTTTCTGTCCTTAGATGTGCACATTAATCTTAAAATATAATCTAAGATCCAAATGTAGTTCATCTTATGTCACATTCAATTTTAAAATCTAAATTTTTAGCAACAAGTATCAAGTGTCTAAATACAAAACTCTAAATCAGCCTTAAAAAGTAAGAATACATTTTATCATCTTATAAATTATTTCTACTCATTTTGCACTCACTGAGTTATCCTTAAAAATGATCAATATACCAAGAGTCTAGCTGACTTGTTTGGCATAAACCATTATCTGGGTGGATGGATGATATTTTCTCTCAAATATCAAACCAATACATTATCAAGTGTACCCGGATGTTCTTTATCAGATTGGTTTAGATATAGGATGTACAAATCACTCACTTCCCTCTTTTTTCCTGGGGTGATGCAGATTCTTGTTTTTACCCTTAGAATACTATACCTAATGTGATGCTTGCTCTGTCACCACAGAGGCTTTTCTGGCCAAGGGTAGTTTACAGGGACTTACTGATGTCCCTACAACATTTGAAGTAATAGCAGAAACAGTGGAGGTTGAATATGCTAATAAACATTTTTGGATCAAAACTGTTTGCAGTTTTCCAGGCTTGAAAATACACAAAACAGTAAGCTCTAAATTACTGCAGGGCTTATCAACCTCCCTAACAGGTTTTTTCTCTTTTGTTCTGAATTCACTTTAATGTGGCCTTAATCACTTCTGAAAGCAATAATCACCTTTGGGGAAGAAGCATGGAAAAGTGGAAAAGAGTTGAGGTTTGAAGTCAAGTTGAAGGGACAATTCCTTATCTGTGTCTGCAGGAGTGACTTCTGTCATCATTCTGTCATCACTTTCTCATAGGTAAAATGGGGATAGCGATTCTTAACTTTCCATCAGGGTTATGGGATTGAAGGCATCATGTGAAAACACCTGAAATTGTCTGGGAAATAAAAGATGTGAATCAAATGTTACATTATTGTATTGACTTGTACTATTTGTTTTATTCACGAACTGATAACTACATCAACTTTATAAGTTTAGGCACAGGTAGATGGAGTACCACATCCTTGATATGATTTCTGAGTACTGGAAAGCTCCAGGAAATGCTCAGAAATCACTTCCTGACCTACTGACCTATTGTCTCTACTTCCTCCCCTTAATGTGTTCATTCTTTACCTTAAAGTTTGGTTCATTGTTGAAATGTAAACACCATGAAGAAGATTAATCCTTGTCTTTTCAATGGTTACTTTTTGATGTGAGTAGAGTTACCAGAAACACTTTCAGTGGAATTTGACTAGGACTAAAGTAAAGACAAAGAGAAGTTTAAGACACTGGGACTCCTGGGCCTGAATGTTTAGAAAAAAGTATTTGGAGGGGGATTAAAACAGCAGTGCCTTGAAGGATATATAGACAAAAGAATGCTCTGAGGTGCCTTCTTCTAAATCTAGCCACTGAATTAGGGTGGCAACCCCAGTTGCCTATCAGAATCACCCTAAAGCTTTTAAAAATACCAATGCCTAGGCCCCACACCTTGGGGATTAGGATTTAATCATTTGGGAAACGCATCTTGGTGTTTAAGAACTCCTCGGATAATTCTAATGCTTACTTGAATTGAAAACCATGGAATCGGAACAAATAGAGGCAGCAGAAACATTTTTGGCTAGTCCTCCCTAACCTATCCACAGGTTTTGATTGAATTAACCACTTAAAACCCAACCTCTTAAAAAAAGATTTCTTTGTTATTGGTTTAATTATTTTTAAGGCCAGTTTTTTTTTTTATGTGAGGCCGTAATATTTATTGACTCAATCTCACATTTTGCTAAAGAGCATACAGTTTTAATAACTAAGAGATTCTAGGATCAGTTCAGCAATCATCCGTGCAAGGTAGAGAATTTTGCATTGTTATTATCCTTAGATAAGTTCTTGATAATATCTAAGGATAAGGTTATCCTTAAAGTTCTTTAATAAGCAAACATCTTGTTCTTCTCTCTTCATTTCTCAAATGAAGAGAATCATGATTCTTTAAAAAATTCCTAAAATAACAAATTCAATTGACTAACTGTTGTTTGTTGCTTTATAATTCATAATGCAACTTTATATATCACAGTTATTGGGTATATATTATTATCATTATCCTCATTATCATCATCATCATCATCATTATCATTTTTATCACTGGCAGAGGCATAAACAAGGGGTTAGAGATTCTGACTTGCCCAGTTAGGTGAAGATTTAAATGCAGAGCTCAAACTTGACTCAGATTTTGATGTTAAAATTTGCATCCATTCCACAAGTTTATTATTTTGAAGTTCACTCTATATTTCTAGATGTTTAGCAGCACCTTGGTAATTTTTTTGACTTCACCAATTTTCTCTGTAATAGCTAGGGATTTCAAGGATTATATGGCATAGAAATCCCAAAGCCGTAGTGTTAGGTTTTGTTTTCTCTCTCTCTCTCTCTCTCTCTCTCTCTCTCTCTGTCTCTCTCTCTCTCTCTCTCTCATTTTAGAATACCAGAAATCAGAGTGTGCTAACAAAAGGGGGACCTAAGTCCTGAGTCAGTCTGGGATGGTCTTTGCTTATGCTTTTGTCCTGGATTAATTACTAATTGTGCCCCCTTTGCTCTCCAAAGGGTCTCCATTAGGATGAAAAATTACATGGTCACCCTACCTAATGAGCATGTATCAAGCTTCCTCTCTATGTTTTACAGAAATAAGTTATTTATTTGGTTGGGTTTTCTTTCAACCACTAGTCAATAGCTTTCATAGTTATTTGATACCCCCCGCCAGATTTTACTTAGAGATTCACTGAATTTGAATATGTAGTGCATATAGAATAATGGTGAAAATAGTAACTTGCATTACTAATCATTGATATGTCTAAGCACCAAGTTACATGCTTTACATCCATTATCTCATTTAATACTTATAAAACCTTGTGAAGTAGGTTCTAGTGTTGTCTTTTTTTAAAATTTTTTTAACGTTTGTTCATTTTTGATAAAGAGTGACAGAATGCGAGCAGGGGTGGGGCAGAGAGAGGGAGACACAGAATCTGAAGCAGCTCCAGGCTCTGAGATGTCAGCACAGAGCCCAATGCGGGGCTTGAACTCACCAACTGTGAGATCATACCATGAGATCATGACCTGAGCCCAAGTTGGACGCTTAACTGACTGAGCCACTCAGGCGCCCCTAGTGTTGCCTTCGTTTAACAGATGAGCAAACTGAAGTTTAGAGATGCTAAGTAACCTGCTCTAGGCTCAGGGCTGATTGACCATCAGGACTTTGGTCCATATGTGACTTCAAAGTCTGAACTCTAAATCCATACACTAAAATTCATGGCCCTCTTACCCATTCTACAAGAACCATCTTATTTAGCTACA
Source organism: Cryptoprocta ferox (assembly GCA_028646485.1). NCBI lineage: Eukaryota > Metazoa > Chordata > Mammalia > Carnivora > Eupleridae > Cryptoprocta > Cryptoprocta ferox. Next base: position 73,096,634 of record CM053567.1, on the reverse strand, counting down.
AAGCCAAAGTTCTTATCCCTGATTATTTGCTAGATGTAATAGGGCATAAAAGAGTGTAAGAAAAATAAGTGTTTTATTCAACATGCTGTTGGAAACTTTAAATCTCCAAATATAGTTGTGTCTATAGCAGCAGGAATACCTGTAAAGAATGTAAATATTTTCACTTAAAATCTCAATCTTTTTTCTAGTGTAGACTAAATATGAAGATTGATGTCTTACTCTTCATCCGTATGTTTTAAAATAGCCTAAACCATTTAAAGTCAGTAACTTGGTCAGAAATTTTATAACTTATAATGTTGTGAGTTAATTAAAGTTAGAAATCTTTTATTTTCACATGTACTTACTATAAGAAAGGGACCAAAGGACTGAGTCCAAACAAATGGTGCTCAGCCAAATATTTGTCACAAGGCTTAATCATTGTAAGTACACAAATATATAGCAGAGAGATGAAATTTTCACCAGACTATTTTCTATTGAGCAGAAATGCTAGGATATGGTAGAAGTTCGAACAATGGAAATGGGGGGAGGTGGGATTTCTGAAATTTTGTCTCAGTAGTACTCCCACATGAAAAAGAAAATCAAAATAGTATGACCGAATCAATATTGTAAATCCAAGTAGAGTTATTTAGTGCTCAAGCTGATGGACCCTTATTGGATATTAGGAATTTAGGAATTACTAAATGTAGTGAGTAGGAAAGATAAATTCAAATAAATGTGTTATTGACTATTTTGAAAAGTTTGAGGTAATATTTTGGGAGTAGGGAGTTGAGAAAGCTTTCTGAATGTGTAGAACTAAACAACAACTACAAAGATGAAGGGCATTTGCTTTGCAGACTGAGGGAATATGGCCATATTGGAGAGTGATAAAGGGCCATTAATGTGTCAGTGGCCAAAAGAAGGTGGCTTTTGGGTGTGTCCAGGGTGTTACCCTCCTGGTGGCAGTGTAGTGGTTGGACAGCACACAGATAGGCAGTCTCAGTAGTAAAATATTTGAGGCCAGCACTGAAGACTAAGTACTAAAGCAGTAAATGGTGGTGACAAGATTCATATGGTGAATGTGAAACATTCCTGTTGCAGACATTGAAGATTCTGAAGGCGTTGGAAGACACTCTGAAGGTGGAACTTGAACAGATCTAGATCAAGAGATTTTATAGAGGGTGCTGCAGAGGGAGAATGTGGAAGAAAGATGAGTATGAAAGTGCCTAAGATTAGGAACAAAGCGGATGTATAGCCTTTATGTAAGTTATCACAAATCTAACTCTTCTTTTTACAGAGGTGAAATAGAAAGCAGATTTTCTTCTATTCAGCCAAACTAAACACTAATAAAATTGGCCAGCATGAATGCAGAAATAAATCATCCCAAACATGATTAATGTGCACACATAATGGAGTTTCTGAAAGCAGGTACAAAGTATATTTTTTCCACCATCACATAAACTCTATAACATTTCCATAATTTGAGGTTTCAAGAATAAGAAAAAAAAGCACAGCTCTAAATGTTGACTTCTCTTAAGAACAGTCATTATAAATATATTTGGCAAGAAAAGAATTTTTGGAAAGATTCACTGAAAGTGAAAAAAGGGAATTTTTGAAATTTTTCTTTATTTTTTTAAAATTATAATTAAAACCTTTTTAGAGTGGTTTAAGGTTCACAGCAAAATTAAAAAGAAGGTACACAAATTTCCCCATTGTACCTTTTGCCCCCATATGTGGATAGCCTCCCCCATTATCAACATCCCCCCACCAGAGTGGTATATTTGTTACAATTGATAAACCTATACTGACATATAGATGATTCATAGATTACATAGATCACACTAAAGTTCACTCTTAATGTGTGTTCTATGGGTTTGGAAAAGTGTATAATGGCATGTGTCCACCATTATAGTATTATACAGAGTGGTTTTACTATTCTAAAAATCCTCTATACTCCATCTGTCCATCCCTCTCCCTCACTCCCAAACAATGATCTTTTTATTATCACCATAGTTTTTGGTTTTCCAGAGTGAAAATATGGTTGAAATTCTATGGTATGTGGCCTTTTTGGACTGGCTTTTTTCAACTGGCAATATGCACTTATTTGTTTCCTTTTTGTCTTTTCCTGGCTTGATAATGCATTTCTTTTTAACATTAAATCATATTCCATTGTCTGGGGTGCTTGGATGGCTCACTTGGTTAAGCGTCCAACTGTTAATTTTGGCTCAGGTCATAATCTCAGGGTTGTGGGATCAAGCCCCATATTGGGCTCTGTGCTGAGCATGGAGCCTGCTTAAGATTTTCTCTCTCCCTCTCTCTTTGCTCACTCTCCTGTTCACTCCTCTCTCTAATAAGATGAATATAATAATCATATTCCATTTTATGGATGTACCACAGTTTATTAATCCATTCATTTACTGAAGGACATCTTGTTTGCTCCCAAGTTTTCGCAATTATGAATGAAAGTGTTATAAACATCTATGCATAGGTTTTTGGGTGAACATTAGTTTTCAGCTTCTCTGAGTAAGTACCAAAAAGCATGACTGCTGGATCATATGATAAGAATATGTTTAGTTTATAAAAAATGGCCAAATTTTCTTCTACAGTGGCTGTACTATTTTGCATTCTCACCTATAATGAGAGTTCCTATTGCTCCACATTCTCACTGGCATTTGTTGTGAGTGTTCTGGATTTTGGGTATTCTAATAGCTACCTCATTGTTGCTTTAATTTGTCTGTCCCTGATGACATATTATGTGGAGCATTTTTCCATGTGCTTATTTGCTATCTGTATCTTCTTTGATGAGGTGTCCATTAAAGTCTTTGGCTCATTTTTAAATTGTGTTGTTTACTTTCTTACTGTGAGTTTTAAAAGTTTTTACGTTTTTAAATATTTTGGATAACAGTCCTTTATCAAATGTGTCTTGCAAATATTTTCTCCTAGACTGTGCATCTTCTCATTCTTTTGACATGGCAAGAACAGAGGTTTTTAATTTTAATGAAGTCTAGTTTATCAATTATTTCTGTCATGGATTGTTTCTTTGGTTTTTTCTCTAGAAAGTCACTACCATATCCAAGGACATCAAGATTTTCTCCCATGTTATCTTCTAGAATTTTTATAATTTTGCATTTTATATTAATGTGATCCTATGTGAATTAATTTTTCTGAAAGATGTACAGTCTCTGTTGAGACTCACTCTTTGCCTGTGGGTATCTAGCTGTTCTCACATCATTTGTTGAAGAGGCTAACTTTACTTCATTGTATTGTCTTTTCTCCTGTGCCAAAAATCAGGTGGCTATATTTATGTGGGTCTATTTCTGGGCTCTCTATTCTATTATTTTTCTTTACCATTAGAATTTAGTAAGCTGATAAAAGTTTAAAATGTGTCTTTATTAAGAAGAAAACTACAGTGTTTTATAAGAAGAAAACTACAGTGTTTTCTTCTGTATATAAAAGGCCAAGTTAGTAGTTACAATGTAATAAAAAGCCTATAGGTGTGAATAGTAACTCTCCTGGAAGGCTGCTAAGATATTAGAATGCCTATCCACCAAAGGAGATCCACAGAAGATTATTTCAAATTGTGGTATTTTCTCAACACTTATGCTATTTCTTCTCTCACTTCCATTCCCAGCTTTGTTCCTTTCCTGAGGTAGGGATGGTCCCCAGGACCTTTACTTAAATGTCCTTACACCCTACTCAAAGTATGGACTCTCTCTGACTTTCTGTGTCTTATTTCTGCCTTTAACAGAAATTTCCCGCTTATTTTTCTTTCCCTGAGGGCTTTATGTTCTTTCCTATAGAGATGCTAATGAGTGAATAGCTTCAATGTATGTGCAGATAATATTGGTGTTCTGTTCTGGTCCCCTTCAATCCTTGTTCTTATTTTGGGGGTGCTCCTGGCTTTGTGCATTTTGGCTTTCAATAGCCAGTGTCTTTTACTTCAGGAATTTCTTTACCCACAAGAATCTAGGGATTTAGTCCTTCTGAAGTAGGAGATTATGAAAGCCCAAATTTGTCATTTTGGGTCAGAGACAATATTGAGGCAAGCCTAATTTTTAAGTCTTCCCTGTTGAATCAAGCTAGAGCATATTTGGCTTCCTCTTTGTTCTTCTTCTGCACCTCTCACCCCCTTACTGATATCCTCTGAAAATGTATACATCTCTTCCACCTGAATTCTTCTGGCAGATCTGACCAAAGACGGTGTATTACCTGCTTCAGAATTCTTCAGCATCTCCTTCTGGCAGATCTGACCAAAGACGGTGTATTACCTGCTTTAGAATTTTTTATATTTTAACAATGATTACTGAAGACATGATGCTTTAGCTCAAAGGACTTCCTTTCTAATGATGGAATAGCATGTCCATGTAAGGCAGAAGTGTGTTTATGTGCCTATAAATAATGCCCTTAAACTGTGTAGGTGACCACATAATTGTCTAGGCATAAGGTAAAGTTTAGTTATAGGTATGGACTAAATTCCATCTTTAACTCCAGGTTCCTGTTTTTCTCATCTATAAAATGGTAAAAATCTCTTAATAACTTCTTCATGGGGTTGTCATGAAAGCCCAGTAAGATAATGAAATTATGTAGAGCTTAGCCTATGCCTAACATAGTAATCATTCATTAGCTTTTGCTAATTTCTTATGAAGCAAATTGTATACAGACTAAAATTAAAAACCTTAAATTAAATTATACTGAAATGTATTTAAATTATAGCTTACCACTTTATTAAAGTATGACTTTGAGTAAATACTTTATCTTCTCTAAATATCTCAGCTACCATTGTCTATAGAGTGAAAGTCCTCAAATCAGGGAAATTCAGTTTGAAATAGACCAATGAGTAGAATTATAAGTAGCAGATTTGTAATAAAATGTAAATTAATTGTTTAAAGATCGAGGTCTTGAAATTAATGATTCACAAAATACAGTAATTGTTAGTGATAAATCATAATGTATATTTTGTGGTATTGCTTGTAAAGTCAAGGGCTACTAGTTAGATATTAGAAGCATTTAGTTTACCTTTTATTAGACTTCTATCTTAGAACAATTGGTTAGCTTTATTAATAAGGACATTAATGAGACTAAGTTTATTTATTTGATCTCAGTGTGGGCCAGTGAGCTTTGCTCTCTTTCATGGTCACAGACTGACTCTTAATCTTTGCCAGTCATTATGTGGATTTGTAATGCTCAAAATGAGAACACTAATGAAACTGGTCAGTGTGAACACACCGGTACAAATCCCAAAAGTCCATTTATATGTATGTATATGTATATATATACATACATAATATAGTGCATCGGATTAAGGCCAAAGGATACAAGAGGATTAGGCAAAGCTGAGGGTGTTAGTATAGCTATAAAATTCACTATAAACTCACTGTAAAGTCATGACAATGACTGAGGAAGATACTCAAAGTGCACGTATAACTCTAAATGAGATTCACTTTCTGAAAGGAAGAACACCATAACTTTTGTTTTATCTCCTTGGGCGTTAGTTCTACATTTATAAAATAAGAATAATAATACTTTTTCTTCATATATTAAATTCCATCATTTGTTTGAAGAGAAATGAGAAAAAAATCTTTTGGGTTCTTTAAAAGAAAGGCACAATATTCAGCCAAGTGGGTCTATTATTTTTATGACTTTCTTCAGAACATACTCAATACAGGTTAATTGTAAGAATAAGGAAAATATATTTCGCTGTGAGATAGAACACCACAGAGATAATCAAAGTTGATTTGAAAGTTACCAAACATGGCTAAAAAAGAGCCATATAAGTCTTTGGTGCCTAAGTAGGTTGAGACCTAGAAAAACTCAAAGGACCATGTTAGTGGCACAATTCACAATTGCATTATGCTGTGGTTTCAAACACGCATGGAGTGCCATGTTGCAAGTGGCATTAAATAGGCCCTTCTGTAAATTATTGTTTTTTTCTACCTACCTCCTTCTAATTAAATTAGTTTTTGATCTTGATCATTGGACTCCTCTATAGGTTCTTTCATATAGAACTTATGACTGCTAAGTTCTGAAGCTTTATCAAACCAAAATGATATACTTGCTAGTAACTAGGAGATTATCTTTATTTTTAGAAATATTCCACTATCAGATTTGCCTCATATATTTCTTATATTTCTTCAGTGTGCAACTTTATGTGCCAGAGGGTATGGATACTGTGGGAAATTTGAAATTTTATTTTCCTACATGCAATTGATAAGAACAAGATCATAAACAGTTAGAGAGCAGGTTTATTGGTCTTTTGGACTTTCAAATATTATAGGCACAAGAAACTGGAAAAAAATAAAACACTGGTCGATATTGCTCTTGGTCTGGCCAACAAGCCCAAAATGGAGCAGATATGTCAGATGAAGTAAAGGGATTGACAGTTCACATGCTGCAGAATTCCTCTTGCACTTTTCTTCCTCAGGTAAGTAAATGACACTTGTTAATGACTAAATTTTGTGGGAGAATATTCAGCTGAATCTGGCCTCTAGATAGCTGCCATTTTCAGATGGTTGGCTTTATGTTGGCCATGGCCATAGCCCTGAGAGAGACCACTTTGATACATAAGTCTAGTGGCTTTCTCCATTGCTTGCTTCTTTCTAGAAACAAGTTGGCTCATGAAGCACTACCAGCGGTCTAGATAGAATTATGAACAATGAAAAACTTTAGCAGGATACAGAAATTAAAAAAAAAAAAGTATGTCTTGTTTCTATTACCTTTTTTTCTAGATTAAAGTGGGTTTTTTTTTTTTAGAATTTTCATTTAGAGATAGAAACATACTTTCTTAGTTTAGTGGGTTTCACTGGACACAGCAGTAACCACAATTGCCAAGTAGCTGGAATAAATGGTTTCTCAAATAGAAGGGAATGTTATTAATTCCCAAGATAGAAGTGTGGCAAATTCAATGGAATTAGTTGTAAATTTGACTTGGTAATGAACCACTAAGAAAAAAAAATGCCAGAAATTTTCCCTAAATCAATAGCTAACATTGGATACTTGAAATGCCATGACACTTTCACAAACTATTTTAAGTAGGTGGTGGAAATAATAGTCAATTATATCATAGAACTTGACAAAGAGAACTACAACTATTGGGTCTTAAAAATATGGACTTAGAACATAAATTCAGGGAAAAGTCCTTATAAATGTTGGGAAATAAAGACCTTTTGTGTTTAGTTTGGAGATCTTTGATATTACATAGGAAAATCCAAGAATCCTGGTGTATAGTCCATGTTTTCCCAGTCCAAATCTTATTTCTCATCTGGAGTACCTGGTAACCAGGAAAGGGCAATATTATTTTCACTATGAGAAAGAAAATAGAAGTAAATTTAGAGGGGAACAGGATAAGAGCCACTAGAAAAAGAAATACGTATGAGAGGTATTTGTAACATTAAACCAACAGGGCTATAGGGAGAGGAGAATTACGAGAGTCAGGAAAGTATCCACCAATGCCTATTTGGGGATACTTAGTACTTGAACTTAAACAATAAAATAAAGATCAAGATAATTTTTTAGTGAAAGAAAAATGTTAAACTATAAACTTACCTGTAAAATACACTTAAAAATGTAATTGAGGTTTTGTGTTATGAAACTGAAATAACAGACTCTATTATAGTTGGAAAGCTAAGTCATGTATACATATATATGTATATATGTCTTATATGTATATCATATGATATATGTGTATATATGTGTATACCACCTCTCCCATTTTTAATAAATATCCAATTCTTCCACCTTCCATCTATTTTGCTTTTTTAATTCATATTGCCAATGAAATATGATATATCATCTGGTATTGAGGGCTCTTTGGTACTATAATACCTTCTTTGTAGAGGTGAGAGAAAAATGTAGCCTCTGTCCTCATGGTAGACAAACGAATATACAACAGTAATTCCTCCTGTGGATCATCTTATTGATGATGACAGCTAAAAGTTCCTGCCCTTGTTTGCTTTTTTGAAATATGCATATCATTGCCATTCAATTACATAAGGGAGTTATAGAGGTGATGGAATTGAAGCTGCACTTTGCAGCAAGAAGGAAAGCTCCATGGGAAGCACTGTGTCCTCAGAAACCATAGCTTTGGTAGAAGCGTAGACCTGGGAATAGAAACAGGGTGAGTGATCAACATAGACCTGCAGAAAGAAGCGAAGCTCACAGCTGATGCATAGATCACTGCCAATTCACACTCTAAAGCATTTTAATACACCAGAACGTTTGATTTCAAAGGCTCAGGGATCACTTCCACTTTGGTCCTTTGCCCATTTAGCAGTTTAGGATTACCATTTGTTTACTAGCTAGATTGTAAAGTTGAAAGTTTCCATTATATTTGACTGTTTTATATGTGGTTGCTAAGGTAAATGTTTAATAAGGGATCACATATCAGTTATGGGGGCCTTTTTCTATATTAATGTGGTTGTGCAGCTCTTCTCAGAACAAAACATATGCAGAAGGTTTCAAAATGAGTTTCATTACTTAGTTTTTACAGTGCTTTCCTTCAATGCTACTCACTGAAAGAGAAGAAGCTGCCTTCAAAGAAGGATATAGTCACTTCCTTTTCACATATCTTCTTTGTCTAGTTCTTAGCTATTTCATATTTTCTTCAAAAGATAAAGCCTCTTGCTTTATATATATATATTGCTTGGTATCTTTCAGTTGAATTACACTGAATTAAGAGGTTACTTTCCCCTAGATTAAAATAACAAAAATGGACAAGTGAACTTTTGGGATTTTCTATTGCCATGCCCAACTCTTTTTGTTTTTCTAATAACAAAGGATGGCATTTTTTCTTGAACATGTTTTCTTTAAGTTCTTGCCCTTTCTTTCCCACAATTAGACACTTTGGCTGGAGCTTATATACTGTGGTCAGTTACTGAGTGATTTAGATATTCTCTTTACATTTTTCTGTTAATGGAGTCTTTTTTCCTTTTTTTACTGAAGTATAATTGACATATAATATCCTATTAGTTTCAGACATATATCATAGTGAGTTGATATTTTTATACATTTAGAAATGATCTCCATGATGAGTCTAGTTATCATCTGTCCCCATACAAAGCTACTACAATATTATTGACTATATTCCCTCTTCTATACATTATATCCCCATGACATTTACTTTATAACTGTAAATTTGTACCTCCTAATCCCCTTTACCGATTTTGTCTGTCTCCCTCTTCCTCTCCACTCTGGTAACTGACAGTTTGTTTCTGGTATCTATGAGTCTGTTTCTGTTTTGTTTTGTTTGTTTTGTTTTTTAAATTCCACATACAAGTGAAAGCATGTGTTATTTGTCTTTCTCTGACATATTTCACCTCTAGTATGGTACCCTCTAGGTCCATCTATGTTGCTGCAAATGACAAGATTTCATTCTTCTTTTGGCTGAGCAGTATTCTGGTGCGTGTATGGATGTGTATACACCTTCTTTTTTAGTCATCCAAATATCAATGGACATTTAGACTGCTTCCTATTTTGGCTGTTGTAAATAATTCTGGAATGAACATAGGGGTTTTTATACCTCTTCAGAAAAGTGTTTTATTTTCTTCAAATAAATACTCAGAAGTGGTATTGTTTGATAGTAAAGTAGTTTTATTTTTAACTTTTTGGGGAACTTCATAATTTTCCATATTGGCTGCACCCATTTACATTCTCACCAACAGTTTTCTTCACAACCTTACCAACACTTGCTATTTTTTGTCTTTTTGATAATATCCAATCTGACCAGTATGAGGTGATATCTCATTGTGGTTTTGATTTACATTTCCCTGATGATTAGTGATGTTAAGTGTTTTTTCATGTGTCTTTTGATCATTTCTATGTACTCTTTGGAAAAATGTATATTCAAGTCCTGTGCCAATTTTTAAATTGGGTTGCTTGGGTTTTCTTTTACATTAGGTTAAATGAATTCCTTATATATTTTGTATATTAACCCCTTTTGGAGTTCTGATTTGCCAAATATTTTCTCTAGTTAAGTAGGTTGTCTTTTCATTTTATTTGGTTTCTTTTGCTGTGCAAACACCTTTATGTTTGGTATAATACTATTTATTTATTTTTGTTTTTGCTGTCCTTGCCTGAGGTGATTAGTTCAAAAAATATTGCTAAGACCAATGTCTTAGCAAGAGCTTATTCCCTATTTTTTAGGAGTTTTATGGTTTCAGGTGTTATATTTAAGTCTTTAATCCATTTTGAATTTATTTCTGTATATTATAGAAGACAGCAATCCAGTTTCATCCTTTTACATATAGCTGTCCTGTTTCTGCAACACTATTTATTGAAGAGACTCTCTTTTCTTCATTGTATATTTTTGCCTCCTCTGTCATAAATCAATTGATCATATATGCATGGGTTTATTTTGGGCTATCTAGTCTATTCCATTGATCTATCTGTCTGTTTTTATGCCAGTACTGTATTGTTTTGATTATCATACCTTTGTAGTATAGTTTGAAATCAGGGAACATGATACTCCCAGCTCTGTTCTTTCTCAAGCTTGCTTTGGCTATTGTGGGTCTTTTGTGGTTCCATACAAATTTTAGGATTATTTGTTCTAGTCTGTGGAAAATGCCATCAGTATTCTGATGAGGATTGCATTGAATCTGTAGATTAATTTGGATTGAATATTTTAACAATATTAATTCTTACAGTCAATAAACATGGCATATCTTTTCATTTATTTGTGTTGTCTTCAAGTTTTTCGTCAATGTTTTATAGTTTTCAAAGTATAGGTCCCCTTGTTATTAAATTTATTCCTAGGTATTTTATTCTTTTTGTATCAATTATAAATGGGACTATTTTCTTTTTGTAATTTTCTTAATGTTTATTTATTTTGAGAGAGAGAGAGACAGAAAGCGAGTGCTCACGAGTGGGGGAGGGGCAGAGAGAAGGAGAGACAGATTTACCAAGCAGGTTCCACACCATCAATGCAGAGCCCGATGCAGGGCTCAACTCACAAACTACAAGATCATGACCTAAGCCAAGATCAAGAGTTGAATGCTTAACTGACTGAGCCATCCAGATGCCACTGAGATTATTTTCTTAATTTCTCTTTCTGATGTCTCATTATTAGTGTATGGAAATCCAACTGATTTTTGTATGTTAATTCTGTATCCTGCAAGTTTACTGAGATTATTTATTTATTTATTTATTTATTTATTTATTTTTTAGTTGTAATAGTTTTTTGGTAAAGTCTTTAGGGTTTTCTATATAAGGTATCATGTTATCTGTAAATAGTGACAGTTAATTCTTCCTTTCCAGTTTGGATGACTTTTATTTCCTTTTCTTGCCTAATTCTCTGGCTAGGATTTCCAATACTATGTTGACAAAAGTGGCAAGGGAAGGTATCATTGTCTTGTTCTTGATCTTAGAATAAAGGCTTTCAGTTTGTTGCCATTGAGTATAATGTTGGCTTTGGATTTCTTATACATGGTTTTTATTATGCTGTGGTACATTTCTTCTATACCTACTTTGTTGAGAGTTTTTAGCATAAATGGATGTTGAATTTTGTCAAATGCTTTTTCTGCATCTTGAAATAATCATATGATTTTATCCTTTGTTTTGTTAATGTGGTGGGTCACATTGATTGATTTGTGGATGTTGAACTATCTTTGCATCCCTGGAACAAATCTCCCTTGATGAGGGTGATAATCCTTCTTTTATATTGCTGAATTTAATTTGCCAATATTTTGTTGAGGATTTTGCATCTATGTCCATCAGGGATAATGGCCTATAATTTTTTTTTGTGTGTGTGGTATCTTTGTACTTTGGTATCAGGGTGATTCTGGCCTCATAAAATGAATTTGGAAGTGTTCCTTCCTCTTCAAGTTTTTGGAATAATTTGAGAAAAAATAGGTATTAATCCTTCTTTAAATGATTGGTAAAATTCGTCTGTGAAGGCATATAGTCCTGGACTTTGTATTTTTGAGTTTTTTAAATTACTGATTCAATGTCATTTCTTCTATTTGGTCTATTTAGTTTTTCTATTTCATCATGATTCAGTGTTGGAAGGTTGTGAGTTTTTAGAAATTTATCCATTTTTTTCTGTTTTCCAATTTGTTGTTATATAATTGTTCATAATAGTCTCTTACAATATTTTGTATTTCTTTGGTGTCAGTTCTAACTTCTCGCTCATATCTGATTTTATTTATTAGGGTCCTTCCTCTTTCTTTTTTCCTGTTGAGTCTGACTATAGGTTTATTGATTTTATTTATCTTTTCAAAGAATGAGCATTTAGTTTCATTGGTTTTTCTAAAATTTTTAGTCTGTATTTTATTTATTTCTATTTGATCTTTATTATTTCCATCAATCTACTAACTTTAGGCTTTGTTTGTTCTTTTTCCAGTTCATTTAGGTGTAAAGGTGGAATGTTGATTTAAGATATTTGTTGCTTTTTGAGGTAGACCTGTATTGCCGTACACTTCCTTGACAGACCTGCTTTTGTTTCAGCACATAGATTTTGGAACATTGTGTTTCCATTTTCATTTGTCTCCATATATTTTTTAAATTTTCTCTTTGATTTCTTTGATTAAACTTTGTTTGTTTAGTAATATGTTGTTTAATCCCCACGTGTTTGTGTTTTTTTCTAGTTTTTATCTTGTAATTGATTTTTAATTTCATCCCATTGCAGTCTGAAAAAGTGCATGGTGTGATTTCAATCTCCTTAAATTTATTGGACTTGTTTTGTGATCTAGTACATGATCTATCCTGGAGAATGTTTCATGTTCACTTGAAAAGAATGTGTATTCTACTGGTTTGGGATGGAATGTTCTGTATATATCCATTAAGTCCATCTGGTGTAATGTGTCATTCAAAGTCACTATTTCCTTATTGGTTTTCTGTCTGAATTATCTATCCAATAATATAAGTCAGGTATTAAGGCCCCTACTGTTACTTTATTACTGTCAGTTTCTCCCTTTATGTCTGCTAATATTTGATTTGTATGTTTAGGTGCTATCATTTTGTGTGTATAGATATTGACAATTTTGTATCCTCTTGGTGGATTGATCCCTTTATCATTCTATAAATCCCTCAATTTTCTCCTTGTTTTAAAGTCTATTTTGTCTATTATGAATATTGCTACCGTAACTTTTCTTTTAACCTTCCATTTGCATGAAATATCCTTTTCTATCCATTCACTTTTCATTTATATGTGTTTTTAGGTCTGAAGTGAGTCTCCTAAAGGTAGAAGATAGATGGGTCTTTTTTTAATCCATTCAGTAACTCTATGTCTTTTGATTGGAGCATTTAGACAATTTACATTTAAAATAATTGTTGGTAGATACATAGTATTGACATTTTGTTGATTGTTTTCTGGTTGCTTTTGTAATTCTTTTCTATTCTTCTTATCCTGTTATTTTCCCTTGTGATTGATGAATTTCTTCAGTGTTATGCTTGGATTCCTTTTTGTTTATATTTTGTGTACCTATTATAGGTCTTTGGTTTGTGCTTACTATGAGGTTCAAATATATCATTCTATATATCTATATTCTTGATGGCCACTAAAGTTTGAACACATTCTAAAAACACTATGTTTTTTCTCACCCTGTTCCATGTTTGATGTATATGATGTCATATTTACATCTCTTTATTTTGTGTATCCTAAACTAATTTCTGAGATATAATTGATTTTACTACTTTTGTCTTTTAACCTTCATATTAGTTCTACAAGTGATGATCTTTTCCTTTTACTACAGGTTTGCTTTTACCAGTGAAAGCTTTTCCTTTCTTAATTTTCTTACTTTTAGTTATAGTCTATTCTCTTTTGTTTAAAGAAGTCCCTTTAACATTTTTTTGTAAGGCTGGTTTAATGATGATAAATGCCTTTAACTTTTGTTCATCTGGGAAACTTTATCTCTTCTTCAGTTCTTTTAAGTTTATTTATATATTTTGAGAGAGAGATAGAGAGAAAGCAAGAGGGAGAGGAGCAGAAAGAGGGAGAGACAGGATCCCAAGTGGACTCTGTGCTGTCAGTGCAGAGCCTGCCGTGGGGCATGGCACGTGGGGCACTCACAAACTATGACATAATAATCTGAGCTGAGATCAAGAGTTGGATGCTTAACCAGCTGAATCACCCAGGTGTCCCTCTCTTTCAATTCTGAGTGATAATCTTGCCAGATAGAGTAATATCAGTTGTAGGTTGTTTTGTTTTTTTTTTTCTTTTAGCACCTTGAATATATCATACCATTCCCTCTGGCCTACAAAATTTCTTCTGGAAAATCAGCCTTATGGGGTTTCCCTAGTATGTAACCAGTGCTTTTATTTTGCTTCTTTTAAGATTCTCTTTTATCTTTACGTTTCGACATTTTAATTGCTGTGTGTCTTAGTGTGGACCTCTTTGGGTTCATCTTGTTTGGGACTCTCTGTGCTTCTTGGACCTGGATATCTGTTTCATTCTTCAGTTCAAGGAAATTTTCAGCTGTTATTTTTTCAAATAAGTTTCCTGTCCCTTTCTTGTTCTTCTGGCACCCCTATAATACAAATGTTAGTATGCTCAATGTTGGCCTTGAGGTCCTTTAACCTATCCTCATTTTTTAATTCTTTTTTTCTTTTTGCTCTTCAGCTTGGTACTTCCATTACTCTGTCTTCCAGATCACTGATCCTTTATTCTGCATCCTCTAATCTGCTGTTGATTCCCTCCAGTGTATGTTTTCATTTCAGTTATTATATTCTTCAGTTCTGATTGGTTCTTTTTTTATATAGTCTATCTATTTGTTGAAGTTGTTACTGAGTTCATTCACTCTTTTCTAATGTTCAGTGAGTATCTTTATGACTATTACTTTGAACTCTTTCAGTTACTTCTTTTTCCAAAGTTTTGTATATTCTTTCATTTGGACCACATTCCTCTTTCTCACTTTGTTTGACTTCCAATGTTTATTTCTATGAATCATGCAAGTAAGCTACCTCTTCCAGTCTTGAAAGAGTTGCCTTGTATAGGAAGTCCCATGTGTAGTCTACGTGTGCTTGGAATCTTTGGTTAGCTGGCTAGAGTTGGAGTAATGGCGGGCCAGGTGTCCCTGGGCACTCTGTACCAGGGACATCCTGATGAGATGAATGGATCTGGGATGAGTATGGGCTTGGTGATACTGAGGTGCTCTCTAGAAGGGCTACCCAGGTGGGATTGATGATGCTTTCACGGGGGTACTCCAGGGCATTCCATGCAGTGGCATTCTTGTGGGATGGCTAGAGCTGGATTGGGCATGGACTGGGGTGTCCCAGGGTGCTTTACACCTGGGCCACCTTGGCAAAATAGCTAAAGCTGTAGTAGGTGACTGTGTGTGTCCTTGTGTGTGCCATGCCAAGAGAGCCATGGAGGGACAGCTAGAGTTGAGACAGTCAAAGGTGGGGGGTCGATATGGGGGCTGGCTGGAGCTGGTATGGGCGAGGGCCCTAGGGCTTGCTGAGGCAGAAAACTGACTAGAGTGCCTCGCCTTTGCTCCTGTTTGTGCTATCAAGGTAAAGGAGAAATGTAAACAATGGCATTCTCTAGCACCTATGTCCCTGTATAAAATTTTGGCAGTTTCCTTACTGTTAGGTGGATGCTCTAGGGTTGGTAAATGGGTTTTGTTCACTTACGGTCTAAGTGAACTTTAAACTTGAAACTGCTAGGTTATTATGTTTGTTTGATTTTTTGCTATGTTCGAGGTCATGTGAATCAGTATGTGGACCATTCACCGCTATCCCTTCCCACTACAGTTTGTAGAGTCAGGGGTAGGCTTCCTATTGTTACTATGTGTCCATCTCTCCTACTGCTCTCTGTGTGGTTATCCTATCCTTTGTTGTGCAAAATCTGTTCAATGGACCCTCAGTTCTTCTTCAGGAGGATTTACCCTATATGTTGATTTAATGTGTCTGTGGTATGAGGTGAGTTCTATGCTGCTATTTTAGACCTGCCCTCAATACCCAAATTTCTTGAGCTAAGAAATGACCTACCTGTGCTCTGAGTCAATGGTGGGCTAGGATTTTATGTTTTTTTTTCAGGACCTTCACTGAGTCTGCCATACCTTGTGATTGTAGTTTCTAGGCTACTAGGCATAGACTATGCACTTTAAATATATTAGTTCATTTAATTTTTAAAATACACTTGAGATAGATTCTATAATTATCCCCATTTTTCAGATAAGAAAACTAAATCACAGAGAGACTAAATACCTTAAAGTCATTGAGAAAGTAAACAGCAGAGTTAGGTTTTGAGTTCAGGCATTCTGACTCCAGACACTATGCCCTTAACTACTTTAAGGGATAAAGCATATTAGGGGCAGGGTGATCCTGGGAATTTTCTTCTCTCACTATTTTTTAAATAGTTTTCTAGAATAGGAGTGGGCTTCCAAAGTGACTTCGTGAAGCCCTGAGGACATCCCATGGATAAGTGTTGAGGTCGGATATTAGTCTAAGGAGTTAATTTGTTCCTGGGTCACTGGAATATACAAGAAGTGATTTAAGGAATGAGTGCATGACCATGGAAAACCTTGAGCAGAATTCTTTTCCCAAGTGTGCATAGCTTCTCTGAGTACAGACATCCATTGTTAAAAATTGGTATGAGATAATTTGAGGATAGTGGTGCAATCTTACTTCATAGAAACTATATTCATGTTGTCATGTGTTTAAGGTATAACTAACTTCTAGAAAGTTATATAAGGTATTTTATGGGGTGTATGAAAACATACTAACATTTTGAGGGACTAACTGAATATTTGTGAATGTGTATAAATATGAATAGTTACTGTATTATGATTTATTTAAAAGGAAAATACTTAGAGAAGTAGGATAATACCTAACTCTTGCAAGTGAATTTCATACTCCTAATCTTGTTTACAGACAAGAAAGCTAAACCTTACAGAGATTAAGTAACTTTCTCAAGGTCACAAGTATGATAAGGACAGAATTGGATTTGAAATCAAGTTTGTCTGATACCAAAGTCTTTGATCTTTAAATATTGCTCAGTGTGTGTGTGTGTGTGTGTGTGTGTGTGTGTGTGTGTGTAGTTGAGAGGTAGAAAGAGTATGCTGAGTGGAATAGAATAGAATAAAGTGGTTTCCTTTTGTAGTTCTAGTAAGGGCTGAGTGGTACTACTTCTATACATTCTAGAGGTCATTTAGTTAACAAATGTTATTGAGAATATGTCTTATTGAGATTATGTGAAAGATTCTGCTAAAAACATTACAGGATGTAAAGAGCCAATGATCAGCTCTATCTCCCTTGTACCACTTGTGGTTGGAAATGTCCAACTCTATATCACCTATTGATTTCTTGTTCAAAGTTTCCTTCCTTCTTTTTCTTTGAATATCAGCTCGTTTAATTACATCAAGGCCATTTTCTTCTTCCAAGTCCAAGTGATAGTAAGCCAACACCAAAGAGCTCTCAGTGGGAACTAAATGTTAGAGGAAAAGGTAAGTAACATTTAAAAAAAAAACTAATTAAAAGACATGGTTACTGAAGATATGGGAATGACAAGAGTGAAGGGGCTCTAAGGGCAAAAAAGAAAGCCTCCTTATTCCCAGACACCTTTGTGTCTGAGTGACTGCAAATATGCTGAATCACTCTTGAGGAGACAGATGTTAATGTTATATACAATGCACGAAGAAAATACTGCTGCTATTAGGACTAATGGTCAAAATACTGATTACAGTCTGGCCAAACTGCCTTCACATAGAAAGAAGAGATTATCAGGCCGCCAATAAGATCAGTGTTATAAAATATTTTTCTAGGGAAGGCAGAACTTCTGTTGATATTTATTTTGATATAGCTATGAGATTTAGGGCTTATCCTGTTGCCGTAGAGTAGAACCCAGCTAGCTATAGGTGAACATATGTTTGGAATCCAAAATTTCTTCTTTATTACTTGGAGCATCCACCAGAAGAGTCACATAGTTATGTATTACTGGATGCCTTTCTTGGAAAAGGAAGTGCCAACTTTTCCTACTCCTCTCCACACATATATCACAACCTTATTTAGTTCAAGAATGCTTAATCAGAGAATAACTAAACTGGGAGTACAGTATTTCTCACACCCCTTATCTGCAGTTTCCCTTCAGTTTCATTTGCCTGTAGTCAATGTTGTTTCAGAAGCAGATGATCCTCCTTCTGACATATTATCAGTAGCCTAACACTACATCACTATGCCTGCATCACTCACCTCACTACATCTCATCACATAGTCATTTTATCATCTTACATCATCACAAAAAGGTGATGCACTACAATAAGATATTTTGAGAGACCACATTCACATACCTTTTATTACAGTATATTATTCTAATTGTTGCATTTTATTATTGTTAACTTCCTACTGTGCCTAATTTATAAATTGAACTTTATCATAGGTATGTATGTATAGGAAAAACATAGTATATATAGGGTTTGGTACTATCCTCCATGTCAGATGTTCACTGGGGGTCTTAGAACATATTCCTCAGGGATAAGGGAGGACTACTATAATAAGTCATAATCAGTGTGATAGGGCAGTGATGAGTAAACATTGAGTGTTCAATAAATCTCAATAGCCAGTCAATAAAAGTAGGAGGGACAGTAATTAAGATGGATCTCCACTTGGAAGAAGTAATCTGAGAGGGAGGAAAAGGTGATAAAGAGTTATGCTGCCCCCAGGAGTCAGCAAAGCCCTCACATTCCTTTGGAATTCCTCATGAAACTTAGACCTCCCTTTATAAGAAATGCCATGACATTAAGCAAATGCACATGTCAGGTATGGCAAGTTGTGGTGATTGCCCAGATTAAGGGTGAAAGATTCATTGTGGCTTAAAGAGAAAGAAGCTGTGGCAAGGTTGGCAGGAAAGCCTTAAAATTCTTGAGAATGTAGCATAATGAATGAATAAAGAATGAATGTTATGAAGAAATGAAGACTAAGAATCAGAAGGTTTGTGTCTTTCTCAGTGAAGTTTGGGCCCATATCTAACTTCAGTTTCCTTGTCTGTAACAGGAGAGGTGTAGAGTAGGGTAGTGCCAAGGTTCCTACCTGCTTTCAAGTCCCATGGTTCTGAGCTCAGGTCATTTCAGAATCTGTACAGAATTGACACATATCCTTGATCCCCAATGAAATGCTGGGTTGCTTGTCTGACCATAGCATCTCCCTTCCTGCTCTAAAACAATTTCTTAAGGAGCATAGTATTGTCTGGCAGCATCATTTCGTTTTAAACATGTTCTTTCAGGGTGACTTTATATTTTGATATAATTTCAAGCTTATGAAAAGGATCTCCAATGATACTTTTCTCAGATTCACCAATTATTTGCATTTTGCAAATAATTTGCTTAATTATTCTCTGCATGTGTATGTTTGTATGTATCACATATATACTTATAGAGAACCATTTGAGAGTATGTTTTAAATATTGTCACCATTGATCCTTAGTTTATTGCATATTTCCTAAAAACATAGGCATTTTCCGATAGAGCCATAGTCCAATTAACAAAACCAGAACATTTAGTATATATATATTATAATATAATAATGAATTTTAATTAATTGTGTCAATAATGTCCTTTATAGATATTTTTCCTTGTCCAGGATCCAATCCATAACTGCTTATAGCATTTAGTTGTAATGTCTCTTTAAATATGGAATGGCTACTCAGCCTTCCTTTACCTTTCTCAACCTTAAAATTTTTGAAGAGTACAGGTAAGTTGCATTCTAGAATGTCTTTCAACTTCAGTTTGTGTAATGTTTCCTTATAAGTAGATACAGATTATGCATTTTAGGGGGTTAGTTGTATCACTGAAGTTGTATTGTGTCCTTCTCAGTGTATCATTTCAGTTGGCACTTGATATTGGTTTATCCTAATATTGAAAATGCTAACTGACCGTTTGATTAAGCTTCTAGCTTTCTTTACTCTGTTATGTTTTGTCCCTTTATAATAAATAAAATTTTAATTCACATTATAAGATTCTAATCACATATACTTTAGCCTGTTAGATATTTCTACTCCATTGTTTCACTTTTTTGTGTGCTAATATTGATATGATTTTGTGCTCTTAAGTTTACTTATTCTTTTCATTGATGTTTCCAATCTGTTGATAAGCTGATATATGAGTTTTTCATCTCAGATATCATATCTGAGCAATTTTGTTTGGCTTTTGTTTTATAATAGTATATATTTAATGCTAAATTACCCATCTGTTTATTTATATTATATACCTTTTCCAATATATTATTTTAAAAAACTTATTTTAAAGTCCCTGTCTTATTATTTTAACCTCTTGGCCATCTCTAAGTCTGCTTGTATTTCCTTTACATTTTTTCTTTATGTGTTTTATAATTTTGGATATGTACATTGTGTATTCTAAAATAACAACAACAGCAACAACAATAACAACAACCCAACCCAAACCAAACAAACAAGCAAACAAGACACAGTAGAGACTTAAGTAAATAATATTTCTACTCAGGAAAGGGAAAGCCCTTTTTTTTTATTAAAAAAATATTTTTTAATGTTTATTTATTTTTGAGAAGCAGAGAGAGACAGAGCACAAGCAAGGGAAGAGCAGAGATAGAGGGAGACACAGAATCAGAATCAGGCTCCAGGCTCCGAGCTGTCAGCACATAGCCCGATGTGGGGCTCGAACCCACGGACCGTGAGATCATGACCTGAGCCGAAGTCAGACGCTTAACCGAGCCACCCAGGCGCCCTGGGAATTCCCTTTTCTGTGTCAGAAGTCCATCTAAACCATAGTTGAACTTAGAATGGAATTTACTATTGTTTTAATTAGATTTAGTACACCATTAGGTTAGTGATTCAGGGATGAGTCAGTACTTACCTTTGACAGAGCAAGAACTCTGTACCAACAATCTCCAGCTTTCTAAACCAATTGGAATCTCATTCTGCTTTATAAACTGGCTCCCAGCTTTTTATGTTGTTAAGGAGTTCCCTTTGCTATCATGTTTTGCCTCCTGGCTTTCTGTGTTTCAAGAGATCTCTTTCCACTCTCCTGTCTTGCCCTTATCTTTGGAGTACTGAGAAGTGTAGTCAGTGACTGTTCAGCCTACCTGTAAGGGATTTAGCCTGGTATGTCTGACAGACAGGGCAGAAGACCTGAAAGAGATTCTCAGGCTCTGGGCACCTGCTCCTCAGTGTTGTCTCTCTTAACCCTCCTGTTCTCCCTCCTGCTGTGGAAAGCCTCTGAGAAGTATGTAATGAGTGCCTGCACTGCCTTGGAGGGTCTCTCTCAGTTCTCCTCTCCTACTCTCAGCATTCAGCAAGTGCCTGTGTTTTAGGGGTTCTGTCTCAGCTCTCTTATTCTGCTCATAATCTTTTGCATAAGCATTTAGTGAGGCCTATGGGAAAGATTTGATGAGTAGGTGGATTCTCTTTGTGCATAACACTCCTCAGAATTCTGAACGTCATACCAACTGCCATTTAGTCTTTAAAATTTTTAGAGTTCAGTTTCTTCTGAAACCCATTAATGGTAGCTTCTTCCTATCCCCACTTTCCTACAAAAGATAAGAGAAATTGTAGGATATTTTTTTAAATAAGAAGCTTGTCACTTTCTAGATTTTAGTTCATTTTGTCTTATTTCATCCTCAGCTATCTGATGAGTTTACCAAAAAGATCTATGACTTTGTAAGTTATTTGGCTTGTTTTTGATATTACAGTGAAAGTAGAAGCAGAAATTAAAATTTAGTGTTCTTTTAACACATTTCCATCATTATGTGACCACTTTCTGATAGAGCAAGATGTTCGAGGATCATCTTATACTTTCCTTCCTCCAGATATGTAATTAGCCTTTTCTCATGGATCCCTGGCTCTTTTTAGTGGAGATGTCACTATTAACTAGAAGCCAAATATAAGTATTAGATGTGTTCATTGCTACTAGTGTCATTGCTTCTAGGTCATCTTAAGTAGACTAAGCTGAAAAACTATATCATCTATCCATCTATCTATCTATGTATCATCATCATCACCATTTATCCATTCATCTATTAAAAGCTGAGTTCATATTGGTGCCTCCTATTTCAATCTAACAACATTGTATACATCATAATCTTCTCCTTTTAATATTTGTAACTTTCTTCTACAACAATGTTAAACTTGAGCTTCATTATCCTTACTACATTTACTCATTTGCTCAAGATTAGAATACATAGAATTTAGTTTAAAAATTACTAACCCATACCACTGGGGAAAAGCAAAACAAACCAGCTAACTGGAATTCAATATTTATTTACCAATGTAAGGTGAAATTTACTTAAAGAAGTATTAACTACACAATTCAATGAGTTTTGATAAATGTATATCTACTGTAATCCACACCCCTTTAAAGATACTGAACAGTTCCATCCTTCCAGAGAAGATCCCCTTCCTAATCAATTCTCTCTCTCGAGCAACTGCAGTTCTAATTTTTTTCATTATATATTAGTTTTGCCTGTGCTACATTTTCACAGAATGGAATAATACAGTATGCATTCTTTTGTGTTTGGTTTTTGTTCAGCATAATGCCTGCGAGAATCATATATACTGTGTGTATCAATAGTTCATATTTTTGAGAAGTATATTATATGTATATATTTAATAATTTGTTTATCCATGTTCCTATTGATGTATATTTGGGATTTTTCAGCTTTTTTTTCTTATGAATGAAGATGCTATGAACACTCTTGCACAAGTCTTAGCGTGAACATATATTTTCATTTCTCTTGGATATACAAGAATGAAATTGCTGTGCCATGGTAGATATATGTATAACTTTATAATAAATTGCTACACCTTTTGCCCAAATGTATCTCAAGTGTTTTTCTTTTACTTCATTTAACACCTTTCTTTTGGAACTAGTATGAGGCTTTAGAGTGCCCCCCCCACCACCACTCTACAGTTTTCCCTGGCCTGAATGTCCTTCATAGAAAGAGCTCTAGTGTTGGATTGGTTTAAGGGCATACAGGGAGCTCTGAGCTACCTGGAATAGGTTAGTTAAGCTGCTAGCTGGGCTTCAATGAAATGGCAACAAACTTACATTTTCCATCAAAGAGTTTCTGGTCTTCCCCAAATACCCCTACCTCTGCTCAATCATGCAGCTATTCAATTCATAACCTCTAGGGAAGTAATCATACTTCAGCTGCAGCTGGAGTTACAAGACACTCTGATACTTTGTCATTTGGAGGTTTACTTTATCTTCTACAAACCATAGATGTTGTGATGTTGAGGAGTGGGTTGGTGGGCATTCTGTTGGATGACTTGGTCCTTTTGCTCTTTTAGTCATCTTGTGGCAGAGTAATTGGAGGCTACTTCATGGCTGAATCAGGCCCTAGTCTTTGTGATGTCTGGACTTCATGAGCTCTGCCTTTAACTAAGAGTTGTCAAAAACAAAATGACTAAGGTGTTTGAAACTCTGCAGTGTTCTGAAATACAGTAAAGCATCTATACTCCCAAAATAGCACTCACACAACACTGGGAGTACGCTCTCTCTCTCCCTCTCTCTCCCTCTCTCTCTGGACACTGTTGTTGCATTTTCTTTACCCACACCAGTTAGTCCTATTACCTCATCCTTTTCTTTAAATGCAGTATGTGCTACAGTTTTCTTATCAGATTCAGACACTTCTCCCTAACAAACTCTTTTCCTTCAGATTTATTCCTAGTCTTCTTTTTCTGGTTTATTGGTGTCATAGGGCATTATCGTGTATTATTGTTTAGCTGTGTCTCCTTAAATTCAGGAGACATTAAACCCTTGGTAATTACAGTGCTAGCCTAGTGAAGGACTTTTGTGATTAAAATGTTTTATCATCAGTAGTTGTTGTGCATGATTTTTTAAATGTGTCTGCTGTCATGAACACTTATATTGTAAACAGAGCTGTGATACTCAGCTAAAAAGAGCAGTAAAAATACATTTCCTGGTGAGTCAGTTCATTTTAGGTAACAAACCAGGCCCTGGTTATCGTGTATGTAGCAGAGATGGCAGATTCAGAGAATTCATGTCAGAAGAAAACTTATGTTGATGATGAGAGCAGCCAGGCACTTTTCTTTTGGGCAATGGAGAGTGTGCCAGGAGCCCTGGTTTTCTTCAAAGAGAGAAGCTGTTTCCATTACTAATTTGGAGTCTATCTTTTACTTCCTGAAATATGACATTATTCTCAGGGAAATCTGGAGTCCTACATTAGTTCTTGCAGCCCCATCCAACTGGAAATAGATGTCCAAATATTTTCTTTCCATATTCCATTGGATCATTTGCTCTTACTTTGAGGCATGCATGTACTAGTTTGGAGACCCCTGGATTAAAGGGTGAATTGGATATGAATCCCTCATATTTGACCATATTAGAGAAAACTCCACATAAAAACTTAACTTTGAATGATGAGTAGAAACTGGAGAGTATGAATCAGAAGAGAGTAAATGGCATGAATACTGCCATGGAAGCACAGGGTATGTGGGAGGAATAACAAAATGTCCATTATTTAGAGCATCGAAGGAGATTTGTGAGGAAACTGGAGCCAGAATATTAAAGGCATTGAATACCTTACCTAGGGTAAGAATTTAAACTTCATTCAGTAGGCATTGGAAGGCATTTTACATATATATATATATATATATATACACACATACATACATGTATATATATATTCTTTGATACATACATGTGTGTGTGTGTGTGTGTGTGTGTGTGTGTGTATTCAATATTCTTTGAACTGGGAGGTGTTTAAGGGAGGCAATGTTTTTGTTTATCTCTCTTAATCTCTAAGAAACTGGTCCTTTTCTGATGTGCATTCCCTTCCCTACACAACTTGTTATTGGAAATACCAGTCTAGAGTAGATAGGGACTGGGATGCATTGGTGGGGATAGTGGTGAGAGAGGAATTCAGCAAATTAAGATGCTTGTTACATGACCAGTGACTGGTTTAAGTCAGTTATATCAAAGTCTTAAAAGAGGGTGATGGTGATGGAAATGAAGGCAAAAATCAAAGATTGTTTGGTGAAGGAAGAGAAAAACCATGCTTCTGTTGATAGAGTTTCCAGCCCAGTTAAATGGGAAAGTGGGGATCAAGAAAAATGGAGATATCTGGAGAAAGAGCATATTGGAAGGAAGTTGTAATGATGGGGGATGATATTTAGCTAGAGATGCCCAAAATAAAGCAGAGAACATAGGTATGTAAATATAGGACTGAAAATAATATACACAAATGGTGCATTAAAGGAATTAATAAGATTTATGAGGGGAATTGGTCAAAAGTAGAAGACAATCAAAGACAATGTTGGGAAGACACCTCCCCACTTTTAACCAGGCAGTATCAGTTGGAGCAGAGACTAGGGAATCTCGGCTTAGTCTCTTAATTCAATTATTCATGTCTTTGGTGATTGTAGCTACTTCACAAATTCTTTTCTATCAGTTAAGTAAAATTAATGTGTTTCAGAAATCAGACTT
Organism: Cryptoprocta ferox; assembly: GCA_028646485.1. Taxonomy (NCBI): domain Eukaryota; kingdom Metazoa; phylum Chordata; class Mammalia; order Carnivora; family Eupleridae; genus Cryptoprocta; species Cryptoprocta ferox. Next base: position 73,071,315 of record CM053567.1, on the reverse strand, counting down.
CAATAATCTTAGGGAGTAAGTTTCAAGAAGTTTCTACACTAAGAGGGCTTAAGGAGCAAAGCAATCCAAAAGAGCTAGGCATACTTTTAGAAAATAATATAAAACACAATGCAAGGTGAAAAAATAGAAGTTTCTGAACACAGAACCACCTTTGAAATGGAAATAATTCTGAATATTACTAAGGCTATATTTAAGGTCACTTCCTTAAATGATACAGGCACGCTGATGTTACAGACCAATCAACTCTGCTAAACGCAAAGCCTGTTTTTTTTTTCCCTCAGTGAGTTGCTCAGTTTGACTGAATTGATAAGTTGCTTTGCTGTCATAAAAAAAATCCAAAAAGATTTTTAAAAGAAATATAGAGAGTTAATGAAGCCTTTAGTGTAACAAAAAATCCCAGATCAAGGCTTAGGAAGTAATTTGGGGAAAAAGTGTTAAGCAAGGCAGAGAAGCATTTCTGGCAAATTGTCAATAATACTATACTTAGTGGAGGAAGGAAAATAGTAAAAAATAAGTATATATTTTGTTATGGGCTGAACTATATTGTTCCAAAATTCATATGTTGAAGCCCTAACACTCAGTATCTTAGAATGTAACTAGATTTGAAGAGGGCCTTTAAAGAGATTATTAAAATTAAATAAGGTCATTGAGGTAGGATCCAATCTAATATGACTGGTGCCCTTATAAGACTTGGGAGCACAGAGTGGCACAGATGCGTGACCATGTAAAGACACAGGGAGATGATGGCCATCTATAAGCCAAGGAGAGAGGCCTCAGAAGAAATCCACCCTGTCAACACCTTGATCTTAAACTCCTAGTAACCAGAACTATGAAAAAACAAATTTTTGTTTAAGCCATCTAGTCTGTGGTACTTTGTTAGGACAACCCTAGCAGACTGATATAATTTTTAAACTTAAAAAAGGGTGACCTGAATTAAAGTTTTTTTTTTTTTTTTTAACTTGGACAGGTTACTGGGTACACATAAAGAAAAAAACCTTGTCAGACTCAATCATTATGACCTAGAAAGATAGGTCTGAGAAAGATGTGATGCAGTCTATCTTGACTTGCACATGTTTAAAATTATATTCCATCATTTTATTAGGGAATCACATTACAACCATCCTATGGAGGCTCACTGGATAGAGGACCAAACTCAGAGCATGGTAATGAAGGTACATGTCAACTTGGAGGAGGGTGGTCAGGACAAAGTGGACAGTAATCTAGAAAGAAAAGACACATTAAAATTTGTTGCTAAAATAGTATCAGTCTTATAGGATAGAATCAGCATTATTAATGTAGATTCCTTACTAATGTGAACAAATGGTAAGAAATTCACAGAGAATTTTGATTAAGAGTGTAAAGTACCAGGGGCAGAACAATAATTATCAAAAGGGAATCTTTGCTATGCAATCTTCCTTAGTTTGGCTGATGGCTATTTCAGGGGTGATTATCAAGCAATGAAACAAAACAGTAGCCCTAGAAGGGGTGGAGGCACCATAATGAGAAGCAGGAATAGAAGTGCAGAAATCAGGAACCATGAGGTCATCTTCCAGGTATGCTTACCACTAGCCAGACAGTCCCTGGGCCCCATTTTTAAGCTCTAGATTCCAGTGAGGACTTAGAGAGAATTTAGAGGTGAAGATAAAAATAATTAGGAAATAAGATCTATGAGTATAGGTTAAAATAACTGATTATTAAACAAGAGAGGCCTGGGTTATTTAATAGTACCTTGAATTTTTTTTTAAAGAATGGTTTAGTTATAACTGATGATAACCAACCATTATCCATTTACACAGCAGGGGTCAAAACAAGAGGAAATGGGCCCCAACTGCAATGTGTGGGATTTAGATTAAACATAGGGAAGAGTTGGCTGAGTGGGATGAATTACTATGGAAGGATATGGAATTTCCTACGTGGGAGATCTTTATAAATAGTTTCTCAAGTGTCAAGCCTAATTTAAAAATTAAATCCTGTCTGAATAGTGGGGCTGGAGATTGGTGAATTGGAAGGTATAAGAAAACAACATAAACAGTGAAGAGACCTTGTAATCTTAAAATGTAATGATTATCTTGTAAGTAATACAAGATATGAAGTAGTATATTAGAAAATCAGTGAGCACTAATACATGTGTTTTGATTTATTCTTAATATTTTATCTTTCTTCCTCCATTTATCTGGGCAGCAGTTTGGGCCTTTGCCAAGCAAGTTATAATTATCTATTGTTGAGATTTAAATCTCTTGATTATGCAAAATGTATCAGAAAGACCAGATAGAGAGGTTGGGAAAGTTTTGCTTTAAGGAATAGCAATAACAACAGATTTCACTGTTCCTAGCGCTTATCAATTTATCAGTTTTTATTCTAAAGTAAGTTTTATTCTATGAGTAATCTCTAGTTGCTCAATAACTGAATTAGACCTTACAGGAATATATAAGGAGAATAGGACAGGCCTTTAACTGTGTGTGTGTGTGTGTGTGTGTGTGTGTGTGTGTGTGTGTGACTAATATGGGGTGGTTAAATAAACACATATGAAAAATTCGTGCACAGTATCAGGTAGAATTATTGAATTATGTGACAAGGGCTATTTGTGTTGTAAGACTGGGACAGTGGGGCTTATAGGCTAGAAGTGTCACAGAGTAGATTTTAAAGGATGAGAATGAAATAAAAAAGAGTGGGGTTATAAGAAGGACATTTCTGGTAACAATGTGAGCAAAGGGATGGAAGTGAGAATGTATGGACTTGAGTCATACATTGATACACTGAAGAACCTTGCATAATTATAGCCTCTGGGATAAATTCATAATTGTGCATATGTCACACAGAGCTTTTATGATTTGCTGTTGCTGACATCTGTGACCTTAACTCATTCTCTCTTTTTTGTTCACCCTAACTCCCTTTTCTCTGTCACCACCTTGAGTCTATCTGAACTTCAAATTCAAGATCTGCAGCTTTATGACTCTGTGATCTTGAGTCTTGGTTGCTTCATGTATAAAATGGCGATAATAATAGAACCTATCTCAAGGTGCCTGGGTAGCTCAGTTGCTTGAGCTTCCTACTTTTGATTTCAGCTCAGGTCATGATCCCAGGGTTATGGGATTGAGCCCTGCATCAGGCTCATTCTGAGTGTAGACCTTCTTAGGTCTCTCTCTCTCTCTCTCTCTCTCTCTCTCTGTGTCACCTCCCCCACTTGTGCTCTCTCTTTCTCTCTAAAATAAAAAAAAGGACCTACCTCAAAAAGTTGTTGTGTGGATTAAATAGAAATCAATATTCTAAGCAAAGTGCTTAGAATAGCACCTGGCATGTTGTAAGCATCAATAAAATATTATCTATTATTATTGTTGTTACTAATCCTGTAAGTCATGAAATCTAGGTGTTATCTCATCCTAGAAAGCTTGTCCTTTTCTGAGCAGCCTACATCAACATCATCCATGTGCTTGCCATTCCTGGTTCTCACCTTGTTCACAGCACAGTGCTCTGTGCTCTAATCCTAAACTGGGATGTCTATATCTTCCTGGATTGTAGGGTGTAGAGGTCAACATATCTTGTTTATTTCTGTGTCCCAGAGTCTAGGAACAGTCATTCAATATGTGTTGAATAATTAGATGAATGAATAAATAAATAATTGATAGAAAGATAAAAATCTATGAATTTAATAACACATTATACACTTCCCCCCACCTCCACTGTATTCACTGAATCGATCTTGTTTAGTTATTAATACTAAAAAGTAATATTAGTATTACAAAAATCAAACAAAACAGGGGAATATGTAATGAAGGTATATGGGTCAAATGTAATGATTTGGTATAATTGGTCTCACTCAAGAAAGCTTTACAAAATGGGTTTGTATTAATACTGTAAAACTTAAAGCCTACCCTTATTATGTAATCTTAACAACTATATTGTACTTTGAAGATTTGTCCATAGTAATCAAGGCATGAGATATTTCTATAGCCCAATTAGTTATAAAATGTACTTTCTATTTTTAAAGTTTTCCATTGTAAATTCTTAGACTGTAGAGGTGGAAGGATCCAAGGATAGGAATCAGGAGATATGGCGCTGAACTTCTCTGGGCTTTAGATCCTCTCCTTTGAGGGTTTGGACTAAATAATCTCTAAAATATCTTTCCTTTAGATATCTTTCCTGTAGATTGTCTGAATTTAGTAAATCTGTAAGTATTTATATATATGTAAATATGTAAATAGGCAAATATGATGTGGCTGGGGTTGTAATCTAGGTTTCTTGAATGTAGACTACTGTTCTTTGCATTAAAGTCATGTAGTTTTATTAATCACAGGATTAGTCTTTTTAATTATTTTATTTGCACAGAAGCTCTAGAAGACAGAATTATGGCAATGGAGAATTATTAATGTTTTGATAAAAAATAAAATGGTAAAACTAGAACTTTTTACCTTAAAATAACAAGTAAAACTCTATGAACTATTAGTTAATACTAACTAATAGTACTTGTTAGTTATCAGCATGACAATTCAAAGGACTCTAGTGTGCAAAGTAATCACTTTTAAAGGCAATTTATTTTATTGTTACATATCCGTCCTCATTTTAAGATAAAAGATAAAGAATATATCTGTTTCAGCTACAGAACCCATAGGCCTGCCTTATTTGCTTTCATCTCAGGGCCGATTCTTTTTGAGAAAGAGACATTTGAAGGCCATAATTATGTTATTGAAATGGCTAGAACATCACACACAGTATTCCAAGTGGTTTTTGCAAACCAAGTGGGCTAGGTGCATGATGGATCGGATCAGTTCCCAAAAAGTCAACAGGCGGGGATGAAATTAGCCATGGCACATTCAGGCTGCTACATACTCTGATCTATTAATTGGATTGTTTGGTGACTGAACTGACCCACCATTTTGCCTTCGGAGTTAATTAACATAGCCAGTCTGACTATACTATGTTCTGGTTAACTGAGACATAGATACGGTTCCTGCTTTTTGGATCAGAGGGATAGCAAAAATAAGATGATGAAGGCACTAGTCTGGTTAGATTATCAAATCTGAAATATTCATTTCAGTATTACCATCAGTACTCGAAGGAATCATTTTTCTACGCTCTTTCTTTTCTGGATTTTAAAGTTAGCATTATTTATTTTAGAAGTCTGTAAAACACACTTTACCCCTTTTCTTGCAATAGAATTTTGCTTTCTATTGATGAAGCAGTATAGAGTACTGCTCATATTCTGGGAGTATAACATAGTGGCCAAAAGCTTTGGAGTTAAATGGACCTAGACTGATGCTCTTTGTCTACTATGAAAGGTAGAATATCTACTTTTTAAGGTTGTGGGGAATTAAAGGTTCACAATAAACATGAAGGCCTTAAGACATGGTGAGTGATATATAGCAAATAATTAATTAATGTTATCTCTTGTTTCTGAGTGGTGACACCAGAAATCAATAACAAAAATTTTTCCCCATCATCATCTGATGGAAAGTTTTGACTTAACATTTGCCAGGATTCACTGTTGCCTGTACTGGAAATTGATATCCCAAATGAGAGACAGCCTGGGAAATGGGGATGCACAGTATTGTTTGGAATAAACTTATTTTTCTTCTTTAATTATCTAGTTATCAGGTACTATCAACAAGGAAAAACAGCCAAAATGTTAATGAGTGAAATAAAACACTGGTCCTCCATCATAAATGTCTCATTACTTAAAATGTAGTTTATTGAAAAACTGATGTATACATTGCATTAAATCATGTTCTTTTTAAAAAATATTTATTTATTTATTTAGAGAGAGTGGGGGAAGGACAGAGAGGGAGAGAGAGAGAGAGAAAATCCCCAGTAGGTTATGAGCTGACGGCAGAGCCTGACTCAGGGCTCGATATCATGAAACATCAGATCATGACCTGAGCCAAAATCAAGAGTTGGTTTCTCAACCACTCAACCAACTGAGCCACCTAGGCACCCCGAATTAAAGCATGATCCAATCTTTGACAGACTCCCTCATTGTGCAGTAGAGAGTGGTAAGTAGAAGGTAAAAACTACCTGAAAGACTTCACCCAGCTCTGGCTTCTACGACTGAGAGGGAATAAAGACATCGTGTGTGGAAGGTTCAGAGAGAAGGTACAAAGGTGCCAAGAGGCTGGAGAGTGAAGCCTAGGAGGAAACGCTAACGGGGTTGGGATTATAAACAAGGTTAGGGGATAATGATACTAACGTTATAAAAAGAGTTGACAGCAATGCAGCATGGCCAGAGGCCAGGCCAGACTAAGGTGACGTGAGAAACGAGCATCCTGTCTTCCCGTTGGGTCTTTGATTCTGCTCCCCAGATGGGAGGGAGGCCCCTTCCCACCTATCCATTCCCCCTTTTGTTTCTTTTACTCCTTCTCCCCCATTGCTGATTTTTCTCTTCAGCATGTCTTAGTGGAAATAATATTGGATTTGAAGATAGAAGCTGTGAATGTGAGGTTTCAGCAAGGTAATTACTAAATATATGAACTTGAACTGATTCTGAGTTTTATTTTTAGGAAAAAAATGAATAAGTGTTTCCTAATTTGTAAAAGGAAGATAATAATATCTGCCTCATAGGGTTGCTGAGAGAGGAAACTAAAATAGCAGGCACAAAAATCACTTTGTAACATGTAGAGTAAATATGGATGTGGGTTTTTTAGTATTAACAATGTATTTCTTCAGCCTTTACATCTTTCCTCTCCTCCCCCTTCCAATTCCAAGTAACAGTTAGCAGAGAAGAGAGATAGAAAATTGCCTTCTTACCTTTCTTTATAAGGTACCTTCTTATCTTTAAGAAAAGGCTTAGTGATAGAGGGATGGGCGTCAGGCTCTGTTAAGCTTTATTTCAGTCTTATGATTTCATGACAAATAAACCTTCACATATTTCCTCTGTGGGGTTACTTATTGCTTTTTTTTTTTCAAGGCCCAGAGCAATCACTATCAACTTCTAAATCTATACTTTGAGACCCTAGACATTTTTTAAAAAATTTTATGTCTTTATTTTATTTAGAGAGAGAGAGAGACAAAGTGAGCGGGGGAGGGGCAGAGAGAGAGGGAGACACAGAATCTGAAGCAGGCTCCAGGCTCCGAGCTGTCAGCACAGAGCCCCACGCGGGGCTCGAACCCACAAACCGTGAGATCATGACCTGAGCTGAAGTCTGACTCTTAACCAACTGAGCCACCCAGGCGACCTCCCCCGGCCCAGACATTTTTTTAAGAGAAAACTAAAGAAAGGAATACTTTCAGAGGCAAAATTATATTGGTATGGATTGTGCAGTGAGCCTTTCTGCGTTTACCACCACCAAACCTTCCTTGTTCAATGCATCCTGCAGCCAATGTGGATTTAATCCTGCACTGCTTTGCGTTGGGGAAGGAGACCAAAGAGAGGCCTAACTCCTCTTCATTGGCCATGGCTTCGTTTCCATGGTGATCTCAACAAAGGCCAGACCTCTGCTTCCTGCTGTTTGCACTGTGCTACCTGAGAGACACAAGGCAGAGTCCTAGCAGAACTCTCAGTTTTGTCGTTGCTCTAAAATCATAGTGAGCCCTGCCTTTGCTCAAACTGTAACAAGCTGGCCTGCCGTGGATCACATTCCTTCACAGAAAGACCTCGGATCTGCTGAGCAGAAGGTCCAAGTGTCTGCCGTTTCTTCATAGGTGAATCCAGAGTCTCACAGGAAGGAGAGAATCACATTTGTCTCGTCCTTCGTTTATTTCTGTCATTAGGGGCTGTGTTAATTTGCTAGTGCTGCGGTAACGAAGTACCATAACTGAATGGCTTAAAAAACAGAAATGTATTGTCTCACGGTTCTGAAGGCTAGAATTCTGAGATCAAGGTGTCCATAGTGTTAGTTCCCTCTGAAAGATATGAGGGTGAATCCGTTCCAGGTGTCTTTCCTAGCTTCTGCTGTTTGCTGGCAATCTTTGGTGTTTCTTTGACTTCTGCACAATTATGCATTATTTTTTATGTACATATACGGTTTACATATTACATAGCAGAAAATAATTTAATAGAAATACATATCAACTGCTGCCTCTAGGAGAATGCTCAGTGGTGTCAGGAGGAAGTAAAGAAGTAGGTCATGCAGTTATGCAATGGACTTCAAATAAGAGCTGGCTTTTCCTTCCAAAGGAAGTTTAAAATGTCCTTCCATTGTCAGAACTTGCCAAACACCAACCTAACAAGGAGAATGGAGTCACTGTATAAAAATCGAACAGAAAAGTTAGGTATGAGAGAGAGCCACTGTATCACATGCTATTTATGTGAAATAATAAGACAGGACACTAGCATTTTACACAGTATATTGGAAAACCTGTCATAGAACTCAGTCAATTCATTCTCACTATTCACTAGTTTCAACAAATGTATCAACAAAGAATAGATACTCAGAAAAAATGTGGAGTTACAAAGAAAAATAACTATATACATGGAACTCTAAAAAAAAAAAAAGGTAAAACATTGAGAACTTGCTTCCAGAAAAGCCTGAATTATTATGTATTCGCATTTAAACAGCCTCTATATCTTAGAGACATTAGCAGATTGCTAAACTTGTAAAGTTCTGAACCTGGGATTTGGCTATTCCTGGGAAGTTGAGTTGTGCATACATTTAGTTTAGGTTTTATGGAATGTATTTATGTAATTCTGTCACTTCTATGAATATTTATGTCACTGCTAGCTTTTCTGGTAAAGGAATATCTAACAGAAATGCAGTGACCATCTTTTGCTTTGACCCACCCAGCACCATGACAAAGAGAAGCATCTGTATCAAGATATGAATGTGTCCTCCAGTGGTGGGCCACGTATAATCAGTAGTGGGGAAGAAACAAAGTTTGAGATGTGTGGTGCCAGGAGACAGCTATGGAAATTTTTTCCCATAAGCTACAGTTTACATAAAAAAGTAACTTGTTAGAATGCTTCCCAAGTCTGGTAACAACATAAAGCTGTACATAATATCAATAAGTTATGAAACTTTCTAAAACATCATTAAGTAAAACAACTTTTGATCAATGGTATTAGAGAAAATACAGACTTATTTTCCATTTTCTTAATAAAAATTGTATTATAAAATTGTTGTCCTATAAAGTACAGATTAAAAAGTATGCAGCCAAAAGTGTCTTGTAAAACAATGACTTCTATAACTGTGTTGTTCAATTAATAAAAATATTGTTATTTTTCTGAACTTTGTGATGTTTATATTGTCAGACTTTTAAAACATTTAAATGTTATATTCTCATTCCCCATTTTAAATAAGTGATCACTTGTACTTAATTTCATATTCATGATTTTATTTTCTTTTTCTTGAAGAATCACCCTAGTATATCAGTCTCCACCCCCACAAAACCTGAATTCTTTCCTGAATCTGAGAAATAAATGTAACAGTTGATAATAACCAAGATCTCTAAAAAGGAATGAATAGACTTAAATGTGGTCCTTGTAAATCTTGATGTCATCAAAAGCATCCTCAAAAAAAGGATTCTCTGAAGTTCCATTTTAAGCCTCACTTTTTCAGAGTTTATCTTACATTCTAAGAACATGTGAATTTGTGTCAAAGTATTTTCCAGGCTTCTGTGTATTACTTCCTGATGCAGTTTCTCCTAGCTCACATACAGAAATGTGGAAAATCACACAATACTAAAAAGCAGAAGTAAATGCTGATCTATACCCATAATTTGTGAAGTATTTCCACAAATTATGAAGCCACTAGAATTTCCATGTGACCAGTAGTTTATATACACTGCTTTTTCTAATAGAGCTCATATAAGGGTCCACAGGAAGATAGAATTACTTCAGTCTTATTAATGTCAAGTTCTTGGCTTCAAGTCCCTGGGCCCTGTTCCAGACATTAAAATGGGCAGCTGTCATCAATACAGGTATTTTCTTAGAAGTTTGCTGAAGCACCAACCCTTCTTCCTGTCATCAACATAGCTCTTTTTATACACATTTTGCAGCTAAAAAGCAAAATGATAAAAGAGCACAAAACAAGGAGGTATAAAAAGAAAATAGGAGTGGCTCTTTATGTCACAGAGGCAAAAAGCTGTAAATGGAAGAAGATCAGGAGAAGCCCTGGTAGGACAACTAATTTGACCAACTGCAAATTAGATTATTCCATATATTCCAATCACACTAAGTGATACAGAATTATGGATAAGACGATATCCATACTGCATGATGGAAGACACAGGAATGAAGCTAGAAGTTTACACATAATCTTGTTCTTCAGATGGGCATATGAATTTGGGAGTCTACTCATCCAAAAATGTACAGTAAACAGAGCTGAGGAAATTTGGATAGTGGAGGACAAAACATTTTCTTTCCTTAAGTATTACAATATATGGAAGTGGAATACCAGCTTGAAGATTTCTTATTAAAAGATAGGATGCAGAAAGAGATTTCTTGCAGGGAACAGAAGAAAATTTAATATAAATTTAATAAAACACCTTGTCTCAATGCTTTCATTTTACTTCGTGAATACCCAGTTTACAAGACAATAAAATTCTTATGAAATAAGAGTCAGAGTCATCCAGAAAAGTAGTACTATGGAAATAAACATTAGGGGTGGGATTAATTTTTGTAAAAAGCCCAATAACTAATAATGTAACAGAATAAAAATACGCTGGTAAAGGGAAGAACTGGTGTTGCAGAAAATCAAATGGATAACGTCAAGGGTAAATGTGCTACCTGCCTCCCAGCATGCAGAGGCACGGGACAAAGAAATGATAGCAATAAGAGAGAAGATGGCAGTTAGAAAAGGTAGAGAGCAAGGATCCAACATAAAAATTACATGTCAACTTAGGGGCACCTGGGTGGCTCAGTCGATTAAGCGTCCGACTTCAACCCAGGTCGTGATCTCACTGCTCCTGAGTTCGAGCCCCCGTCAGGCTCTGTGCTGACAGTTCAGAGCCTGGAGCCTGCCTCAGATTCTGTCTCCATCTCTCTCTGCCCCTCCCCTATTCACCCCCTGTCTCTCTTCCTCAAATATAAAATAAGAAACATTAAAAAAATTTTTTAATTTCATGTCAACTTAAGGAAAATGCCAAACAACTGGAACAGATTAAATAAACAAAGGCAAATTGAACTATAATATCTAGACTGAAAAAAGAAACCAAAAAGACCCCCAAACCTGGTGAGTGTGGATTGAAAAAGTTCATCGTGTTCTGAAAAGAGCATGAAAAGAGATGCTATGCCAAGCTAGATCTCAGCCAAACATGAATAATCAGTTACATCAGTGTCCCTACAGAACATAGATGGAGACTCAAATTAGAATAATCTGAGGATAGTTTTATTTACAGGGAGACTAATTGCAAGGGAGTGGATGAAATGTTGGGGAACCACAAGAGATTAAGGTAAGAATCCAGAGTTAGTAGCGGCAGCAGACTATCTTACTCATAGACCCAAGGAGAAAAGGAGATGGAAAAGTCATCAAATCCCAAATGTAAGTATGTTATGTAGGGCAGGCCAGCTTAAGATGATCAGTGGCTTTCTGGGGTGCCTGGGTGGCTCAGTTGGTTAAGCATCTGACTTTGGCTCAGGTCATGATCTCACAGTTAGTGAGTTCGAGCCCCACATCGGGCTCTGTGCTGACAGCTCAGAGCCTGGGGCCTGCTTCAGATTCTGTGTCTCCCTCTCTCTCTGACCTCTCCCCTGCTCACATACACTCTCTCTCTGTCAAGAATAAATAAGCATTAAAAATAAAAATGATCAGTGGCTTTCTGTTAAGGAACAAACCATTTTGGAGCAACCTGACAAAGGGAAATAATACACTAATCTCTCTCCTTTCTCTTCCAAACTCTTGCCCCCATAGGCCAAATCCAACAGAAAACCACAGGGCGGGCATCCCAATGGTGTACATTATTCAGGCCGATCTCTCAGGAGAGAGAACAGAATGGAGAAAAAAACATGATGGACTGGTGGGAGATACTTGATGCAGCAACCAGAAAAAAAAATCCTTCTACATTTGATAATGGAAGGAATAAGATATATGAATAAGAAATGTTAGGCTTAATAAATATTTTTACACATTTATGATTGTTGTTAATATACTTGAAAACAGATTCATAATTCTTAATAAAGAACATATGTATTATAAAATAATTTGAATTATGGTAATAGCCCACTTCTTTTTTTTTAATGATTATTTATTTTGAGATCAAAAGTATCTGTGAGTTAGGGGGAGAGGCAGAGACAGAGGAAGAGAGAAAATCCCAAGCAGGCACCACGTGGTCAACATAGAGTCCATTGTGGGGCTCAAACTTATGAACCTTGAGATCGTGACCTGCGCTGAAATCAAGGGACAGCTGCTTAACTGACTGAGCCACTCAGGCACCCCAATAGCCTATTTCTTAACACCACAAATTTGAGTAAGAAACGATGGGTAAATTGATTAATTTCTGATCTCATAAGGTGTATAGATAAGAGACATTTTTTTCATTTTTTTCCCTGGTATTTAGAAAAAGCTGTATGTGTATGTATGGAAACTTAAGGTTATTTTGGATAGGCACAAAGTATATTTTTAAATGACTGAACAAATTTAAAATTGCACAGAGCAAAAGGTAATGTTTGAAAAAGGTAAAATAAAGACACTAGAGTAGTCAAAATAAAAACAATTTTTAACAGTAATTACATGTTTTAATTTTAATAAAAGTTGCAAATACTCACTAGTTTAAAAAATCTAATAGCATGTTGCTTTAACACAATACAAAAAAACAAAATGAAGAGAGAAATAAAAATTAAATGATTTATCATGACCTTATAATAATGTTTCTCAAGCTTTTTGATCTCAGGATCTCTTTACTCTTATAAAAATTATTGAGGACACAAAGAGCTTTTATTTATGTACATTATATCTATCAATATAGATTGTGTTATAAATTAAACTGATTATTTTTTAGTCAGGTCGGTTGCTGTATACATAGTAAAATTACTCTTTACATATGCAAGTCTATGAATTTTGACAAATCTATACAGTTGTATAACCACCATCACAATATGTCCATGCCCTTTTGAAGTCAAATGCCTCTCTCCACTCCACTCCCAGTCTTGGAACACTCCATTTTCTGGCCCTGTATTTTTACTTTTTGCAAACATCATATAAATGGAATCATTACTTAGTGTATGGAGTCTGGGTTCTTTCACTTGTCATGCTTTTGAGATTCATCTATGTTGTTACATACAGTTTGGTCCCTTTTATTGTTGAGTACTACTTCATTGTCTAGCTGCCCCATGATTTTTTTTTATCTATTCACCAGTTAATGGATGTTTGAGGTTTTCTAGATTTTTGGCTATTATAAATAAAGATGCTAAGAACATTTGTGTATGGGTTTTTTTTTGGATATATGTCTCTATTTCTCTGGGTAAAGACCTAGGAGTTGTGATTGTTGTATTGTATGGTCAGTGTATGCTTAACTTTATAAGAAACTGTATAAGAAATAATAACTTAATAAAGACAATTCCAAAGTGGTTGAACAATTTTGCATTTCCACTAACAACATATGAGAGTTCTATTTACTCAGCATTCTTGCCAGGACTTAATATTGTCAATTAAAAACTTATTTTGGCTATTCTAATAATATGTAGTATTATCTTATTGTGGTTTTAATTTGCATTTACCTAATGGCTAATGATGTACAGCACATTTTCAGTGCTTATTTGCTATCTGTGTCTCTTCTTTGGTTCAAATCAAATCTTCTGTTCAAATCTTCTGCCCATTGGGTTGTTTGTTTTCTTATTATTGAATCTTGAGAAGTGTTTTTATATCTTCTGGATACTAACTAGTCTTTTGTCTGGGTGTGCTTTGCAAATATTTTCTTCTACTTTGTGACTTTTCTTTTTCTTTTTTTTCTTTTTCTTTAGTATCTTTCAAAGAGCTGAAGTTTTAAATTTTGATGAACTCCAATTTATCAATTTTTTATTTATGGTTCATGCTTTTGTATTCTATCTAAGAAAGCTTTGCCTAACCCAAGGTCACAGGACTTTTTCCCATGTTTTCTTGTAGAAGTTTCATAAAACTGAGAAATTTTTAAAACATAAAAATACACAAGCAGACATATAATTACCCTTCAGAGTGTGATGTATGTATGTATCAAAGCCATACATCACATAGACTTGAACATTCCACAGTCCACTCCTGAGAGAACGTGAGTGAGGAAGGCAAATACCTTAGAATTATTCTGAAAATATTGACCTCATAAGCTTTCTGAAAGGGTCTAACGGACTCCCAAGAGTCTTTAGACCACATTTGAGAATTGTCAATCTAAAATGTAAAGATAATCAAACACAAATTATGAGTGGTAATATTAAATTTCAAATGGAGTAAAACTCAGGCAATACATTAAAGAAGACCAAAAGGTATTTCATATTAACAAACTCTTTTTTACCCAATTAAATTATAAGAGCTCTAAGTTTTATGTATCAAATATATTTTTGAATATATTTTAAATAGGAAATATATTTTGAATATAGTTTAGAATATATTTTATATATTTTATATATTTTATATATCCAATATATTTTGAATATATTTTAGAAGTCTAGAAAATAAGGATACTTTAAAGTCATTCCAATTGTACTTGAAGAATTTATACCTCTTTAATTATTAAGAAGATAAAAGAGATCAATAATAAATAAAAATTTTAAAGAGAAGATATTATTTTGAATACATGAAACTTTGTAACTTATATAGAGAAGATACAACTTCTTTTGTTTTTAAACAAAAGATTTATTTATTTATTTGGGGGGGGCAGAGAGAGAGAAAGAGAGGGAGAATCCTAGGCAGGCTCCACACCGTCGGCATAGAGCCTGATGCACAAGCCATGAGATCATGACCTGAGCCTAAGCTGGATGCTTAACTGACTGAGCCACCCAGACATCCCCAGAAAAATACAACTTCGTTTTAAGCATTTACTAACATTTAGAAACATTATTATGCCAGAGCTCAGTATAGAAACATTGCAGTTTGGATTTTTTGGATAAATATAATAAAATTAGAAAATAATCACATAAATTAAATAAACAAAATAAAATTTACAGAACACTATTCTAAATAATTCTGGAATCATAAGAGACCAATACTGCATTTATAAATCATTTAGAAAATAACAAATAAGAGAATATTATGTGGCAAAATTTATAAAAGATTGACAAAATCTCGCACAAAAGCAAATCCAGAGTCTTAATTTTTATGCTAATCACTGATGAGGAGGGGATATAAATAAACTTTGCAGCAGTCCAAAAAATAATAACAACAGACAAACTTAAGTAGTGATAAATAATAAAATCATAGAAAAGGAAATACAAAAAAAATACTTTGAAAGGAAATAAAAATACTAACTCAAAAAGATCTCTACACCCTCGTATTCATAGCAGCATTATTTACAATAGTCAAGACATGGAAACAACCGAAGTATCCATCAGTGGATGAATGGATAAAGAAGTTGTGATATATATGTGTGTGTATGGGTGTGTGTGTGTAATGGAATATCATTCAGCTATAAGCAAATAGAAAATCCTGACATTTGTGGTAACATGGATGGATCTTGAGGGAATTATGCTAAGTAAAATAAGTCAGACAGAGAAAGTCAAATACTATATGATCTCACTTATACGTGGAATCTTGAAAAGGGGGGGTAGGTCAGATTTGTGGTTGCAAGGAGGCAGCGTGTAAGGCAAGGGAGAATTGGAGGAAGATGGTCAAAAGGTACAAGCTTCCAGTCACAAGATAAATAAGTCCTGGGGAGGTAATGTACATCATGGTGATGATAGCTAACATTGCTGTATGGTACATGGGCAGTTGTTAAGAGAATAGATTCTAAGAGTTCTTATCACAGGGAAATTTTTTTTTCTCTTTTTACTTCCTCTTTTTTATTGTATCTATATTGGATAATGAATGCTAATTAAACTCATTGCCATTGTCATTTCAGCTGTAGTAAGTCAGACCATCGTGCTGTACACCTTAAACTCATACAGTGATGAATGTCAACCGCATCTCAGTAGAACTGGAAGAAAAGCACTTTGGAAAATCTGATGAAGAAAAAAGGAGAGAAAATCAAATAATATATTGTAAATAAAAGCAAATATAGTGAGAAGTGATAAGGTTTTTAAAAAATATTAAGGATATATATAAAAATTTTCTATTAATTTGAAAATGTTAATTATACAATGCTATTTTGAAAAAAAGAATTTCCAAAAGTGCCTGAGAAGAATATAAAACCAAGATACATCAATGACCATAAAAGGAATTGAAAAATAAATTAAAAATATCATCAACAAAAATCACCAGGACAAGTTAATTTCATAGGAGCGTACTTTCAAACTTTCAAGGACTAAATTATATGTTTTCCATTTCAGCCATTTTAGAGAACAGGAAAAGATGGTTTAATTTTGTGAAACTGTCATTAAACTTATGGCAAATACAGAACAAAAGAAAACTATACCCTTTTCAAAATGTTAAATGAAACACTTGAATGCCTGTCAGGAGTTAATAGTTATTCTACACAGAAAGCATTCCATATATTTAGCCAAATAAATTTAATAAACCATGGATAAAATAAATCTTAACAGAGTGCTTTAGTACAGGACATATTACGATCTCAAATATACAAAAACGCATGGTAAGCCTTTGTAATCTATTTAACCATAAAAAACACCAGTCATTTTTTCTTCCCTGCCCATATGCCTAATAATGGTTTATAATGTTGGGCCCCCAAGAGTTCCAGGCACCGGTGCATGCTAGTATTCTCAGCTACTGGACAGACTGTCAGAGACCAATATCCCTAATTAACATAGGTATTGAAATCGTAAATGATGAAGATCAAACTGACACTGGCAGAGTATTCACAGCATCATTCATCATCATCTTGTAGATTTTATCCTAAAAATGCAAAATTGATTTATTATTATGAAGCACATTAATGGAAACACTTTAGAAAGTTAGATTTATAAATATGATCATTTAAGTCAATGACAACATGGGCTCTAATAAAATGAAAGAGAATATCTTCCTTTGTGAAACTGGCAAAGATGGAGAAAGCCTGGTTACAAAGCTGGCAAGACTGCTAGGAGCCAGGTGATCTCAGATGCTGCTGGTGGGAGTGTCACATGGACAATCTTTCTGGGGGACAATGTGATGACATGAGTTTAATATGTAGTAAATTTCTTTAGAAATTAAAAATTTTTAGAAGGCTTAGATTCTAAGAGAATTGATGAGTGAGAGAGAGAGAAATAGACCAAGAGTGTTGTTAATAGTGTCCCTATTTTATAAACTTGCTTCAGTCCTTTGGAACCAGCCATCCTCTGTCCTCCCTTCCTGACCCTCAGTCTCATAGCCAGGAGGCTTTCATGTTAAGAAAAATAAAATTAAGTCTCCAATTAAAAATAATTCCTGACCCCCAAGTAACTGGCAGGTAAATGGTTATCTGCAATTGTGGGTTAAAATATTACTGGTTCTCGAGCCATATCAAAAAGACAATCTTTGGCCCAGCCGGCTGGGCCTCAGTAGCCAGGATTTCCTTACACAGTAATAACTCGAATTGTTCCATCACCCAGGTTCCTAGGAACAGAAAGTGCTCACAGGAGAGGCCAGTTTACCAGCTGCTTCCTTTAAAGTCCATGGGGACAAGTGAAAGGGACAACTGTGGTTCTTCAGTCAGAACTTTCTTCCTTTGGGATACTTAATGCTAATGCAGTTTGGGGAGTTTAAAATGTATTTTGTCACCTGTTGGTTCCCTGACTTCAGAGCACCAGTCAAAGCTGTAATGCAATAATATGCAAGAGGTGAGTTTTTGGTTCCCCTGCAGTCCTATAGCCACAGCGTCATGCTAATGCATCTCCTGCACAATCACAAAGAACTCATAATGCTGGCAGTGGAGGGGCCTGGATGTCTTTTACACCTATTTGTTACCTTCAAGGTCAGCAAGGATGCACCTGGAAAACACAGATGCAGGAACCTAAATCCCGCCTACTCTGGAAGGCTTGTTTCTGGTTAGGTTATCTGAATAAAACATTATTTGGAATCTCACATGATATATTCACACATGCTTATTTTAAAAATCTGTGTTTTGTGGAATATGCTATATTTTAAAAGATTCACTATGGTTTACCAGTTACATATTTCACTTCGCTTTTTACAGACTTTTGCTAGCAACAGCAGTAAGACTACTGAAGAATATTTCATTTGTATTGAATATGAGTATGTGGATAATTGTATAAGTACAAAAAATACTGAGTGTGTGTGTATATGTATGAGTTTTAACCATGTACTATTTCCATGGCAACCACTGGAGATGAAATAAAGCAATTAACAAGATTTGACAAATAATTTTAAAGAAACCTTTGTCATTTTGAAACTTACCAGGATATGTGCTTACTTAAATTCCTCCTACCTCGACCACACTTTTAGGACTTGACGCTTGTAACAAAGGATAGTCAGTTAAATACTAAACAACATTCTAAAGCAACTTTGTCACTGAGATAGCTATTATGATTAATTTTTCACTTGGCCCTCATTTAGAGGCCTGGAGCAAATTTTTTTGTTTTTGTTTTATGAGAAAAAATAAGTGAGTTGTGGAAGAGATTTCTACTGCAAAAACTTTATTAAAATAAAATATTCTGAAGCACATGATTTAAAGAATGTAATTTTATGCTGCCAGTACAATTTAATAATGTCATTTACACCAAGCTTGATAGAATGGCAGTATCAGAAGAGTGTTGCACACCAGAAAGTCATTAAGCTAAATATTAAAAATGTTGTTTTATACTTTTAGGTATATTAATAATTTATAGTATGTAACTGACAATCTAGATGAGAAGGAGGGAATGGCTGTGAAAAATGTCTGGCCAGTGCAGATGTGGGGGCTGACTGCTGTTAATGTGTAGTTCTGGGATCCACTTGTGGAGCATTGAAGGGGAATATGCTAAAAGAGTAAAAATCTTTAAGTTCTAATTGAAGGATCGCCGAACATTACCTGGGCCAGTCACTAATCCTCTCAGTGCCTCAATTTTATAATCTGTAAAATGAGCTCATTTTGGACAATGGAATGAGAAGAACAATGCAAAGACACTTTGAGAGCACTGCTGTAATAATATTAGGAGAAACAAAAGTGAAGTGGACCATGGCCAGGTTAATCAGATAGCCTCACCATTGGTGTTTAAGAGGGTAAAGTTGTGGGATGTATTTTTTTAAATAAAATTGTATTTTATTTATTTTTTTTTAGAGAGAGAGTGAGAGAATGAGTACGCATGTGCACGTGCTAGTCAGAGAGTGGCCAAGGGAGAGCGAGAATCTTAAGCAAGAATTCCCAACCAGTGGGGCCCTGTCGCCGGGCTGGATCTCACAACCCTCAGATCAGGACCAGAATCAAAATCAAGAGCTGGATACTCAACTGACCGAGCCACCCAGGCGCCCCATAAAAAATTGTATTTTAAATAAGGGCTTAGAGGAGTATGCTTTGCTGCATAATCATTACATTTTTGTCTCTTAGTTGACTTTTCATTCTTACTAATGCCTTTTATTCCTTCATAATTTTACCTTATACATGTCCCATCACATACATCTCAGGTTTACTTTTCATTCAGATCTTGCTCATTTTCTTAGTCCAAGGTTTTGAGAAAGGAAACATACTGGTCCAGTTTATCTTTCTACGCCACGCAATAGGTCATAGGTCAGGGGTGCCTGGGTGCTCAGTCAGTTAAGTGTCTGACTTCGGCTCAGGTCATGATCTCACGGTCTGTGGGTTCAAGCCCCGCATGGGGCTGTGTGCAGACAGCTCAGAGCCTGGAGCCTGCTTTGGACTCTGCGTCTTCCTCTATTTCTGCTCCTCCCCTGCTCATGCTCAGTCTCTCTCTTTCTCTTTCTCTCTCTCAAAAATAAATAAACATTAATAAGTCATATGTCATTAGCCATCAGGAATGGTTGGCTGTTATTGAGATAGTACCACCCCTGGTTTAACCAGCTCTGTTCAGTGGGAAGGTCCAAGGTTTATATGATAAAAAACATTGCTGACTAGGCCACAAGATACCCTAAGAATGGAAATTTCACTAACCAGGGCCTGTGAACAAGGGGGTGTTGCTGGATATCTCATATTCATCCAGACATACTGAACAACTTCCATCTTCCTAAAGGTGAAATGACTTTTCCTCTGGGTCTTTATAGATACTGATTCTCCCATTTTTATCACACTTTGTTTGATAAATAAGCTTGCTCCCTTGATTTGATGCTCCACTATCCCTTCCAATATTGAACTTGCTCTTGGCGCTCACTCAAGATGCTTGCCCATGCATGCTTTCATTGTAGACTGGGTAAATAGCATTTGACAGGTTGGTCAGAGAAAGCTAACATGAGTATAATGTAAATACTTTCTTTTGATTGGGTTAAAACAGTATCTCAACACCATCAGGCTACCGTGTAGCAGTCCTTTCCAACTTTTGATTTTGCAATGTGTACAAACAAACAAACCAAACTCTGAGAAAAAGGAAGTTGGAAAGGTAAACTGAGGGTATCTCTTTCATTGGTACAAAAGTATAGGAAAGGTAACTTGGCTGAGAAAGAGGCGACCAAGTCTTCTAGCAAACAAGTTGCTCAGGGAAACTTCGCTGGAACATACTTGAAGTCGGAGCACAAATTCCTGGTAAGTGGTTTTGCTGTCCGAAGAGGAAGAACTAGTGAGGAAGTTTTTGAACTACCCCTTGGATTTTTTCCTTTCAACAATGTGTCTAAAATATTTTCTAGCATAATAGTTAATATTAAGTGTAATTACTTTTATAATATATATATTTTTGGTGCAAGAAGGAGATTAAATTTACTTATATCTATGTTAATTAAATTAGCCAGTAATACGAAGCCTCATAACTTGGGTCATATGAGTGACATTCTACCACCGCCTTTGGAAGCTCACCTATTTTGCAGGTGCAACTTCTTCTAGTCACTACTAAAATCAACTGAGAATCTGTAATATTAAAGATAGTTAGTAACAGTAAAGTACTAAGGCAGCAGTGAATGTAATCATGGAAAAAGCCAGAACTTCATTTACTTCAGAAAAAAAGAATAATAAAAAACATTGCCTTTGATGTTTGAGAGGGCTAAATTTTAGGATCTACCTTTATGTAATCTCCAACAACTCTTTCCATTCATTTATTCATTCATCCACCAGAGGCAAAATGAGTGTTTATCATGTGCTCACAATTATACTAGATCCCAAACATAATGATGAACAAAGCAGGTGAACTCATGTCCTCCTGATGTCTAATCCAGAGACTACCATCCTCTTGTATTTTAAATATGAACATTTCTCATCTTATTGAAAGATATATCATTAAGTAGTTTAATTCTTTTCCCCAAATTTGAAGGGTTATTGTGAAAATTAAATATTTTATAAAATGCCTAGTATAAGTATTTAACACATTGTAAATAATCATAATACGTGGTATTTATTTTTTCTACAGTGTTTTCTAAAATATATAGTATGGGACGATAGTTTTACTGGTAATAAAAATTGGTATTAGTATAATTAACTGTAATTTTTATGTTGCTTAGGTCAGAGAGAGAAGTATAGGAGGTAGTATGATACAATCAGTGTTGTATATAAGAAGAATAACTTTTCCCAGCTGACTATATGTGCCGTAACTCTTTTTGGAAGCTATTGGGAAAAGAAAAAAAACTATAAATACATAATATTAATTTCATTAGAAAGGCTTTATAAAAAATAGGTTTTTATGAGCTGTTTAAATAAGGGGAAGGAGAGAAGCGGGTGAGTTTAGATGGGGGGATGTGCTGAGTTTAGAGTGCCGCTTGGAGAAGGTTCAGATGTGGGTGGGAGAGGAATGCAAATAGGAAAGAAGGCTGTTTGCACATGTGCTCAGAGAAATGGTGAAGCTCCACTGAGAAATAAAGGAATCTAAAGGGAATTAAGGATAAAAGAAAAGTGATTAAATAGATTAATTCTAATCCAAAGTGTAATCAGTGAGTCCAAAGTGTACTCCATTGTTAAAATGATGGGCACAAGTGGAGGGCAGTCGGACAGTACCCTGCTGGACTATGAGAGGAGTTTGCTTCTTCAAGATTAAAGGGAAGACAAAAACAGAATGCTGCAAATGATAGGAAAGTATCAGTTTTGGGAAATGCTGCCTGGGATTACAGCAATCTACTTGCCTTTTCTAAACCCTTGGAAGAAATATAACTAATCAGGGAAGAACCCTGGCAATGGCAATAAGTATAAACTTTCTTCCTGAAAATGGAGGGTACCAGATCTCAATCTGGGTGGTAGAAATTAGGACAGAGGAAAGGATAAGGGATGGAAGGAAAACAAGCTGAGACAGAGAACAAATAATGTGGATCAAGTTGGAGAAATACACAGACTGGAAATATAACCAGAGGCCACCAAAGAAAATGGGAACCTTTTACAGTGTGACCTAAATTGAATAGGTCTATGGAGTGAACAGGTATTCCCAATCAAGCCAATTTAGTTTGGACTTTGATATTGGACAGGGAAACTAAACATCATATATTTATTTTTAATGTTTATTTATTTATCTTGAGAGACTGTGTATGTGTGAGAAGGAGAGGGGTAGAGAGAGAGGGAGAGAGAGAATCCCAAGCAGGCTCCACACTCAGAGTGGAGCTCGATGTGGGGCTCGATCATAACTTGAGCCAAAATCAAGAGTCAGACACTTAACAAACTTAGCCACCTATGTGCCCCTGAATTGCATATCTTTAAAACAGGCCATGTAAAAGACAATCTGAGTTTTTACCAGGGCAGAGACTAAGAAGTCCTAGGAAAGAGTGCTAAAGAGGAGTGGACCAGATGATGTGGGAAATGCATCAACCATCTGGGAATATTAGGAAAGAGCACTTACCTTGAGAAACATTCGAGGAACATTTTATGCTGCTTGGAAGTCTTTGATATGTCGGTATCTATGTCCGCTTTTATTCAAACGTAGACTGTGAAGAGCTCCCATAAAAATGTGGCCATATTTTCCAAGGTAATCTCAATTACAGTGTGTTGAGGGGACAATGTAAGTCTTTCACAGATACCGGGAAGATTTTACACATGTATCATGGAGCACTAGCTATTATTACTTAAAAAGTGAGTAAGCTGTTCTTGAAGCAGATATACTGACACAGTTCTTTACAGTTGTTCCTGG
The DNA here is from genome assembly GCA_028646485.1 of Cryptoprocta ferox. Taxonomy (NCBI): domain Eukaryota; kingdom Metazoa; phylum Chordata; class Mammalia; order Carnivora; family Eupleridae; genus Cryptoprocta; species Cryptoprocta ferox. The sequence continues at coordinate 73,048,208 of CM053567.1, read as the reverse complement.
AATTCCTAATACCTAAAACTGTGAGTACATTAGATGAATGTTTATAGTATTATTAATTCATTTATTTTTAAATTCATTCCATAAATATTTATTAAGTACTTACTATATGCCAGGTACTATTCTAGATGTTAGAAATATAGGAGGTAAATAAAAAAGATAAACTTTCTCTTCTCATGGAGTTGACATTCCATTGGTGGTGGAGAAGGAATAGAAAATAAGAAGAAATGTTATTGAACACATGAAGAGATAATTTTAAGTCATGATATGTGCAATACAAAAAATAAAGTAGGATGATGTGATAAGTCATGAAGTAGTGTGAAGGTTGGGTGATCATGACAGAGTCCTCTGGGGTAGTGACATTTAAACCAAAAGACAAGATGTCAGCTACTGGTGAGGCACAAACACAATGGCCTAAAGCAGAAATGAACTTGGGGAAGTCTCTGGAATAGCAAGAGGGTGAGAGAGCAAAAGTGCGGCAAAGAGGAAAGAAGGGAAATAGACACAGTTGGAGAGAAGAATTTGGTCTGACCATATATGCCATAGTATGGCAAAAAATTTGAATTTTATTCTTAGTGTAGTGGGAAGCCATTTGCTGAAGAGCAACTTTTTTTTAAAGACCAAAATGTCTACTTTATTACTGATAAAAGTGATATTAGAGAAAGGGACCAAAGTGTCAACTTTATTAATGATAAAACTGGTATTTATTGGACTATAACTAAAATATTAACTTTCTTATTAAAAATATTGGAGAATTTGGGTTATATCTGTGGACAATACAGATATTGTCCTTTTCCCCCCATCTTGGGCAGCTCGGAGCTTCTCCTCCTCATGGGGTCCTGCCCCTATAAAACAGTGTAGAGGAAGAAAGCAAAAAGGGTGGGCTGGAAACTCTCCTATCCTGAAGGGTTCGCTGGAGGACTTTTAAGAAGGAAGTGACACCATATAATTTCAGAGGTACAAGAAAAGGTCCTACACTTTTAGGACTTTTAGTTTCTACACAATAAACAATGGTCTTCTTTGCTCTCTTTCTTCCTTCCTTCCTTGGTTTATCAAACACTTACTGAGAATCTATCACCCATTCATTACTCTGCTTGGGTGCTGGTGATCCAAAGAAGATTTCCAGCTTTAGGGATCCTCTAATTTTATGATGGAAATGACACATTTACTAGTGCAGGTGGAGGCTTGAACCAGCAGAATTTCTTTTAGGGGAAAAAAATCCATGTTTATGAAAATGCTAGGATGTGTTGTTTTTGATTATAAAACACAAGGTCTCAAGATGATGTGATGGGAAGAATTTGGACAGAGGAGGAAAACTGACCCTGGGAGAGAGGGCCAGTGAAAATTTCCTGTGATTGGAGAAATTTTCAAGGAACATGGGATGTGGAGTTATTTCTTAACTTGGGCTGCAATTATCCCCCATTATTTATGACATTATTCTGAAAAGTCTGTTACATACAATAGCCTTCTATCCCTGACTGGTTAAATTGGAGGAATGCAGAAGAAAAGTAGATGTTTTTTGTGGGGATGAAATGCTTGAAAGAGAAGAGGTAGCTCTCGTAGGATGGTAAATGGGAGCAGGGAATCAGAATTACTGGTGGCAGGAGCATAAGCTCAGATATGTAAGCAAAAGGGGGAGATTGTCTGGGGCTTTCCAACTGAGCCATCTTATTTAGGTATTAAAGGAAAAGGTGATGATCCAGAGGATTGAGGACTTGAGACTTTTGAGTAGTAAATATTTGAGTTATATAGAAAATTATAGTATAGTCTAATAAATACAAGGATTTTGTACTGAAGCCTGGGATAGAGACAGTTAAAGATAGTTTCCCAAGGAGGGCAATAAGAGTTAGCTGTGAGCCAAGGATGGGGTGAAGGAGGAGGTTTCTCATGCCAAGGAAGGTGCAAAAGCCCACAGCAGTTCAGTTCAATGCAAGTGAGTTTCTAGCATCTGAGATATAGGACTGAAGTGGTAGAGCTAAAAGGTTAGTCAGCATCAGATCCCAGAGAACTTTCTAGGCTGTATTCTGGGTTCTATCTTGCAGGCGGTTGGGCAAGAAGAGGGTCTCTGAAGGATTTTATGAGGAAATAACACACAAGACTTTTCATCTTTTATTTTATTTTTTAAGTTTATTTATTTATTTTGAGAGAGTAAGAGAGTGCACATGAGCAGGAGAGAGGCAGTGAGATGGGGAGTAAAAGAACCCAAGCAAGCTCCCCACGGAGTCTGACATGGGGCTTGATCTCAAAAACTGCAAGATCATGACCTGAGCTGAAATCAAGAGTCAGATGTTTAACTGACTGAGCCACTCAGGCACCTCTAGACTTTTATCTTTTAAACTGCATTTATGCAAAGAATGGCTTCCTACACATTTAGAGTTGATTATGAAATGACTGCAGGCTTCTTTGGAGGCTCTTCCCACCTCTCCTTCCTCCTGTTGTGACTTCTGATCATCCCACACTCCCAGACTGTCAGGCTGCATCCCAATGCAGGGTGCCTTCCTTCACCTGAGGGCATCACATGACTGTGCCCTGATTTTCCTCTTCTTTTCTTTATCAAAGATCACTGGTCTTCTGTCTCTTAGTCTTGAGGCCCTGTTCTCTGCCAAAGCAGAGCTGATAAAGCCCCTGAACCTTCTGATGAGCATCTTCTTACTACGATGGAGGGAAGATGAAATTATACATACTGTGTACCTTCCCTAGCCACAGTCCCTGTTTCATGTCCAGTACCTGGCACCATGTCTGGGGTGCAGTATTAGACCTGCAACAAAAAAAATCTAATTAATCATTGCAACCAGCCCTATCTTGTTATGATTTAGAGATGAAGAAATTTAAATTCAAGCAGATTATTAAGCTTATCCAAGGTTGCATGGCTGCTGAGTGGCCCTTCGAGGATTTAAACCAAAGAAGTTGACCTCCAAACCTAATCCTTTTGTCATCCTATCATGATGCACCACTCACAGAGACATAATTAATATGAACTTCAGAAAAGGAACTAGTGGAATGTGTCATTTCCATATTCTTGTAGAATGATGGAGAAATATGATGTGGAGCTGGGATAATTAAATGGATACATAACTAGTTGAACAATCATATATAAAGGAGCTGATGGATTGATTGATGTGGGCTTGGAAGAAGATGTCTCCCAGCTACCCCAGTGGTAAGTCCTCAATCGTGTCCTCCTCAGAAATCTTGTTTATGGCTAGAATGGAGACATATCGGTAATATTTATTTAATTTATAATGACAAACGCTGGGAGGATGATAACAATGACAGATTCATAATTCAAAATGATCTTAACAAACTAAAATTTTGGGTTGAATTTTCTCCAACATTTTAGTAAGAGAAATTCTACACACAAAAACAGTTGAATGAATATTATATGAATACTCATATATTGAGTACTTAGGTTAAACAACTGTTAATATTTTATCAGTTTTTTTTACCTATCTAAATATATACTTAAAAATTTTTTAAAAATTAATGATTAATTTTGAGAGAGAGAGAAAGAGAGAGAAATGGAGTGTGAGTAGGGGAGGGGCTGAGAGAATGAGAGACACAGAATCCCAAGGAGGCTGCAGGCTCTGAGCTGTCAGCACAAAGCCAGATTCAGGGCTCAAACTCACCAACTGTGAAATCATGATCTTAGTTGAAGTTGGACGCTTAACCAAATGAGCCACCCAGGAGCTCTTAAATGTCTACTTTTTAATCATTAGAAAGCAGGTTGCAGACTCATAAAATTTGACTTCTCCCTATCTCCTAAAAATACATTCTTCTATATTACTTTAATTCTATTGATCACATCTAAGAAGAAAATTAACAGTAATTCCCTAAGATCATAATATACTGTCCATATTTAAATTTCTTCAATCTTTTATTATGGTAAAATATTTATAATATAAATAGAATTACCCTTTTGACCATTTTTAAGTGTACAGTTCAGTGGTATTACGCACTTTCACATTATGGTGCAACCACTACTATTATCGATCTTTAGAATATTTTCATTATCATCCTCAGTTTTTGAGTCGTAATTTTATATGAAATTTTGTAGGAATGGTACATAATCTTACATTTGGATCTAAATATCAACTGCATAAGAATAAGACTGAGGAGATGGAAACATATCTGTAGCATGAATAAAAAACAAGTAGGGACTTTAGTCAACAATGAGTTCAACTGTGAGTGTCAGCTTAGGCTGAAGTGCAATCTTGGAATCTGAAAGAGAGAGTTGTACTGTTTTTTGCACTCCTTTGACCCTATTTGGAGAAGTATGCCCAGTTCTAGGCTCTATACCATTGGATAGTTAGAAAAATGATACTAGGAAGGCGAAAGGATTTTAAAAAGATATCTTCTAAGAAAGAGAGGAAGAAATTGGATATTCGGGGCTTTTGAAAAAATGAAAGTTAACATTTTGAGCAAGAGATGTTATTTTAACTGTCTAGGAATACTTAAAGAACTACCATTTGGAAGGTAAATTTGTTTGGTCTAAGGAGTAGTTCATGGGCTAATAAGAGGAAAGGGAAAGGTTTTAATTCAGTATAAGAATTTAATAATAATGGCTAGAATTGATCAAAAATGTTTTCTTAGGAAGTAGCTAGTATCCTGTCACAAATGGCATTTAGTGTAATATTTGGCAGAGGAAATTAGAAGCATTGCCTTTTTTTGACTAAATGACTTTAGAGTCTTTTCTGACTATGTTTTGTTTAGGATACTTTTGGTTGCAAGTAACAACTAAATAGCACCTTCTTAGGTAGTAAAACCCAAATAGTACCTTCTTAGGTAAATGAGGAATTTATTGGAAGAATGCTTGATGTATTGCATACAATCAGTGTTAGGGCTGAACACTGAAACTCAAGCCAAGTGTGTTTCTCTTTCTCTCTTTCCCATCCTCAACACCCCCAATCCCCATCCCCTTGTTGTGACTATCTCACACTTGCTCCACTCTCTCTTTAGCTCTGGCCTCAGTTTCTATCATTGATTCAGATGCAACCTGGTCAGAAAAGAAAGCTGATGACTGTCTCTGAATCTTAAGATACTTGGTTGAAAAATCTTGAAGAAAGGCTCTATGTTACCTACCAGTCAATTCTGGCCAGGAAAAAAACAGCAATGAACAGATTTGCTTTAGCGGTTAAATTGTTAACTGTCTCAGGTTACAAGGGACCCTTATGATGGGAGATTCAAATGTGGTGAAGAACGAGGGTGAGTGTAAGACCCTATCTTGCCTTAAATGACATGAATGGCCAGTCCTGAGGGAAAATCACCATCTGCAGAGTCCTTCATGGCAATCTCAAGACACCCTAAAGGAGAAACTGCTTGAAGGTCACCCAGAAGCGCCACATTAAATGTTGTAGCATAGTTGGGGGCTACTGGGAAATCCCTGCTACCCACAGACTGGCCAGGAATGCAGCAAATAGAGTAAGGCTTCTCTTTTCTGAGAAATTATGGGAAAGCTGTGAGACAAGGGCAGTGTTGCATACCAGCTTAGGCTTTGCAAACATTTACACTGTGGCTGAAAGCCAAGGGTGAGGCCCAGGACCTTTGGCACTGTAGATGAGATCCTAGCATTTTAGCAGAAAAGTCCATTCTTCCTTTATACTCAGGAGAGCTGAAGGTCCTCAGCGGAAGGTGAAATAACAATTCAGCGATAGAAATGATCCTCCCTAACATGAGAGTTCCCTGTCTCCTGATATTTCTTCTTTTGTACACCATCCCATCTCTGAGAAATGGCCTTATCATCTCCACAGAGGACCAGTATGACTTCCTGCATATTCATGGTCTTAGAAGGACTAGGCTTAGCTCTCAGAAAGTGGACAAATGTCCCCAACTACCAGTTTATGGTGTCATTGCAAGGACACCAACTGAGGAGCTTTTCATTTTACTTTCTGCACTAGCTATTTTTAAATTTTCTGAATATCATGTCCATGCACACTAAATTTGCTAGGAAATTATTCATTTCTGGGGAAATTCTATGAGTTGTAGCAAGGAATTGGGAGAGAGAACATAAACACATTACATGCTCCTATGGGCTTACTCCCCCCCACCCCTTGCCAACACCTACCTCCTGATTTCCCTAGTCCTGTCCCTCCTCCTACTCCCTCTGAGGCTGACCTAGGATAGGGGCAGTTCCAGGAGTGACTGAGGCAGGGCTCAGAATAAATGCCTTTAGTACAGTCCGCCTGGAGTTTGCACAATCCTCCATGGAAGGGGACGTAGAATGATGATGAAAATGATGGCAATGATAACAATGATGGGAACAGGTTGCCCCTGCCAACCAGCAAGTGCAGGTGGATCTGCTTTGCTATTCTGAGAACATCGTCAAGTGCTGAAGTAACTAATGAAATGAAAGCTGAAGCGTGTGCACGCTGTTGCTTCTCTGAAAACCCATAAGGTGAATGTCAAATGTTTGAATGTTTCATTATATTTTATATTTCATAAGATGCTGCAGGGTATAGAAAGAATAAAAAGTAACAGTTAAAAAATGAAGGAGCAGGAGTGATGAGTCCTAGAATTGAAAATAATCATCACTCTTGGTTACTGAGAGTCAGTAATACACTGTGAAAACCTCAGGAGGAAAAGGGACAGGACTGAAAAAAAAGTAGCCCCCACATGGATCTAAATAGGTTTCCAAAAAACAAAAAACAAACAAAAAAAATTAGGACAAAAGAGAGACAGCCTTACTTTCTCTTTCTGAACGCTCACACCAGAAAAGAGGAAAGGGTACCATTTGGGAGAACGTGCTACACAATGTAACAGTGGCAACAGTGACAACAAAAACGTCCTGGCCTCACAATGAGTTATGGATGAAACCTATGTCTGTGACAAATGTGCCTCCTGTGAAAGCTACAGCACTTTAAAATATATGGATTTTTTTTCTCCCTGCATCTTTTGATATGGAACACATAATCTATTGGAGACATATGCATGCTCATGCCCGGAATAAATCAAGAGTGAGCCCAGCAGCCTTGGGACATGGAACATGGGCCAGTAAAGAGGGCCCATGCTGCTTTGTTACAGCAATCCAATCACCTCCGAAAGTTCCACATCTGTGTCTATGAACATCTGCTTTCTACAGTAGGCTTCTAGAGGGTGGTAGCATGTCTTTCTAATTTGGTCAGCAGTATAACCTTTTTTTTGGGTAGGGGGAGAGAGAGAGAGACAGAGTGTGAGGTGGGAAGGGGCAGAGAGAGAGAGGGAGACACAGAGTCCCAATCAGGCTGCAGGCTCCAAGCTGTCAGTGCAGGGCCCAACATGGAGCTTGAACTCACAAACCGTGAGATCATGACCTGAGCTGAAGTCAGATGCTTAATGGACTGAGCCACCCGGATGCTCCATGGTCAGCAGTATAAATTTTAGATGACTACTTGGATGTTGGAACTGGGTCAAGATTTTGGAAGATGTCACAATTGTTCACTTATGATATGTGTGTTTTAAGCACAAAAGGTCTTGTTGGACAAACTGACCACCATTTCCAAAAAAGGCATTGCCACAGATATCTCACAGAGGATGACGTGGACAGTGCACAATATTTTAATGCAGTGTTTTTCACATATTTTGACTATGACCTAGATTTAACTCATTTTACACTGGGATGCATTATACATACACATTTGAAACAAGATTTCATGTTTCTTGTTTGAAACATGAACAATTTGAACAATTTGAAATAAGATTGCATGAAATAATAATTACCCTAGCTATGTGCAATGCTCCCTAATTTTTCTATTCTATTCCACTTCTTTCATGCTTTTTTCCTTGCTTCCTTGCTTCCTTCCTTCCTTCTTGCCTTCCTTACTTTCCTCCTTCCTTCCTCTTTTTGTTTTATGTATTATATTGGTTGTGGCTTACTGTTTGAATAGTTCTGAATTAGAAGACATAAAGAGATCAAGCAGAGCATCTGTGCTCTATCCAACGGCCTGACTGTAAGCCCTTGGCACAGCATTACAGGTAAGTAAATGTTAGTTTTTATTAACACCATCTACTAATTATTTGACCTTGAACAAATCGTTAGCTGCTCTGTGTCTCTATTTTCTCATCTATAAAAAGATATTAATGGGGCACCTGGGTGGTTCAGTTGGTTAAGCATTTGACTCTTGGTTTCAGCTCAGGTCATGATCTCATGGTTTGTGAGTTTGAACCCTGCATTGGGCTCAGTGCTGACAGTGCAGAGCCTGCTTGTGATTCTCTCTCTCTCCCTCCCTCTCCCCCTTCTCTTCTCTCTCTCTCTCTCTCAAAATAAATTTAATAAATACTATTTTAAAAAATTTAAAGATAATACTTATCTCTTGGCATTATTGTGAGGAGGAAAGGATCTACAACGTTTGACACATATTTAGCCATCATTTTTATTGGTAGTATTATAATTAAAGACTAAGTGGCAAATGCTATCAAGTGCCGCCAACTTACTTGGCCCATTCTCTCATTCACTCTTCTCTGTAATGCCTCCTCAGTTCCCTGAATGCTAAACATTTCATATTCATTATTATTATTTCATTATCATTATTTAATATTCATTATTCATATTCATTTAATATTCATTATTATTATTGTTACCTTCTCAACAATTCTATGAAGCAGGGCCTATTAGTCTCAATTTATAGATGAAGGTTAAATAGATGAGCTACTTGCTTAACATATCTAATCCTTGACACCTGGTCTTTATGTCTCTAAAGACTGAACCATTATACCTAAGGAAGTGGAGTTGAGTAGAGGTATATCAGGCAGATAGATTGGCAATTGCAGAAGTTTGGGGGCAGAACCTAATACTATACTTCATATATGTTGTTTTCCCTCTCATTTGTATAAATACTCTGAATTACATTACGTGTAAGGAAGGTAGGAAAAACACACACCACTTGGGACAAAAGAAAGGAATAGAGAAGTATGGTTTGCTTCTTTTTCAGTTCTTGTAGAACTACTTTAACTCCTCAGGACCATGGTGGGTGGGATGGAGTCAGTCAGAGAGATTAGAGCTCCAAATTTGAGAGGTCAAGGAAATAAGACATAGGTTAGCTGAAAATCAGGAACAAGAGACAGCCAAGGTCAAATAGATAAATCCAAGACAACTGAGTACCAAGTCAATACAAACATATATGTGGAGAAGTTTCTGGAACTGGTGTTGTCAGGGAGTGTAGGCTGGACAGGCAGTGACTTATTTCCTAGGGTGGTTTTTATCTGCTGACTGGCCACTTTTGAAGGGCTGAAGCTATGCTATCTTTGATCCAAGGCTTCACTTTTGGAAGCCAGCTTTGATAAAGGTTACCATTTTACCCACTAAGTTCTGGAGCTGCTATTCCTTCATGCAAATTCCCATTCCTTATTAATTATAACTTACCTGCTTATTTAAAATTTCCTTTCCAATTTATATCCTCAGTGGAGTGAAGCACATTTTCATATTTTAATGTGAAATTATTTCACATTCATTGAGCTTCTTGTATGGTCCTCCAAGATGATATTTGAAAACAATCCATTCCTGTTTGTCTTGGAAGAGACCAAAGGCTGTCTACCTGTTGAGAATGTAGGATGATATCAAAGGAAAAGAAGTTGCATGTAATGCCACATGATCTGTTTCTGAAGGAAATGATTGAGGTGTTCTTAATTTACTAACTGGACTATTTGCAGAGTGGAAACCCTGTCTTATGAAAACCTGAAGGGAATTTCCTTTTTAGGAATGTTCTAATTCCAAACTTTTCACCCTACTCAGCCAATCCTGTAAATTTGACAATTTCTTTACTGATTTGTCCCATCTTAAATGATGCCTGTCCATACTTAGAACCCAAAGATTAAAGTCCCTTTAACATGAAGGACTCTCATGCTCTGGTACCTTCTATACACCAGAAAGCTCAGCGACTATTGAACCTCCCACTCCATTTTCTGAGCAGCTTTCAGGCAGCATCTCACTCTTCTTATCAAACTACCAAATATCCACACATGTGTGTGCACATACTTAAAATATTTAACCTGCTACACCATGGACCATGGGCACTGGCCTTAAAAAAACACATTGTATTGACTAAATAATAGCCAAGCTCACTAGTACTTCATATTAACATTCCAAATCATACATATTTGGGGAAAGGGGGATATTTCTTTTTTTTTTAGTTTATTATTTTTATTTCATGTGTGTGTGAGAGAGGGAGAGCCTGAGAGTGAGCAGGGGAGGGGCAGGGAGAGGGGTGGAGAGAGACAAGGAGCTTGATCTCATGACCCTGAGATCATGACCTGAGCTGAAATCAAGGGTCAGGTGCTTAAATGACTGAGCCATCCAGATGCCCCACAGGGGGTATTTCTTATATGAGAGAAGTATTCCCTACTTGTAGGAAAAGGAGGTTTGGAACCAGAATTTCTAGATTGTCACTTGAATCTCATTTGCAGCCCTAACACTTTCCTTTATGATGGGTCCACGTCTCATTCAGCTAGGAACTCACAGACTACCATCTTCTTTGTACAGCTTTTCTTTCTTTACTGCTCATTGATACCATTAGCAGTTTTTTATCCGCTTCTTTGAGCTGGTATTTCTACCTCTGAAGTAGCCTTGCTTCCTTTACTGTTCCTTTTTCTGCTAACCTCTGGTATCTCACCAAATAAAGTTATATGGAATATATATATTTACTAAAATGTTTGGGAAACCATGGCAATGACTTAAGAAGAGTATGTGCAATTGTTATTTAAATATTACATTTATCACAATTTCATACATTTTCTAAGAGAAAAGCACTCAGGAGTTTAACTCTTCAGGAAGAGTTCTGTCTAGTTCTGTCTAGTTCTGTCAACATCAGCACTATCAACATTTTGGGCCAAATAATCCTTTGTTGTGGGAGTCTCTCTGTGCACTGCAGGATGTTTAGCAGCATCCTTGGCCTCTACTCATAGATGTTAGTAGCACTTCTCCAGTACAACAACTGAAATATCTCTAGACATTGCCAAATATTCCCCCGCTACACCCCTGGAGTCTATATCATCTCTGGTTGAGAACCACTGCCCTCTATAGACTTACTCCTCAAAATGTGTTCTGCAAACTAGCAGCATCAATATCACCTGGGAACTTGTTAAAAATGCAGAATCTCTGGCTGTGCATCAGATGTACTTAAACACAATCTGCATTTTGACAAGATTCTCTTAAGTATATCTTAAAGATTTTGAAACTCTGACTCAAAGAGTGCCTTCATTTGTTAATTTTCTCCTCTTATCAGATCCATCTTCCTCTCACAGCTCCTTCTAATCTTTCCTGGATAATCTTTCATCTTTGTGGAAATTCCTTAAGCTGCTCACAGATATCTTTGACTCAAGAGCCATAGATTCTCCCTTTCTTTCCAGAAGTTTCTTTTATCAATCCTGAGTTATTCAAGCTATAATAATGCTCCAGAGGCTCTAGAATAACATTCCAGAAGATGAGACTTGGCTAGGAAGGGGAGGGGGAATTTAGGTCTTAAAGTCTGGAAGAGTACTTCAGATAAGAACTGACAGTCCATGTCTGTCTATTCTGATGTTTCCTTGCTTGTGGGATTTGAAATTACACCTAGGCTGATTCTGTAGTTAAGACTACCATGCTTCATCAGTTGAAGACTATCATACTTCATTAATTGATATCACAGTTGATAATGACATTCAGAATCTGTGAACTGCTTTTAAGAAAGTCTGTCAATCTTTTACTAATTACTCTCCTCTTTTTCAGTAGTCTTTAGGAGTCAGAGTCCAATATCATTGCTTAACACCCCTTCCCAATGAGCTAACACTTGAATACTATACCAGCACTAGTAACGTACCTGCCTTATTTTGACACCTAATCTCCAGTTTCCCTTTAAATTTGCCATTTGGTCATCTATTTCAATGTTATTGAAATTTAAAACTGAGGCATAACTTCCACGCACTTTCATAAATATATTTACATTCTTTGTATCTCAATTTATAGGTAGTTATTTAATGGTTAAGGCAACTAGTGGAGTCCATACACACAAGTGTCAATTGCTGGGAAACAATGTGCAAACTGACAGCCATATAATTATAGATCTAACAGGAGTGGGTACAGGGTGAGTCAAGATAGTTACCTAGAACACAAACACTCTCCCAAGTTCATGCAACTCCTGACTCAAGTCTGTCCCATAGACTCAGTATCTTCATTCTGCCTCTGACATGTCTTTTTCCAGAGTCAATTCTCTATCACCAAAGTCATGGATAACAACTAATTTCCCTGTTGTTTCAAGATTCGTTGTTGTATTTTTTGTTCCCTAAATTGTTTTCCCAGTTTCATTTCCTACTCTTTGTATTCCATGAGATTGGGTCATCCTGGATTCCTGTCTCCAGTGGAGAGAAATTCAGTAACTTGAAGAGTAGGGAAAATATGATTCAGAAGATCAGACCTGGAATTTTGTTTCCCAGATCCATTATCACCATATGCTAGTTATCAATTTGTTGACTTCTCAATCCAAACCCACTCTCCTTTGCACTGTCTCTTGATACTGAATCTGTATTCTATAAAAATTTATCTTTTGCCAGGTAGCTCCATGTTAAGCTTCTTTAGTAGAGTATGCTAGAGGAACTCTGTCTATACTTCTGGTTTTGTTGCTTTGCTTCTTTCTTTTGTAGGGCAGTGACAACAGCTACGTTCAAGGGGAGAGACCAAGTGATGCACATTTTCCCGCAAGTCTTACTGGCATTCCAGCCAGCATCTTCCTGGTGAGTTTGCAGGCATTCCAGAAGATTGCTTCCAACTTGCCAATCCCAGCCTGCTGCACACAAGTGAACTTCAGTTTTATCTGATGGTCCATAGCCATATTCTTTCCAAGAAGGAGCCTTGGTGGAAGGGGGTAGTGACTTCTTCCTTGGATTTTCTCCTTCCTTGGTTCTTCCTTGGATATTCTCCTTCATTCCTAGAGGTAGTAGTTATTCCCTTCATCTGCTATTTCAGTAATCTCTAGAATTTTCTTTACTCCTACTAGTATTATTTCTCCTTTGCATATTTAATATTTCTATATGTGAAATTACTGGTGTTGTTTCTGTCTCCTGCTTGGATCCTGACTGGTTCATCTTCCAGTCCAAAAGAGAAGATCTAAAAAAACTGAGTCTATTCTACTTTTAGAAGGCATCTGTAGGAGATACAGGGTCCTTGTAGGGATCCTCATCTATTTTCTTATAAATAGATTAGAAATGGCCTTCCTTGGGAGAGACTGCTCAAAAGTAATGGCCAGTTCATTAAAAGATAAAACTTAGCAGTTAAGTCTCTTGCTTTAGCTTGTCTTCCTGGGTACTTGCCTTGCCACCTTCTTCTTTTCTCTAGTTCTGACTGTAGAAGAGCTACTATCAATCTGTTTGGACACCATTTGCTTATGTTTAAGCCTTGGGTTTTCTTTTCTCTTATATATATTATATCATTATATATATTTTTATATAACTTTTATATATAGTTATATGTAATATTTCCATATATTTATAATTATATATTTATAACTAAAATTTTAAATATCTAATATTATATAAAAAATTAAAGTATATAATATGTTATATTGTACTATACATATATGTATGAAATCAGGTTGTAATTGTAATGTGTAATATGATCTTACTGGAGGAAATCACATTTTCTAACTTTTGGGTTTTTTTTATAGAGAGAGTGCACAAGTGGGGCAAGGAGGCAGAGGAAGAGAGAGAGAGAGAGAGAGAGAGAGAGAGAGAGAAAGGGAGAATCTCAAGCAGGTTTTAAGGGAGAATCTCAAGCAGGTTTTACACTCAGCACAGAGCCCAATGCAGGGCTTGATCCCATGACTGTGGGATCATGACCTGAGCCAAAATCAAGAGTTGAATGCTCAATCGACTGAACCACCCAAGTGCCCCCACATTTTCTAACTTTATTGTTTTCTATTTTGTCTTGTTTTTGACAATATTAAGTTGCTAGAATGGCCTTTGTCCATGGTTTTCTACTTTCAGTGTAGAGTCTTTCTTAACAAGTACTTGCTTTTAACCACCATGAATGCTTTCATGACTAACCATTTTGAGATTGATAACAACCATATTGCTTATGAGGCTTAATGGGAAAATATAAGGTTTTTATATGATTTTCTCATTTTTCAGCTATAATTTACTACCAGCTGGGTCAAGGGGTCATCTGATTTACAGGAAGAGCTGTTGAATGCTAACTTCCATGGGATTGTGATTAAACTGACTTGAAAATATACATTGCCTTTACCATGTAATTCTGATTTGAATACAGCTAAAAGATGGGACAGTAATACCTTTAGTTTGCATACTTAGATATAGGTTTCTTATACTCACTATGCATATTTATGAAAAATAAACTATACATCAGTATTTGAGCCAATGATCTTAGCCCAAATTTATAGCAGTAAAATATTGCAACACTGATTTCTGATTGATAACCTTCATAAATGAATCTCATTCTTCCCACTGTGTTCTTGGCAGGCATACCTTATTATTTATTTTCCCACAACAAAATTGGCATAGAATTATATTTTGGGGTCCATATATTGGCTGTGAATACATTAAACACAAAGTTTTGTTATTAATAATAGGTGCACTGAGGTCTGAGAGTTAGTAACTATCTAAACTCACATACTAACACAGCTGACCAGGTAAATGTTTGATTTAACAGAGTAGCCTTCATAATCTACAATGTTTCTTAGTCTAAACTTCCCCATGACTATTTTCATTTGCACCTTGAGAGTTCTGTATCTCAGGGTCTGAAAGTATCCTATGTTATCTATCGCTATTACACTATCCCAGAAAAAGATAAATGTTCCCTATAGATTTATTTGATACAAATATCCTATAGGAATTTTTTCCCAAAGATAGTGCTACATTTCTAGATTGTAAAAGATGTAAAATAGATTTAGAATTAATCTTTTTTCCATCTTTTTGGTCAACATCTTTAGTCACTGATTTTACATCTTAGCTATGTTTTGGTGTGAACACCCATGAAAAGCTCCACAGCTAATAAAAACAGCCTGAAAAATGACGCCTTCCCTTGCTTATGGCATGAGAGCTATTATGGAACACAATTCCTGTGTTTTGAAAAACAATAGAGTTTGTTATGAAATTGAGTTTCCCCCAGAGACTGCCACATGACCATAGACTATTAATTATACAGCTTTAGTATTATCTTTTGTTCAGAACAATAGTGCTCCCGAGGTCCTGTGGAACTTTTCTCCCATGCGATTATGTCGAGTTTTGATTAAGCATCATTATATACAGTTCATTAACAATGTATCTTAAAATGAGTTTTTGATTGAACATTTTTATTGGTCATTTACTATAATTGATGGATTCTGTTGAAATTTTACATAGAAAATTTGCCAGGATAGTTACAGTATTTTTCATTATGTATCATTATGCCCCTTTTCCCTAAAAGAACCCAAGTTTCTTTAAAAAATTACCTTTCAAAAATTAGATATTGATCTATTGCCAAGGCAGTTGCTCCTTCCGTAGTTCAATTAGAAGAGAAACAGAAACTGGTAATATTGAATAGGAATAAGAAAAATTTGGGAAATAATCCTATTAACATGGTCCTTTTTCCCCTGGTGTTCCAGTCCTTCTTTGGGAAAGTAAATGAATGCTTGCTGGTTGATAAGGATTCTTCTAATGCATTACAAAACTTGATCTGTTTCATTGGATTCTCCAATATTATAATATTAATCATAATGTTTACCACACTGGTTCTTAACCTTAATCAATGGGCTGTAAATGATTTGGCAATGAGTTAACAGATTACTTTTTATAATATCTTTGTATTTAAAGAAAAGTTAAAAATTTCTTACAAATTATTTAATGTGTTAGTAAAAACTGCAGAAACTGTTTAATGTGTTAGTAAAAACAACCTTGGAATTTTTTGATAGTGAACTTACATTCACTGGAGGTGTTCAAGCAAATGCTTGATAGCTACTCATTGGGATAGAGAAAAATGGTAAAATAGATAATTTTTAATATTTCTTCCAACTCTAACCTTTTACAAATTACTCATGGAATATAGCATAAAACAGGGGACAAAGGGAGAAAAAGAACTGGAGGAGGAGTTTAAAGACATAGTGTTTGGCTTCAAGGAAGCTACTTAACTTCTCTGAGTTTCAGTCACTTGTGATAATAAAGAAATTGGATTAGATGATGTTAAAGTTACTTTTTTATTGGAGCAATTCATGATTCTCTATTTCCCTGATGGCTAAGGATTAAATGAAATCCTCTGAGAATCTATGTTTCATTCAGAAAATATCAGACCCTTGGGACATAGAGTCCACTGACAACTGTTGGCAAATGTATAAAATTCCAATGAACTTACAGTTTTGGTATCTGTTACATTAACTTATATATTCCTACTTCATCTAAATTTTTGTACAACTTTCCTTTTACTAAAAACGTAAACAAGAAAAAAATTAAGGAAAAAGGTTTTCTTTTTGTAATTCTTTATTTTCTTATTTGAAATAGCAATTCCAGCTGCTGCTGGAAACTTCTATGAATTAAAAACTATACTTTATTGTCATCGAGAAAAGGTCAAATTAAAGTTTTGGTTGCTGATGATAGGTTATTTTCAGGAAAAGAAGAGCTAGTCATTGTTTACTTTTCTAAATCTCATCAACTGATGGTCATTATCCTTCCCTTCATATTTATTTTCTTCTTTTCCCCTGGGCAAAATATAAATACTGTTAGATCACAAGTATAATTCTAACCCTGTGGACTGAGTAGTGTGAACTCAGCCAACCACCAGATATTTTGGGGGTCAAAGGGCTCAATCTTCTGAAATTTGAAAGAAAAAAACCCCTAAATGTAAAGGTCATATTTTATCTACTACAGAACTCTCTCTTCCGGGGCACCTGGGTGGTTCAGTTGGTTAAGCATCCGACTTCTGCTCAGGTCATGATCTCATGATTTGTGATTTCAAGCCCAGCGTCGGGCTCTGTGCTGACAGCTTGGAGCCTGGAGCCTGCTTCAGATTCTGCCTCATTCTCTCTCTGCCGCTCCCCCATTTGTGCTGTCTTTAAAAAAATAAATAAATGTTTAAAAATTTTTTAAAAAATAGAACTCTCTATTCCTTCTCTCTCTCTCTCTCTCTCTCAACATCCTACCCCTGTTGCAAGGCACCACTAATGGAAGGAAAATGTGCCAGGAATTTGCTAGATTATAATTAATTTGGTCATTATTTACCCCATAACATTGAGTGGATCACACTTTCTTTTTAGCTTATATCTTAGAATTTATTTATTCAGTGACACCTCAAATGGTGGCCAGCGAGGACACTTCCTCTCTCTACCACATCTACTTTCCTTGATTCTCTTGCAACTTAAGTGGGAAAAAAAATCATGAAAAACTATAGTATGAAGAAAATCCATTGTAACATCAAGTTCATGGGTCAAGTTTAAGACTATATTTGAAGCTCATTCACATGATATTTTGATTTATTTGCCATATGTAAGGTGAATGAGCAAACTAGCTTTGTGAGACTTAATATTTTTACCATATGGAGGAGAATCACTGCTTTTTCTTAAATGTAAATCAAGGAGATAAGATGCATTTTATTGCCTATTTTATTATGAGTTCAAGTCAACTGAATAATAAGAATTTCCTAACCCATCACGTATCTGCACATATTTCGGTAAAAGAAAAATGTTCCAGAGTCAAGATGGTAGCTTGAGAAACAACTAACCCTACTATTAATTGGTGTTCTTGGCCAGAAAGGGAAAAAATAGGCAAGTGTGACTCTATACATCATCTGTTTTTAATACTGGAAAACAGCTGAGCCAAAAAAATCCTATAGGTTGTCAGTTAATATTATAATCTGAATGTAGAGAGAGCAAAATATGAAAACAGAGTTCAGGGATCCAGCCTGGGAATAGGATGGGAAGACAAAGTGTCTTACCTTTACACTAACAAAGCATTCTGGTAAAATCATAGAATTTGGTGGTTAATAATGCAAGCCTCCAGCCCTCAGGCCATTGTGATGACTTGTGTGACCTAGGTAAGTTAATTCATCTTTATCAGAT
Source organism: Cryptoprocta ferox (assembly GCA_028646485.1). Lineage (NCBI taxonomy): Eukaryota > Metazoa > Chordata > Mammalia > Carnivora > Eupleridae > Cryptoprocta > Cryptoprocta ferox. The sequence continues at coordinate 73,030,233 of CM053567.1, read as the reverse complement.
TTTCCTTCTTCCTTCCTTCCTTTTTTCCTTCCTTGCTTTTTAGAATATCAGATTTACTTTCTTAACATACAAAGAAATGAGGCATCCTTGGAAATTTCTGGCACAGTGCCTAGCATACAGCAGGCACACATGAAGTAGTCATGGGTTCTGTATTTTTCCCATTTCCTCATTCATGATAGTTTGATCTATAACACAATAGTTTGTTGTTGTTGTTGTTGTTGTTTGTTTGTTTGTTTGTTTTTTAAAAGTAGAAACTTTTGGACAACAGCAACAAAATTTTTCATGGAATCCCAATACATTAAATAGATAAAAGCTGAACTGTTTTGATTGAAGTAAAAGTAGAAAGCCCAGAACCAGCTTCACTAGTTATTTGTGTTTATTATGGCAAAGTTTGACATTCATCCAAGCTTTTGGTCAGTATATGTTCATAGACACTCACAATCACAAATTTTTTCAGCACCTTTCACTAATTCTTGGGCCAAAACGTATTCTAAGTAGGCAGTGGTTTTTATAGTTCACCTACTATTTCCTCAAGTAATCTCCTTGACAATTTGATGTTAAAGGGGGTTAATATTGGTGTGGAGGATGATAATGATCCTATGAAATTGCACTGGAGATCATTCTTTTGTAGCACACTAAACTGCAGGCAAAACTGATTTAAGCAGAATGCTGTAATGAATGTCATTTATCTGTTCTGCTGACTGTGGGTGCTGGAATTTTTACTGAAATCACTTGGGGACCACCCAGTGCAGATATCTATTTTTAACAATACATGAAAAGTTTCTTTTAATTCAAGACTATACAAAGTCAAAAGAAATGTTTGGTTTAGTATAAATCAGAGCATTGTAATAACTGTATATTTTACTAAATATTTAACTTACTTATACAATAACTATACTTAGTGGCATGACATGGTTAGGAGGGGCTTCAGAATCAGACTCAACTAATTTTAAATCCCAGCTCTTTCACATATTAGCTTTGTGATCTTGAGTAATTATTTTATCTTTGCTAAGCCACAAATTTCCTCATTAGTGAAGTGGAAATGAGAATTCATTCCTCATTTAGGTTGCTGTGAGATTTAAAAGAAAAAAACCTATTTTGAAGCTTACCATTGGACCCAGCATATAGTATATGCTTAGTAACTATTACTTTATTTTTTCTAAAATGTGCTGTGGCTCTGATGTCACTTATAGTCCCTCTTCAGCAAAAACTTGGTGAAACTTGAGAACCCAGTTTGGCTAAGGAGTTGCAATGGGAAAGCATGGCTCTTTACTTTATTTTTCCTTTCATTTTCTACCTCTCTGTCATTTACTGATCATCTCCAGAGTCTTGAGCTGCCTTGGATTTTTATGACAATTTACAGAGATTCTCAGATTCTCTTAGGTTAGTTGTCAAATGTTTATACAAAATAGAGAAGTAAATGTATGCATTAACTGTAAACCTATAATCCAATCAGCTGCTAATAAGTACTGCACTGATTTACACAAATTTAGAACAAGAAGAAAATTTCTTTCAAAATGCATTCTGCAAACTATCTGCTATCCTCATAAGTTTACCTAAGAATGTGTCCCCCACCCCTTTCTTTCCATTAGATGTTTTCCTGGTAGTAATGACTCCAATTTATATACCACATAAAACCTTATGCTATTCTGTGCAGACAACACTAACTATAGAGTTAAATTCTGACAAATTTAATATGCAGACAAAACACTTGGGGATCTTGTTAAGATGCAGATTCTGATTCAGTAAGTCTGGTGTAGAGCCTGAGTTTCTGTGTGTCTAACAACCTCCCTGATGGTGCTCATGCTGCTGATCTGCAAACCACAGTTTGGGGAGCAAGGCTCCAGGTGCATCCTAGGTCACCTTGCTAATCATCCATTATTGTCTCTCCACCATCTCCTTTGCTTACCCTGCTAGAATAAGCAGATTTGGTGTTCTGTTTATTCTTTTTTTATTTATGTATTCCATGCCAGCCATGTTTCTTTAAAAAATTTTTTAACATTCTTTATTTATATTTGAGAGACAGAGAGAGACAGAGCACAAGTGGGGGAGGGGCAGAGACACACTGGGAGACACAGAATCTGAAGCAGGCTCTAGGCTCCAAACTATCAGCACAGAGCCCTACACAGGGCTCAAACCCACAAACTGGGTGTTCATGACCTGAGCTGAAGTCAGACACTTAACTGACTGAGCCACCCAGGCACCCCATGCCAGCAATGTTTAAAATACAAACACTAAACAAAAACAAAGACCAAAAACCCTACAAACAAAAAATTGCCAACTTGGAAATTTTTAGCTGTTTATCTCCAAAAAGTTATCTTCTAAAGGAAAAAAAAAGAAAAGAAAAAACAAACACAACTTTGTATCAATTTAAAATAATGACCTAGTTTTATATGACTTCCTTTTTTGCATTTTAAATCTTTTTTTGACCATCTTGCAGGTTGAATTTTCTGTCCACAAAGAAAGTAAAAATTCCTCATGGAAAAAAACTACACTTATGACTTTGAAAACTATTAAAATAACATTGGCATGTGACTGAGGTGGCCCCCTGCAGGCCCAGCACTGACAATACGGTGGGCGAACTCTTCCTTCCTGGCTTCCACTCAACAGTGAGCTGTCTGTATGTCCTGTTCAATTAATGAAAATGATGCCTATGTGAAATGAACCTCCGTGAATTTATTAATTCATCAGTAGCCACATTAAAGGCATATCGGGTGACAAGTTGGGCTCCCCACCCCTCAAATCCCAAGACTTGAGGATATTCAGAAATGCCATAAACTTCATTATTTTAAGAGCTGTTTCCTAAGAAAACTCTGGGCCAAGCATTTAGAATATATTATCACTTTAGACACAGATTTTCATTGACAACATTCTGTGGGCATCCATTTAATATTAATATTAAGCCAAAGAAATAATGGTCCTTGTTTCTTTCCTTTAAAACGACAGGAATAGTGGGTACTTGTTCCTTCTGAAAAACAGGAAATATCTAAGCCAGCAGTATTCACACTGGTGTCATTACTTGCATTACTTCAGTTATCGATTGAACCTTGCCAAATTCTCCATGATGCATCTGCCTTCGAGCAAGGGAGAGGCTTCTATGAGAGATTGGCTTATAAAGGTTATCTCAGGATCAAATGATATGCAGTTCTCTGCCTTTTAAAAAGTCTTAAAAGGCTGGGAAACAAACTACAGGCACAGAAAACGAGGCATCTGGCTGTAATTTTCTAAAATTAGTAACATAATATTTTAATGTAACTGGTACAAAATTTGAACTTCATTTTTCGAAGGGATGCCCAAACCAAATAAGCACTCATGAGTACTGTTCTGTGTCACCTTGAAATTACTGAAGTCTAAGTATCTCCCAGGGTTAGAACCCAAGGGCTCTTAGGAGTTTTCCAGAATCCTTGAAGTTCTTGCCTACCAAGTAATTTACAAGATAGGAGAGGAGTGGAGCATAGCAGCCAGGATCAGAGGTCTTGGATGAGTTTATCCCCAAATTTCAGGGAGGCTTCTTGGTAGTTCTTTTGCCAACATTTGAGAGTGTTGTATTTTATTTTGTCCCTTTTGTTGAATCTAGATTGATAACACCCTCTGAAACTCTGCCCCAGGGTCTGTACATTTATAAATACAAGAAAAGGAATTGCTGAGGCCTCAGTTTGTTCTATTGATTTGGAGAGTGCTGCAGGGAGTCCCAAGATCAATAAAATACTGACTCCCTCTCTTTCACCTCTTCATTGCCAGTTTTCTGTGCCGAATTTGCCTCTTTCTTTTCCTCGTCTTGCTTTTGGGGATCAGTGCCATAGCCATCTGATCTTTTTATTGATCTCTCTGGGGAAGAAAATATCCTAAATGCTGAGTGATTATATCAGAATTTTATCAGCAGTATATTTCAAGGTGGATGGAAGTAGTACCAAATTTGTATGACTATCTCCACGTCTACCTTTCTTGCATCTCCCTTTATCTGTAATATGGTGTAAAAGTGGAGTGCTTTAGGCTTCACTCAGATGGGTCTGGCTATGGTTTTTACTGGTCTTGGCCCAGACTTGATTATGTGTTAGTCTATGTGGTCATGTGAACACCCAGTATATTTCTTTTTGTGTTCCTGCTCCCCATTCTCATTTGCATGTGTGTGCAAGTGTTTATGTACACATGTATAAGTGAAAATACATATACCAAGGGCAGTATCTGTCCGAGAGAGACAGATATATTTTTAAAAGAGGTCAAAATAGGGATGATAAAACTCACATGAGGATAAAATAGAAGCCTAGCCTCAGGACAACACTGTGATATTTTGGCGATTGAGTTCTACTCAAGGTCCTTGATTTCCTCTCTGCAAGACCAACTTATTTTTGACAAGCCTTCCTTTAGATCAACCTCCTGACAACCAGTAGGAGCCAGAGACCCTTCCTGAAGATATTCTGGAGAAACTGCCTTTCATCTCTCTAAGACCAGAGATGAGTTTCATTCATTAATTCATCCATTCTGCTGCACAAAGGAGACCCAGAGCACTAATGAATTTTGTTCAGATGCAGTTTTATAATTCCATTTAAGAAGATGTCCTTAGATTTCCCTGAATCTTTCTTTTTCCCTTATCCCCAGAATCAATACAGAACAAAAAAAAAATACCAAGAAAGAAATATATGATCATAAATTAAAGGAGGTTTGAATAAAACCCTTTTCCTAGGTAAAATAAATAGAAGTCTTTTTCCCTTCCACCATTACAAACTACTTATGCTCTCAAGAATAGATCACTACTGCTGGAATCAGCTATGGTTTCCATAATTTTATCTGAGAACTGTTGGGATTAGCCTTCAAGGGGATCCTCTCCCCTGTAACTTTGTGCATCCTTCCCTGACTCTGAAATCACCTTAGGAGAATGGCTGTTTCTTCTACACAGAAAGAAATTCAGTCAGTCTTGGACTCTAAATCCAGAATGGATTTTTACATTAGAAATAACATTTCTCCCATGATCAATGGCCTATCCAAACTAGATAATGGTTAGTAGAGGGGCCCAATGACTAGAGCAGTTTCTATCTGGTTGCTCTATTATTTTTGTTTTTTAAGAAAATTCAGCAGTCTTTCAGGTTGGTCTAGGAACTCCCCAAAAGTGAATAGATTTGCAGTTGCTCCACTTTAACTTCTGATATTGGACCCACATAGGGAGTACTCTTGATCCACACTCCACTCTCCAGCCTCATGTTCAGCTCTCCCCTACATGACTGACAGTCCCTATCCTGTTCTGAGGAACCATCTGTCTCCACAGCTCGCCCACACAAGGATGGAGTTGTCACTGATGTGGCAGCCAGGACTGCAGCAACAGGCACTGATGCCAGATGACACAGGTGGTTGGGAGCATTGAGAGTCCCAAGGAGACTCAGAGAAGACTAGCGCTTCCATTAGTTGGGTGGGATGCATCTGAAGGCATCACAATCTTGTCCTAAACTAAGGAAATCTGAGCCAAATGATGGACACTGACTCCTAAAATGTGTCCGTCACATTCATAAAGATGTTAAAAAATGCAATATGTCACCATTCACTGAAAATATACTATATTTTCACTGCAAGTCACCAGACTTCAGTATTCCTTTGACTTGTGAAGCTAAGAAAGGATGAATAATGTGGTCAATTTTGTCTCTAACTCTAGATTTTGCAGTATGCTTTTAAAAAGATATAGAAATATTTCAAATATTTTCTCCCATGATGACCCATTAAGATCATTGGATGACAATTCAGATGTCAAGAAACCATTTCCCAGGTGCTATGATATTGTAGGTTATACCAAAATATCTTGGACAGATGAAACTCCTTAGGACTTCTTGTTTCAAAGAACGAAGAGAGACAACATCCTCTGTTGATCTACAAGAATTTAAGCAACGTATGAGTTGCTTAAGTTTGACTTAACAAAATGACTATGACTATAACAACGTATGACTATAACAAAATTATACAACACAACTTGATTCTTTTTCTTTCCTTCCTAATGATGACTCAAAGTCTGATAAGAAAACTCAGCATAATCTCTCTCCTTCATTTTCTTCTTCAGTCTAATATGCAATACATTCCCAGTGAAGTCCTATTGATTCTTTGAATCTCCTTCTCTTCCTTCTGTTTCTTCATGGCTCTAAATGCTGAGTCTAGAACAAGCCTAGCATATACTTAGGTGCTCAATACATTAGAATATTTCATAACCCCTGCTTAGCCATCTACCTTGACTTTCTGTTTCTTCCAGGATGAAGTACAAACACCTTAACATTAGATTTAAGAAACTTTGCATGTTGATCTCAACCTGACTTTCCACCTTATTTCCTTACATCTTCCTCTGCACAAACCTTCTGTTCAAGAAACCTGAAGATCTTGTCATTCCTTAAGCTTTCCATGTTTTTTCATGCATCTCTGCATTAAAACCCTTCTTAAGACTGCCTGAAATACAGAGGTGCTGATGATTGTCTTTTCAGTCATTCTGTCAAACCATTCATTCATTCATTCATTCCCTGACCAACATCTATACCTCCTTGAAGACCCAGGCAAAATTTTGCCTTTCCTATGAAGCCCTCCAAGACTTCCTGAGTTTGTCACATTTTCTCAGTGCTTTTGTAGTACTTTATATATAACTCTATTTTTCTGCCTATCACATTGAGTTGTAATTTATCTTATGTGTTTCCTTTGTCTTCCTCTGGACTATGAGCTACTACAGAGTAAAGAAGGAGTCATTTATCAACTTGTCCCCGAGTATATTTTACAGTGTTTGGTACATAATAAGTACTCAATAAATGCATAATGAATAAATGAATAGCTAAGCTATTTGGAATAGATACATGTCTTAGAAAGAAAGGATCATTGCTCTGAATTGAGGATTTAGCAGATGAACTTCATAGCATTCTACCCATATATTTGAAAAACATCAAGGAGTTTCTTTAGTAGTTATGTAAAATACATATTGAAATTTTTATTAAAATAATAATTTACATTATGTGAAATTCATAGAATAGCAACCAAATAACTTAAAGATCTTGAAACTGTAGACCAAGTAATATGATAATGAGTCATATATACTGAGCAAAGGATAATGCAGCCCACAGAAAAATGTTGAGTTCCCTAGTCTCAATTATCTGTACATAATTCTCTATGAAGCCAATGAGAATGAAGAATGAAGTAGAGCAGAGAAGTTAACTATTTCAAAACAAAATAATATTATATAAATGGGATGATTGTCTTCATGTTTCTTTTAAAAGTGATGAATGTGCCCCTAGGTGACTTATTTAAATTTAAATGTAATTTGGTTTTTAAAGTAGATACTCTCCTGTTTCTTAAATGTCAAAAGAGACGAGCTGCCTAGTCATTTTGTTTTCCAGTCTCTCATTCATGCCTCATACCCTCCTCTGTCAATGACTTTGTTTGTTTGTTTTCCCACCTGAAGCTGCCCACAGAGAAAACAAAATAAAATGTTTGAAGGACATTGAAAATGGACAAGCGGGCGGGCTTTCCCCAAGAAAGGGTACTTCTTAAATGAACTGACAGTTTTCATTGTTGGTACAAATGAAAAGCTAACATAAAAATATCCCCTAAGCTTCACTTGTAGTGTTTTGCAAGAATGGAGACCAACTTTGACATATTTCTATGTGCCTATCTTAATCCTTCAGAACTGAGGATTCTGAGCAAACTGCTGAACCTGCAGTGTTTGTCTATTTATCTGTCTTCCATCTGCACATAATATAGACCTCACATTGTTCATTTGGGAGTCCCTGTTATTGTTCAAATGCCTGTCACAAAATAGGGTGTCTTAGTCCTCTAGGGTAACTGGCCATGGTACCAACAGACACAGATGGTGAATGAATGCATTAATATGCTCTTTTCATGGTGGAAATTGCACAGAAATAATACATTAACTTTAAAGGATTGCTTCCCATCTTTGTTACAGAGTTTTTGAGGCCATGCCTGCATGCACAAAATGAAGTGGAAATTTAAAGCAATTATCTGGGTAATATTTGGGGGAAAATTATAGATACCTGTTAATAAAGAATTGTGATTAATTATAATCTGAATTTGTTGACCCAGCAAACTTTCCTGATGGATGTCACCCCGTTTGTCCATTAATTTACCTTGGTGTGTTTCATATGTAGTCAGAATCACAGTATGTTTAGGTGCTTGAAATGCAAAGCCATGTTTCCCAGGCCCTAAGGAGAAAGGGGGAAAAATGACAATATTTCAGTATAACTCAATTATTATTTATAAGTTGTTTAATAAAAGGCTTAAGTTTCATTCGTAAAATGGGAAGCACAGAACCTATCCCCCTCCGTACCATAGAGACAGGGCTGTGATGAAAGCCCTCTCTAACTGTGAAATCCTTTACAAATGTAAAGCTGTTAGGTTACATGTATTAAGAGATGGGGTGAGGAGTGGTGGTAGAAGGTAACTCAATAGATCTGGATTTATATGAAATTTTCAGCAGTAAAGGAATCCAAACTTTTATTAAATCAGGTGCAGACACTCTGGAGGTCATCTGGCAGTACCATACAAGTGCTATATACATACACAGAAGGACAAAGGTCTCTGCCCCGAATCCTTTCATGCTCAGCACTTGAGCATTGACTGCTCTTGTGTGGGAAGGCAATGCATGTGAGGGCCAGTGAGAGCTTTCCCTTGTGTCTACACTCTTTGAACCCAACTTCATGCTTTTCTCTACTTTGCTGCCCCTCTGCTGCCTTCTGGCATAAATTTTTTTGTCTATTTCTTTACCAAATTTCCCTTAAAATTTTCAGAGCAATTCATGTTTCCTGCAACCAATGAAGCAATTTAAAAAAATACGTAAAGAAAAATAATTAAGGGGCACCTGGGTGGCTCAGTCAGTTGAGGTTCAGACTTCGGCTCAGGTCACAATCTCTCAGTTCACAAGTTTGAGCTCCATGTCCAGCTCTATGCTGACAGCTCAGAGCCTGAAGCCTGCTTCAGATTCTGTGTCTCCCTCTCTCTCTGCGCACCCCCCCCCACTCATGCTCTGTCTCTTTCTCTCAAAAATAAATAGACATTAAAAAAAGTTTTTTAAAGAAAATGAATTAAGAATCTTCCTCCACCCTCTTTCTCTGCACCCCTGTTCTTGATGGACACATTTCATCAACTTTTAGAAAGTGATGATGTTAATCACCTGATGTGCTCTTTGCATGTTGCTCTCCATGCCACACATCCATATGTATAGGAAAACATATTTGCACATGAACATTTGGGGCTGACTTTTGTTTTTATGAAACATATTATATTAAACTCATCACTGACATTTACTTTTTTTCACTTAAAAAATCATTACAGACAGTCTTCCTGGCCAATAACGCATTCTTTTAATAGCTGCATTTAATCCACAACAATATTCCACTATTTGTTTAACTTACTGAGTCCTTTCAGCTTATTTATAGTCTTTAAAAATTTTTTTTAATGTTTTTTCATTTTTGAGAGACAGAGACAGAGCGTCAACGGGGAAGGGGCAGAGAGAGAGGGAGACACAGAATCTGAAGCAGGCTCCAGGCTCTGAGCTGTCAGCACAGAGCCTGACGTGGGGCCTGAACCTACGAACTGCTAGATTATGACCTGAGCTGATGTTGGACGCTTAACTGAGTCACCCAGGCGCCCCATATAAGTTTTTTACTACCGAAAATTATGCTGTAATTGACACACTTGTTCATATGTGCTATACTTTGTTCATATATATTTACTTTAGAAAAAAATGACAAAGGTCAATGAAGATGTGGTTTTACTTTTAATGTATTTTATCTATATTTTTTACTTTTAATACATGTTACTATAAAAGTTTCCAAAAATGGTTTATACCAATTCACATTCCTGCCAAACTGAAAATGAGTGTCTCCTTCCCCTCACCCTTTGTCAGCACTGAATTGATCACTTTTTAAGTTATTTTAACAATTTGTTACATTAAAAATGTTATCTCATTATACGTTGCATCGCTCTGCATTTTAGTGAGGTTGCATATCTTTTCCCACATTTATTGGCCATTTGCCTCTTCTACTTTGTTAATTGTTCATGTCCTTTTTGTAAAGTTACAGTGCTGTTCATATAGGGCCTCAATAAATACTGGTTGAATAAATGAATAAAAATATCTCAAAAAATTAGAATTTTGCCCATCAGTTTTTAGTAGTCCTTTGCATCCTGGGGTGTTGTCATCCCTTTTTACACTATCTATATTTATTTCAGTTTATTTGTCTCTTGGCATTGCTATACCATAAATAAAGCTACAAGTGATCTCTTGGAACATGATATAAGTAAAAAGCTGATACAAGCTGTAAAATACTCCATAACCCTAGCAGCTATGTCTAATAACCATGGTGCATAGCATACGTGGCAGTGTGTGCCCATGTCAGATGAATGACTCTGGAGCCAGGTCTCTTGCATTACCTGTGGGGCTTACTTAACAAATCAGAAAGCAAGGCACAGGCAAAAGAACAGCTTTTTCAGCCTTAGACAGTAGAATTAGGACTGAGAGTCACTGACTTAGTGAAGGGAAGTCACATCTTTTAAGATATTTAAAATGGGATGCCTGGGTGGCTCAGTTGGTTGAGCTTTGGGCTTCGGCTCAGGTCATGATCTAGCGTTCGTGGGTTCTAGCCCCACGTTGGGCTCTGTGCTGACAGCTCAGAGTCTGGAGCCTACCCTGGATTCTGTGTCTCCCTCTCTCTCTGCCCCTCCTCTGCTCACACTCTGTCTCTATCAGTCTCTAAAAAATAAAATAAAAAATAATATTAGTAAAAATAATAAAATAAGTATTAAAGGAAAATAATAATGATCATGATCATGGTAATGATAATAATAATAAATATATCCTAAAAATGTGTTTGGTTTTTCTGTACAAAAGAGTAGTTGGTATTTTTCATTGATAATTTAATCTCCTTTATATGGTGTTCTGTTCTGAAAATAACTTTAAAAAAAAGGTAAACTCAAATATTTGCATTTAAGATCACTACTAAATAAATAGACTTTAGAATTATGTCACTTCAAGTCGAGATTGATAAAGCAAATGTGCTCAGCACATAGGCCCTCAATAAATGCTGGTTGAATGGATAAATACAAGTATCTTAAAAACTTAGAAGTTTAGAAATTGGAGGAAACCTTATGAAGTGTAATTTCCTCACTGTATATTTTTTAAATTTTTGTTTATTTATTTTGAGAGAAAAAGAGGGTAAGCACGAACAGGGAAGGGACAGAGAAAGAGGGAGAGAGAATCCCAAGCAGGCTGATACTCAGTGTGGAGCCCGACTCAGGGCTCGATCTCACAACCTGAGGCAGGCAAGATCATGACCTGAGCCAAAATCACAAAGTCATGACCTGAACTGAAGTCAAGAGTCAGACATTCAACCAACTGGGCCATCCTGGCACTCCTCCCTCACTTTATAAATGCAGCTCTTGAGATCAAGGGAAGCCAGTGACTTTTTCGGGACACTGCCAATGAGTATGTGGCAGTGTCAGGATAAAGAGGGACCCTCTGGCTTCGGAGTCTCTGCCAAGCAGCCCTCAGTTAATTCAAGATGTAATAAAACTCATCCATTAGACTCTAACTGGGCAATGGACAAAGGGTGGGGTGAAACTTGGTTTTCACTTTCCTTAATGACAAAAACATATCATTGCTCTGTAATTGATTCTCTTATGTATGAATATGCTCTTACTTGATGTTCCCAACACCTCGGCTTAACAGAAGAGGAAAGCTTGCTGAAGAAGGCTCATAGTCACGTAGGGGCTGAGTTGGACTTGAATGGCCACTGTGATTCTTATACTGTTCATAGAAGAGAGCCTCAGAATGAAGAGGTTACCTAAGAAAGATTTGTCATCTATATTATTGTTTTTATTTTGCAGTATAATAGTCATTATTATGTTTCATGAGTTACATGGACCTCTGCCATGGATATGACTAGGATTGTCAACAATTTTCACCTCAGATAACATGGTCAAATGTCTTACCAGGTATGAAGGTTAGTGATGGCCTACATCCAACTTGAACATTGATCTGAAACTATTTCAGAGCCAATAAAGTTGTTATCCATCTTATAAAATATATGTGTTCCTCTTTGCTGGCACCACTCCCAACATGTGTTGGATGTCTCATCCCGCCCTTGATCTTCATGAGCAAAGCAGTCATGGCTTTCTTCAGCTGTAGTCACAGCTCCCCAGAAACTGAGAATCCCATGTGAGGAGAGGCAACTGTAAGCACAGTCTATTTTAATTCTTTAAAAAATAAATAATGTAAGTCACTTCCTTTTCATTTCATTTTAATTCATTTCATTTATTTTGAATCAGTAATACATTTGCATGGTTCAAAGACATTCAAAAGTAAATAAGAGAAAGTATTCAGGGAAAAATCTCCCTTCCACCTTTTCCTCCTTGTCAGCCAATCCTGCCTGTGAGCATATTAGGTTTCTTATGCATTCTTCCAGAGTTATTTTGTAGTGTATATGTGTGTGAAGGTGATGGTGGTGTTTGTGTGTGTGTACATATATGTACACTTACACACATATTTGTTCACAAATGTTCACATTCTAACTTGTTCTGCACTTTGAGTGTTTCACTTTATAATATTTCTTGGGACTTTTTCCTTATAAGTATGTAAAGTAGTTCCTTATTCTTTTCATAACTGGGGAGTCTTCCATTGTGTGGATATATCATAACTTGTTTAATCAGTCTTCTATTAATGAATACTTAAATATTCCTTTCAACACTTGTTATTACAAAAAGGTTGTAGGGGCACCTGGGTGGCTCACTCGGTTTAGTGTTTGACTCTTGATTTCGGCTCAAGTTATTATCCCAGGGTCCTGGAATGGAGCTTGCTTCTGGCTCTGCACAGAGCATGGAGCCTGCTTATGATTCTCTCTCTCTTTCTCTCTCTTCCCCTCCCCTGCTTGTGTGCTCTCTCTTTCTCTCTCTCAATAAAATAAAATAAAAGAATAAAATAAAATAACACAAAAAGGTAGTATTAAAAAACTCTCAGGGATGCTGGGTGGCTCAGTTGGTTAAGTGTTCGACTTCGGCTCAGGTCATGATCTCATGGTTTGTGGGCTCGAGCCCTGCGTTGGGCTCTGTGCTGGCAGCTCAGAGCCTGGAGCCAGCTTTGAATTCTTTGTCTCCCTCTTTCTCTCTCTTCTCCTCCCCCACTCGTGCTCTGTCTCTGTCTCTCTCTCAAAAATAAATAAACATAAAAAATAAAAAAAACTCTACATTGGTTATTTCATTTATATTTGAACAAATACACTTCAGTTGTATAAATTTCTAGCAGTAGAATTGCTAGGTTATGGCATATAGTGCACTTATTTTGATAAATATTACCAAATTGCCTTACATATGAATCTTAGTTGATTGACCACCATTCAGAACCTGTTTGTTTTCTTAAGGTCCTGTGAATCTAAATATATGGGATTTTGTTGTTTTGGGCTTATGAAGAATTTTTTTACAAGTAAAGGAGGAATAAACTAAGAGTAATACCAGTAGCAAATGTCTCCATAACATTAGCATGTGCCAGGCACAGCTCTAAGAGCTTGACATTGATCCAGGACTGAATACTTATCCACTTCCCCCTTCATCCTCCCAAATAAGAATTCTCCATAATCAGCCTAAAATACTTCCCAATAACTTTATAATAAAAAGTAAATTTTGGGGAAGAATTTTGTTTCAACTTTTTAATCTTCAACTCTTTTCTCATGTGATTATTTGAAAAAATGTGGATTTATTCTCTATTTTCAGCCAGGTTCCTACTTCATTTTGGCCATCTTGCCACTTTTTTTCCTCTTAACCCTGCTCCCAGATGCACATCACTGTCATGGGGGAACAGGTACTAATAGGTGTCATGAGCAGTTCTTACTTCCAATTTAAAGCACATGATGGACTTGCTCCTTTCACAGAGTTGAGGAGCTGTTGATTTCTATGTTCTCTTTAGTTCATCCACAGTTTCTTCTTTACTCACCAAGAATGAGTCATTTTCCTAGATCCTAGTTTTTCTTTTCTTTCTTTATTACTAGCAAAATCAGTTGACTTTTTATTCAGAGGTTGTTTTTTCAGTGAAATGTTGCTCTCACCTCCCCATGGTTTACTCTCAGGGACAAGCAGCAGTGAACAAAAATAGGAAGCCCTTGTATTATGTTTGCTATGTGCCAGGCTGTGTTCTAAGTGGTTTGAATATTGTATGAGGAGGACAAAGCTCATGTGCCTTCTCAGATCCCTCAATCATATCTTTCTTTTTCAACATTCACCTAACACCAAGCACCTCTCCATTTGAAACCTGGCTGAGGCATGGGGTATGGTTTCCAAAGTGCTTGCCAAGGGACCAAATGAGCCTATGGCTAGAATATGGCAATTACCTCTCTGCAGAGTGAACCAGTGGAATTCAAGAGGCCAAAAGGAGCCAGGCAGGTACATCCCCTTCCTTCATCTCATTTGTGGACTGCTGTGAAGTGAGCCTCCTGTTTGCAACCCTTCCACAGAAATCCCATTGACATCACCTATGTTGAAAGAACACCTGCTGAGCAATGTGCTCTGTCTTCTTAGCTATCTGTAGAGTAGCCAGTACGGTAAGGGATCTCACTGCATTGCAAGGCACCTTGTCTTGTTACGTTTCCCTTTTAACCTCACTGTTACCACCTTAGGCATGTAACTCCCATATGAACTATCCTCACCATAATGTTTGTCTCTGGGTCATTCTTTCAGAGGACTCCAGCTCAGATCTATATATCAACTAATTTAGTCCTCACAAAAACTCTACTAGGTAAATACTACTCTTTTCCCATTTCATAGATGATAAAACTGAGACAGAGGGGTTTAAACGATTTACCCAAGGTCACAGAGTTACTTTGTAGCAGCACTGGATTTTAGTATAGTGTGACTCCAGAATCTATATTCTTAGCCATTTTTCTCAGCTGATCTCCAATATGAAGCTCTTGGAGCTGAGCTGTGTAGTGACCACCAGGCTCCCTCACTGGTTAAGTGACTTGCTCCCAAGCAACTTCTTTTCACCATAAGACTCAAATTTGAACCTTAACAAAATGATAATTTGTTATAAGTCATGGATATTCGGAGGTTGTTTGGGGAAGTGGGAACTGACTATTGAAACTGAATTCCAAGGGTTTGAAGTGTGGTAAGCCTCATATTTACTTTTTTGAAAAGTATTTTTTTGGCACATACATGTAACAACCCATATGATAGTCATATCTTCTGGTGTAAGCATTGGGATGCATGGACTGACATATGTGACACCTCAATATCTCTCCCGTGGTAGATAAAAAGTGACCCAGGATAGTGCATGTGTGTTTAGGAATTTGTCCATTTCTTCTAGATTGTCCAGTTTGTTTGCATATAATTTTTCATAGTAATCTCTGATGATTGCTTGTATTTCTGAGGGGTTGGTTGTGATAGATCCATTTTCATTCATGATTTTGTCTATTTGGGTGTTCTCTCTTTTTTTTCTGAGGAGACTGGCTAGAGGCTTATCAATTTTGTTTATTTTTCAAAAAACCAACTCTTGGTTTCATTGATCTGCTCAACTGTTTTTTTGGATTTGATATTATTTATTTCTGCCCTGATCTTTATTATTTCTCTTCTTCTGCTGGGTTTGGGGTTCTCTTGCTGCTCCCCT
>CM053567.1:72955602-73014117 GCA_028646485.1 Cryptoprocta ferox | reverse complement strand
ACACATGGTTATAGTACATATATATTGTACTGTCAGAAACAATTATTTTGTAGAACTTTCTGTCAAAGTTGGCGCTCCCCTGTCCCCATTTGAACTTCAACTCTCAGGAAACCTGGGCATAACTTCCTTAACTTACTCCCATAATAAGGTAATCGACTAATGTGAGAGGCTAACTTCATGAGGCCAGTCCCCAAATGCTGTGGAGATTTCGTAGTAAGAGAATTAAACTGCTACTGCTTTAAAAATGGTCATTGGAAAGGAATCAGATGGTATCAATGATGCTTTACATATCAGAAAACTCTCTATAAATCAGACAGAAAATGTTGAACATCATACCTCTTGGGTTTTGGTGCAGATGTTAGATAGTAAATGTAGTTTGAATTGTTGCTGTATAGATTCTCTCATTGTCAAAAATTATTCTCTTTGAGGCCCATGTCTGAGGCACTGTCCTGTAATTAAATGAGAAGATCCTGAAGAAGTCTCACATGTTACTGGGTTGAATTTATTAAACTGTAACTAGGGTCTGTCAAAACTGTCTCATTATCCTGAATGACCAGTTCCTGGGGCCAAATTTCCAAGTGACCATTCTTGTTCAAGGACCAGATATTTAAAGTAAAAGGTAATATTAAAGTGGAGCCCAGTTAGAGATCACCTTGACACCAAGTTTGGCATTCACCGACCACTGAGAAGGGCAGAACGTTTTTGCTGTGTGTCTGGGTTTGTCAGGAATGAGAGCAGCCTCTTTGCTGTTGGGTCTCTAAGCATAACATTATGTGTGTATGTGTGTGACTCGCCATCTAAGAACAGGTGCTGGCTTTCTAAAGCTGGTGGCCCTCCCTGACATCCAAATTCCCCCCAGGCTCTGTGGGCTTGCCAGAGCCATTATTTGTCATTTGTTTAGTTTTCATCTTTCTGGGAGAATATGGCAAAGCACAAGACCACAGCTGTGCCTCTTCTCAAACCCTTTCATATTTAGACTTGGTTTTTGTCTGATGAGGAAAAATTTACCATAAAACATGATGTCTTCTGGATATGGCTAGCAGAGACAAATAGGATGGCAATGTCACCTGGCTTTTAAAGAGGCTTAAATACTAAAAGGCCAGTTTGTAAGCCTCACATATTTTGTCGCTGACACCAAGCTGGGAAAGAAACAAAAATATTTTGATCACTGGGTATGGGCATTTGTGGCAGATGGTCTCTTCAGCAATATTCCATTTGGGGGGTCAGTAGGGGAGAGAGGAGGATATCCAAATAGAATATATAAAGTCAAAGAGATAGAATCTTGGCTTCATTTACAAGGCTTTGTGCCAAAACTTGGAACACCCATGCATCTCCAGTCAAGCGGGTAGAGGTTCCCAGTCTGAGCAGTGTGACAGGGATGACAGTTCATTTAAACAGTCTGCTGGGAGGATTTGCCGGGTTGGAAACCCAGGAAGGGAGACTGAACAGAATGGGAAAATGTGTATCCCCATACCATCGATCATGAAGGGAAGGCTTCCAGTTGTGCCTGCATAAACCCTTGGTAGGAAGAATATTGCCAGAAGCATGTGTCTATGGAAAAGGCTTGGAGAAATGCAGCCAAAAAAAGAGCTGAATCATCTGACTTCACCTTAGGTGACTTTGCATAGGACTGAAATCCCCAGCAGGCACAGCTCCTTGTCTTAAGACCTGGATCCTGCTGGCTGACTAGCTGGCTGGCAGGGGTCCAGAGACTGAGTTGCCTGGAAAATTTGGCCCCCACCCCCACTCTCACCAAACAACCGTTATGATAATGCAAATGCACTCAGAAAAAGCAGGGGACACTACAAGCTACCAAGTAGAGCTGGGGCTCTTTGAGGTCACAAGATTCTGCTAATTCTACTCACTCGGGTTTTCTGTCTTGATGTTATTTATTTATTTACCTGGAAACTGCAGGGTTTTTTTTTTTTTTTACAAAAATGTTTGGGCAGAGGCAAGAAAATTATACTGGAGAAAATATTTTTCCCAAGGGCTCACTGGGTACAGAAGTTGAAAGAGGAAAGGCCCAAGAATGCTATCAGTGTCATTACAATGGATCACTGTTGCCTTACTGGATCTTCTGTTTGAAGATATCTCTCTCAGTCAGCTTTTGTCATTGGTGGGCTTGAACTTGGACTAACCTTTGTTGTCTCAGACAGCAGAGGCCATTTTGAGGTCCCTCAGAGGCAGCCTTGTAAGCCATAATGCATTAGTGCCTACCTGATGACCAACCGAGGCAATAGTTAGCTTAAGTGATAACATTTTCTGAGCAATAGCTGTGTGCTAAGGCATATTCCACTCTTAGGGAAGAGAGGAATAGGAAGAGAAGAGAGGAAACTGTCCCCCAAAGAGCATCCTGCTTATGTGTTATAAAACTTGTTATTTCTTTTTCTCTTGACGTAAAAAGACCAACTAAAGCACCAAAGTAATTACTCAGATCCAGTGGCTTAGGACACCTGGTTTTCAGTACCATTCATCTTAACTATACAGAAAAGTGACAAGAAGAGAAGACAAGTCAGAATATGAGTTTTCTTTCTTTGGTATACTCATATCAATAAATAATTACATACAATACATTAGAGTTTATAAAATGCTTCATGTACATTTTTATATTTTATCTTTGCAACAATAAATATGGATGTATCTGTTTTGTAGATATGAAAACTAAGTTTAAAAAGGTCAAATGATTTGCCCAAAGCAAGACAGCTCATTAATGGAAACTTGGGGGCAAAGGAACATGTTTTGGATTTCTGAAACCAAACCTGGCATTTATTCCTTTTTCACAGCTGTCTCTCTTATGTAGAGTAGCGCTAAGTGAGTACATACATCACTGTGAAACCTGTAGATTTTTAACTGGGGAATGTTTAAAATGGAAATAGCCTGGTACAAAATGAGGCTAATTTTCCCTCTTTGCAGAGGGAGAGATTAGCTTGGAAAAAACTGTACTAGCAGCCAGGATGAGTCTCATCTGAACAGGAGATGTCCTTTCTGGCCCTTCCTCCCCTACTGTGGAGCAGAGAGGTGACTGGAGGAAAGTGGATTTTTGCACATCTCTGGCACATATTGTCCATCAAGTTGCATCCCTAGCTGTGGTTGTGCAGCTTAGATCCTGGGTGGGAGGTGAGACAAGAACTTTGAGTTTCTCTGTCTTTCCTGAAGTTTCCAACAGAAGCTGCTAGAAACCTGAAAAGGGGATATAAAATGTTCAAGCTGTCTCCTCTTTTTTTTAACGTTTATTTATTTATTTTTGAGAGAGAGAGAGAGAGAGAGAGGAAAAGAATGTGTGCATGTGATTGGGGGAGGGGCAGTGAGAGAGAGAGAGAGAGAGAGAGAGAGAAAGAATCCCAGTCTCCATGTTGTCACCACAGAGCCTGATGCAGGGCTCCATCTCACAATGAGACCATGACCTGAGCCGAAATCAAATTCGATCCTTAACTGACTGAGCCCCTCCAAGCTCTCTTCTATTTTTACTTTTAACTCTTTATATAATTTCAGACATACAGAAAAGTCACCCAAACAGTAATACAATGCCAGTATAGATTTCACTCAGTTGTTAACAATTTACTACATTTTCCCTTCTTTCTTACACACACACACACACACACACACACACACACACACACATATATATATATATATATCTGCCATCTATATTTTTTCTGAACTTTACAAGAGTAAGTTGCTAATACAGTGCCCTTTTATTTCTAAATGCTTTACCATGTGTTTCCTGAAAATCAGGACACACTCTTACATAAAACTAGTGCAAATGTCAAACTCAGGAATTTAACACCAACACAAGAATATTACCTAATCTATAGACTTTATTAGATTTTTGCCAATTGTCTCAATATTGTCATTTATAACAAACTACTATATGGATGACACCTCATATTCAAGAATCATGTGTCTATAATCTGGAAAAATTTCTCCATTTGTCTCTGACCTTGATGGCCTTGATATTTTGAAAATTACAAGCCACTGCCTTTCAATTTCATCTTGCTTTGATAATTCATTCTGATAATTATTCTGATTGAATTTAAAAGTGAAGAAAATGTCATTAGTAAAAGCATAAATAAATCAATGTTCCTAAATTGTAAGATTTTCTGTTCTTTTCCCTTTTCTCCCTTTTTACTGTTTTCCATTCTTAGTATTAATATTCTTTAGGCCAGGAACACTATATGTAAATGTCCATTTTCACTAAAAATTTTGCTTTATTGCTCTTTTAAAATTTTTTGACTACCCTTTCCATTTAAAAAAAATTTTAATGTTTTTATTTATTTTTGAGAGACAGAGAGAGAGAGAGAGAGTGAGCAGGGGAGGGTCAGAGAGAGAGGGAGACACAGAATCCAAAGACAGCCTCCAGGCTCTGAGCTAGCTGTCAGCACAGAGCCTGACGTGGGACTCGAACCCACAAATCGTGAGATCATGACCTGAACTGAAGCTGGACGCTTAACCGACTGAGCCACCCAGGCACCCCTACCCTTTCCAATTTTGAAATGTAACAAGTTTGCTCCTTTGTCTTCTTTCTCACTAGTTTCTTCCACATTTCCTAGAATTTTGTGGGTGTCCAGAATCCCTAGATGTATAAACGACTCCTTTCCTTACTCACTTGCTCTGTAAGTCCCTTTTGTACCCTGTTTGAAACATTCTTCTTTCTAGGATGATAGTTTCTCATTTGGTTAGTGAAGTGACACTAAGGGCATGAATCCATGTGGTATTTAGCGAAGTGTGTAAGCATTATAAGATCTCTTGGAAACGAGCTCTGAAAACCTGAGAGTCATTAGCAGGGCCTCTGTAATTGGCCGTGGAAGGGTGGGCTGGACAGAAACTGCAGTGTGGAGCAAGTAGGCTGTGCTCATTTGGAAGTGGAGCACTTTCTGTTTCTTTTTAATGCTTCACTGAAGCTGATTTTAAGGGAATTGGGAGCAATTTGGTGGGTACTTTCCATGTCCCCTTCTTCACTACCAACCACCCATACACCCATCCTCACACAGCACATTAAATACATAGGAGGGACAGGAATTATCAATAGCATGTTCTGAAATCACTGGAGAAAAAAAGAGACGCTCAAGTCTGGAGGATGGTAGAAAATAGAATGCAAACACATCTGTTCTGCTCTTGCTGTTTTATCATGGAATGGTAGGTAGAAACAGTGACGAAAGGGAGCAAGGTTGTGGAAGTTACAGTTTTCTGTAGAAAGGGGTAGGAGCAGTAGTAAAAATACAATACTTAAAAATGAAGTGTGTATTTCTTATGCCCCCAGAGAGTTGGAGATATAAGTGGTATCATGTAGGGCAAATTTTGTGGGTTGTCTCTGATTTCTGCTAACTCTCCTGCATACTCACTCCTGGAGATATGTCAGAAGGGAAGTCAACATGCTGGAGGCTGATGAAAGGGTTGTTATCTACAGGTGATTATAACTGTTGCTGTAGAGCCAAGTTTTACTCCTTACTTTTTATGGGTAATTCAAAATTTATGGGATCTATGATTTGGAGGGAAACACAAAAAAGTGATGAGGGGAAACCCTGTGAAAATACAGGTTTCCTTAACTTACATTCCTGAGTTTTTCATACTAGATGTGTTTTCCTGCACATGAAATATACAATAATGTCACTCAATGATTTTGAAGGCTGTAACTTTCTAAAGTTTATTTATTTATTTTGAGAAAGAGAGAGAGAGAGAGAGCGAGAGAGTGAGCATGTGTGGGATGTGTGGGGGAGGAGCAGAGAGAAAGGGAGAGAGAGAGAGAGAGAGAGAGAGAGAGAGAGAGAGAGAGAGAGAATCCCAAGCAGATTCTGCACTGTCAGTGCAGAGCCTGACACAGGGCTTGAACCCACAAGCCACGAGATTGTGACCTGAACTGAGATCTAGAGTCAGATGCTAATGGACTTAGCCACCCAGGCACCCCTGGAGGATGTAATTTTTAAATAAAGGCCATAGACATAGAACCAAATTATGGTTTAAAAAGAAGAAACCACAACAATTTTGTATATGAATAACAACCTTATTTGCACCCTTAGTCTACAACAGTCTCCTTTTTATTCTTGACCCTCAATATTTTTTTACTAGTCTTTGTCTGTTTTAGCATAGGGTCATATGAATTTTCAAAGCTTTGATATTTTCAATTACTTAAGAATTTAGTTCCCACCAGTTCAGTTTCTAGTATGTCTAAGACATGGAGCTAGCTGTGGTCATGCACACAATGAGAACCAAAACATGGCCTCCACTCGAACAATGTCATACTTTATTATAGGGATAATAATCTAGAAATCTTGAAAATGAACAAACATAACGAAGTAAGAGAAATCAAGGGAAGTCATCCTGGCTCCCTCATGTTCAGAGGCAAATCCTGGTGGAAAATGCTCCCAGCTCCTTCTCTGGCCCAGTTAGCCTGGGACACTCTTTACACTCACAAGATTCATAGGTCATAAACTGTCTGTCTTTCCAACTACAAAGAGAACTGAGGTGAGGAAATTTTATTGAGGAGAAAGAAAATGGATTTCAAATCACTCAGGTTTGGTGTTTCTAGAACTAGGAGATCTAACGCAGATCAGAGAAAGTTTTACAAACATAAAACATCTTTGTACATAAAAATATTGAGAAGCAATAACAATATGGTCTACCTAATGGACTCATTTTAGAATAAGGCCAAAATCAGATTATTTTTCACAACAATGGGATCCAAAAACCTCATGCATGCATGCACTTGACTGATGTACTGTTCTTTATTGGTCTCTTCCTGAAGCACATGAACACTTTGTAACTGCAGACAAAATTATGAATAACTCTAGAGTCCAAACAAGGATGCCTTAAGAGATATGATGAAGGTAAAATTATAGCAAGAGATTTAGAGATTTATTTGAATACACTGAAGAAAATGAATTCATTGAAGAAAGTTTACAAAGTATAGATATGAAAAATTATTTAAAAAATCATGCACAAAGTCAAACACTCTGATAATCTATTTATCATATCATGTGGTCTATCTTCCCAGATATGTATATATCAACATAAATTTTGAGCCATTTATTTAATAATATAATCTGGTGGTCTGTCCTTTTCTGGCTTCTATCCATCTCTTCATTATCTCTACTTTTATGATAATATTAGGTGGTATATCATTCTGTTATACTGATGTACCATAATTTATTTAACCAGTACTTTCTTGTGGAAAATTATATTTCTGTACTTTTTAAACATTAATTTTTATACAGTGTCTACCATTTATTGGCTATTTACTACTACCATACACTTTATTAAGCTTATAGAAACCTAGGTATCTGAACCTCCCAAAATTTAGGATATGCAGGTCGCCCTTATGAGTGGCCTCCTGTCTATCTACTTTGCTACTTCTCTTCTCTCCAAATTATTTCTTGTGTCAGGTAGCCTACCTGTGTCAGTAGATACCTAACTTTTTGTTTTCCTTCTTACAGAGATCTCTAATTATTTCTAGTGATTCATTTGATGTCTGGTCTAGCCTATTCAGGCTACTATGGCAAAATACTATAGTAGTCTATAGGCTGGTTTATAAACAACAGAAAATTATTTCTTAAAGCTTTGGAAGCTGGGAAGTCCAAGGTCAAGGTATCTGGTTAGAGGTCATATTCTGGTTCATAGATGACATCTTTTCATAGAGTGCTCACATGGCAGAAAGGATGAAAGAGCAATTTAGGGCTCCTTTTATAAGGGCACTTACCTCATTCATGAAGTCTCTTTTTCATGACCTAATTAATTAAAGCCTCCACTCCAAATACCATCACTTTGGGAGAATTGGTTTCAATATATGAGTTTGGTGGGGAACACAAACATTCACTCCATAGCAGAACCCCACCAGCCTAATTTCTCCCAACATAGTTAAAGCATGCTCACTGAGGGGAGAAAAAAAACAACAGCTATAGTCATGCCCCAATGAGCTGACCACTCACTACTCTGAAGATTTTGTCTTTTTCCCTGCCTGTCTTTTGCTTGTATAGACTATAGGTTATATAGAGGGTCTGGATAAGTGTTTCACAAAACTTAGTATGCATATGAGTTCCACAGAGAACTTATTAAAATGAAAATTTTAATTCCATAGTTCTGGAGTGGGGCCTGAGTTCTTGTATTACTAATGGGTTCCTGGGTGATGCTTATGGTAATTGTTTATGAACCACATGTTGATTAACAAAGGCCTAGTTAGTATGATTGATTGTGGTCAGGCTGTTTTTGCCCATTTTAGGAGGCCCTGGAGACACTTGTAGCCCAATTGCTGGCTGCTTTCCTGTGAATATGTAGTTATAAGTCTTAGTCCTTGGACTTGGGCTCCACTGTCCATTTCCGGTTAATGCCATAAGTCTCCCTCAGTGTCTTCTTTCACATACATTACCCTACTTCTTCTGCACGTACACTTGCTGCTATTACTTCTGTTTACCAATAAAGAAACTGAGGCTTTGAGAAGCTCAATAACTTCTCCCTTGTTACACATTTTTATGTATAAAACCAAGAAGAAACCCAGTTCTATTCAATTTCTTTTCAACCATTTCTTGCCAATACAGCAATTTTTCACACAATGTCTCATATCCTAGTCCAATTTTCATAAAAACTGCCACAGAATTTTTTCTTCGCTGTATTAACAATACTAATAACTGAACTTTATTAAATATTACTAAGTTTCAGGCCCAGTGCTGAGGACTTTACCTGCAATATATTGTTAATTTTCACATCTATCCAAAGAAGTAGAGGCTAGTATAATTTAGACTTGAAGAAGTTAAGAAAATAAAGGATCTGAGATTAGAAATGTGGGCTTCTCCAAAGCCCAAGGTTTGAACCATAACCCAATGTTATGGTATATATTGCTACAGCAATATATTTATGGTTTTAATTCTATAAAATTATAGATCATTCCAGTGGGCTGTAAAAAGAAGTAAGGATAGTGAAATGGATGTTGGTAAGATGATTCTGCAAATCTAATAAAGCAATGTGCTCCCAAATTACTTAGAATTTTCTGTAAACTCCCAACACTCATTCGCTGAGATGTGATGATAATTTTTTTAGATCTGGACTGTTGCATGGACTTAGTGTTTGTCGTCTTCTGAGATGGTGCTCTTGGAAGTACACATTTTTGGATCTCTTGCTAATTTTTAGTGTGAGTGGTATGCATGTAGTGTGAGATGTGGAAAGTTTAAGCAACTTTTCCGGGGTGACCATGAGACAAGTGTGGGGCTTGACCTAAAATCCAGGTCTGGCATGCACTCCAGGTTATAGCCAACCAAGCTACATTGCATGTCTTTTGGTCCTACCTTTGGGAAAATGTGTGCTGGTTCAGAATCTTGTCTCATAATCTATTAAGCATCCCTCAAAGGAATTGGTTTATTACGTCTCTTCACTGAAGTTTGCACAACAGATACTAGCTTCTGCTCCCTGTACCCAATTGTCAACATGTAATTCCTTAGAAGACATCAGGAGGCCCCAGCACAGGCCGTAGCCACTGCTGGAAACATAAGCCTGCTCTTACTGTGTACCTATATGCTTATGACTGGGCATCCTTTTGCCTTTAATGAGATTTTGCAGTGACAGGATTGGAACAGATTGCTGGCATTATGGCAGCCAGGATATTGTCAGGAGGAACTTGGCAGCACTCGTAGGTGTTATGATGCTGGCTCTTTGCTCAAGGGCAAGAATATCGAAGGGAAAATTAGAGATGAAACAGAGAGTAAGAGGTAATGTCAGAAAAGTTCAGAAGATGAAACTGGGAGTCGTAAATACATTGAAAATTATTTGAGGTTTACATACTTTGAGTCCTTGGTGACTGAAGACATAGCCAAGAATTGCTTCAGTGATATTCCTTCATAAATCTGCATAATAATCTCTCGGCGGGGATTTGGTGAAATTACAAGTATTCATTTACTAAATTGGGTTCAGTGTCTGTATCATGCATGCCATATGAATATTCAGTGCAGTGAATTCTTCCCAAGCTATGTTGAAGTTAACACATAAGCTGAATATAACTCAAGTAGAACTCAAAATTGCATGCTTATTTTAACCTAACAGAGGTCCTAGAGTCTTAAAGAATTGGACCCACCCCCACTCCCAATATGTCAATTAATACTCATTCTAATAAAACAAAATGTAAAGGCTTTCAGTATTTGTATCTGATTTTTGGCATACAGTAGTTTTCTTTATAATAGAGGATTAGGATAATAATACACAGGACTATGAATGGTTCCTTAGAACACAGTGGCAGCTGCCAAGCAGATTCAGGAAGAATGTTTAATTACAATGCTCAGTAATAACAACAAAGGAAAAGTTCAATGAGAAGAAATGACTCTATTATAAGACAGAGGTCTGTGCTGAGTGAAGGAGGTACAATGGAGTCTTTTCTAGACCATAGACATTTGTTGTAGCTAAAGTTGCCTTGGCAGCTGATGGGCACTTTACCTTAAAACTTGGCTATTTTTCTTTTCAAAGAAACTCAGTTGACTTTCCAGGTTAAGCATGCAGAATCATTTCAATTTCAAAAATTACATTCTTTCCTGAACTGAAAACTGTTAATAATTTTCAGAGAAGGATTGATCATCTCTAGTTCTGTATAGAAAAAGAACACTTGACCAGGCACTTTGAGTTCTTGTCTAGAACTCTGTAATAAACCAACGATGGGGTCCTCAGACAACTATGTAATATCTCTGAGCCTCTTTGAAGCATGAAATTTTCCATGATATTCTGATTATTAATATATATTTGAAAATATTCCTTTTAGAACCTCTTTGGTCATAATATTTCATATGAACCTAAAATATAATATGACTTTATATCCACAGTAGATTGTTAAATGCCATATGTGAAATTTTATTGATAGGCAATATTTGTTTGGACCTCTTATATGGTAGTTATTATGCTAAATGTGTTTTACATGCCAAATGTCAGCATATAAGATAGTTTTTTATAGATAGAGTGATTAAAGCACAGAAAGTTTAAGTCACTTGCACAATAACATGTATTTTGTAAGTAGCAAAACTGAGATTCAAGGTCAAGTTCTCTGACAATACCTTTCATTATTCTATACTTCCCTCCTTTAAGACAACTTATAGATACGTGGTGAGTCTTCTGTGTTCATTACTAGTGTGTACTGAGGAAATGGGCTTGTGTTCTTAATTGAGTGTGTTATTCATTTAAAGACATCTGCAATGAGAGATGGGAGATAATTTAAAGGATTGGATTTTAGAGGAACTGAAAGAGGAAGGGTGGAAGTTCATTAACACTGTATTTAGCAATAGCAAACAACTAGCAAGGTCATTTTTCTCCTATTTTTAAGGATATTATTTTGATATCCCTGTGGCTATAAAGCAGATGTGGCAGAAACAGAAACATGCAAATGTGCAGACGGTGCTTGTGAAGACAGCACATGAAAGTGGGTTGCAGATAAAAAGCAAGAAGAAGTAACCTCACTTGCATAGGTCTTTCCAACTGGAGAAAGCTTTGAAAAGCCAATGCAAGAATTTGAGGAAGGAATTAAATATTAAGTCTGAAAGAAGATTTATTTTAACAGAGACAGTGTATACTGACTAGCAGACATAGAGGTTGCAGTTAGAGAATTGGGTGTGTAATTGTCTTGATGATGTAAGATGAGCCAAATCTGAGGACAAGAATTTAATGGTGGTGATCAAGAGACATGACTGTAATATCTGGAAGGAGATCTTCAGTCTTAGGTGGTGAGTTGTCAAGATGCAGTCCTGCATAGAGAATGCCTCTCAATGGGAATTTTTGGACTTGGAGGGGTGGCAGCAGGGAAACCGTGTGCCAAAATCAGCTTGAAGTTATAGAAACTTATGTAGAAGATAAAACAAGATTCCCAAACATGAAATTAGAGAAATTTATTTTTCTCTAAAAAAGTTTAGGTTTAGATCCCATCAAACATGATAATCAGTTATAATGGAAATAACTATGACTTGCCAAAGAAAACTGTAGAAGAATAATACAAAGGTCTTTGTGGATTATTATAACTAATGAGAAAACTGGAGAGTATTTTGAAGTGGTAGAAGGTGAGATTTATTATGTCAAAGCCAAAAGACCAATAGAATATAATTGTGTTGGAAAGCAAGCTTTGGCATTTGGCCTGAAGGGATTAGGGGAGACAAAAGTGGTCAAGGGCAAATTAAACTGACATAAGTTTCTCCTTGGAAATTTGCTTCAAATATACTCCATTAGGAACTGTGTCATTGTTCAGCTACCATAAAAATTAAAGTAAAAATTCTTTGTTCTTAAATTCATAGAGTCCAAATCCAGTACTAGAGGGAAGGTCTTTCTACATTCATAGTATAAGCAAAGAAGAAAATCATGTGCAAATGAAGCTGTCTATCTCACACTATTAGAAGACATATTATATATATATATATTATATATATATAAAATATATATATAGTCTGTTTATTTATTTAAGTAATCTCTATACCTAACATGGAACTCAAACTTACTATCCTGAGATCTAGAGTCATATGCTCTTCTGACTGAGCCAGCCAGATTCCCCTACATATATTTTTTAAATAAAAATAATTCAAATATATTTATTTTGTTAACATTGTGAATGTTCCTGTGGTAGAGTAAGCAAAGTAAATGTAAATCAGGGAGGAAAGAATAAACGGGTCATTAGAAAGGCTCTAATTTAAGAATTTCATGAATGAAGATGGTGTTTATAAAGTTGGAGTACTAAAATGGGATTCTTTTTCCATATGTCCATGTCTCCTACTAAGCATGAATCTGGAAAGTAATCATGGAAATTTACCCATCCAGGATTAGGTGAATCTTCACTATGTTCTACTTAGCCAACTAACAGAGCATGGAGCTCAGTCTCAACGAGGTCAGGAGACTGTGGTCTTCAGTGACTTTACTTAGATTACAAATGAAGCATTCTGATTTCAGGAACTAACATTCACTAGGAGGCCTGGCCCTGTGAAGGCAAGAAATGAAGCTGGAAAATGTACCTTTCGGCCAGAACATTCTCAAACCAGTTGACTTAGATTTTTTTATTTACATGCTTTTGGGTCCAGCAAATTTTTTTCTGGTTCATCTATAAGACAAATGATTTAAAAAAAAGAAAAAAGAAAGAAAAATCACGTTGAAAAACAACAAATAAGTAAAACTAAGCAAAAGGGTGTTTTTACATTTCTTCTCTAGAAATCTCTCCTTGTTAAGGTCACTTTTTCTGTGGGTTTAATTATCAGGTCAGGAAGATGTAATGATAAGCCAGACAAAGGCAAACAGAATTGTCTGATTTAAAAGGCAAGAGTGGTTCATCTTGGTTTCATACATTTTGATTATGATATATTGAATTTGGTGTTTATAAATAAAGTTGGACTAACATGTCCAGACATAATTATTTTCCATACTGCAATCTTTCAATATGGAAATGGTGAGGCAGCATGTCCTTGTCAGCATTCTTTTTAGTTACTCTAAAGGGTACAACTTTTTGGGTTAGATACCTATGCAGACATCAAAATTTTTATCAGATGACTATCTCTGGTTGCTATTGACTTCAGCAGAACTTGGGTTAGCCCTGGTTAAACAGCAATTGGCCATATCCAATGACCTTGATGATTAATTGGTGAGAGTTAAGTAGAGCAAGTAATATACACATTTTCATTTAAAGTTTAATTAGCAGAAGTTAGAAGCTTCATAAGAGAGAATAAATTACAATTAAAAAATAAATATTGAAGGGGCATCTGGGTGGCTTAGTTGGTTAAGCATCCAACTCTTGATTTTGGCTCAGGTCATAATCTCACAATTGGGTGGGATCAAGCCCATCATCACTTGCACTCTTTCTTTCTCAAAATAAATAAATAAACATTTTTTAAAAATAAATAAATATTTAAGAAGCAAAAGAGGGAGATGGTAGGATTTCTTGGAGGAATAATGGATTTAATTCTGAGTGTCAAGTTTCCCATGGCTGAGTGAGACACTTGAAAGCCTTATGTTTACAGGTATTTACTTCAGTGTTAAATATAAATGCCTTATATTTACAGGTATTTATTTCAGGGAACAATAATTCCATCCTGCCCTACTTTACAAATAAATAACATGTTAATTGACCTTGAGATCATGAAATTTAAAGTGCTATATAAATGTGAATGATTCAAAGTTGTTTAAAATGAATCCAATTGAGAGGCATCTGGGTGGGTCAGTCAGTTAAGCATCTGACTTCAGCTCAGGTCATGATCTCAAGGTTAGTGAGTTTTAGCCCCATGTTAGGCTCTGTGCTGACAACTCAGAGCCTGGAGCCTGTTTAAGATTCTGTGTCTCCTTCTCTGCCCCTCCCCGCTCACACTCTGTCTCTCTTTCTCAAAAATAAATAAGCATTAAAAATAATAAAAAAATAAAATGAATCCAATTGAAATAGCATTTTATTTATTTATTTATTTATTTTATTTATTTACTTATTTACTTATTTATTTATTTTAGAGAAAGCATGCAAGTGGGGAAGAGGAGCAGAGGGAGAGACAGAGAGAATCCCAAGCTGATTTCCTACCTAGTGCAGAACCTGAGATCATGACCTGAGCCGAAATCAACAGTCGGATTATCAACCAACTGAGCCACCCAGGTGTCTCTAAATTGCACTTCCAAGGAGTCTTTATAAATGAACAGAATCAATTGAAATTTTAAAAACCATATAGCAAGGCACTCTGACTGAATTACTTTTGAGAAGTTGAGCTTTAATGATTACGAAAAAATCAGAGAAAAGACAGCAGATTAATTTACATTTAAGGCATGGCTCTGTTATTGTCTTGATTTCAAGTTAGAACCAGTATTCCAGGAGTTTCAAATGACTGTTGACATGTGGGAAGAATTCTGAGTTTGGGTTGTAATTTAAGCACACAACATTATTATTAGGTTTTCCATTAAAATGAAAAAAAAACACTTATAATGTGCTTACTGTGTTCGAAACAACATGCTAGGCGCTGGAAGGATGGGGAAGGAAAAAGAGGTCTAGGGACTAGATTTAGGCCATCATGGAGATGTGACCTGAGTCCCCATTTTCCATGACAAAAAGAAGACCTATCAAAATGCCAAAGAAGAGCATGATATGAGAGGGCAGAACACCATTCTATAAAAAGTTTCCAGGGCTTTATTGTGAAATTCTAGTATATGGACTCAAAGTAAGAAAATATGGAATGTCGCCATTGGACAAATTAAGGAGCATGTTGCAATATAGTTCTGCTACTTCTTCCCCCCACCCCTCAAGTTTGTTTACAACCTTAGAGGTTCAGTGCTAAGAATAATGAAGAAAGGGCAAGTCTGAGTTGCTCTGTAACTAGATAGATAAGGCCTGATGACCTTGAAGGATTTGGGATCCTAGAATCTTGAGACCTGGAGTCCCTCAAGATAATTTTTACTTAAAGGGGTCTGAAGACCACAGACAGGATTTTCCACCCTCTAATGAAGAAGGCAAAGTATCACATCTACTTAATTTCAGATAAACTTAGAAGACTTATACAGTTACAATACTTTTCTATGCTGACATTAGAAAGAGAGGCTATCTTTGCCTCTTCACACAAAGCAGGCAAATTTTAGACTGCTTTTCTTTGTGAAAAATGGTATGTGTGTGAAAGGAAAGTAATTTCCCCGAACATCTTCTGGTTGTTACAAAGTCTGTTGAGATACTACATTAAATTTGTTCTGGTCTTTGAGGTAAACCAGAGTCCTTTCTGAGGATGCCAGGAGATTTGTAGAGAGTAAAGAAGACCTCCCATTCATGGCATGTGCTGTCAGTGCTTAATGTTGGACCATTTAGAAACTAGTGAAGTTGTATAATTTTACTTGGGTTTTCTTGCTGGTTAATCCTAGTACAATTTACCTCGTTAATTTGTTCTTAATGAGTTCATCAGCAATGATTTAATACAACTCCAAGGAACAGCTTTCTTTAGTCTTTAATTCGCGACAGTTCCCCTCCTATTTGGCAGTACATTAATGGAAATGGAAAATTGCCTCATTCTAAATGTCAGAATAATGCTGCACCAAAAACAATTCAGTCATGTCTTTCAAACCACGCACATATGGTTCATCACCAAATGTCACTGTTCTTCCCCCTTCCCCCCATGCCCCCCTCCTGCCTGTACCTTCCCTCTTCATTTTCTGTCTGTGGTGATCATTGTTTGGATTAACTTTCTAATTTCTTTGCATGAGCTTTATTTCTCTTGCTGTCCAGGAACCAGTTCTCACAATACTAGTTTCACCTAGATCCGTAGAATTGGCAGAGTTCACAGATCAGGTGACAGCTATTGCTTTTAGTATTGAAAATGTCTTTCATCTGCTCTCAAAATTGAAGAAAAAAAAGTTTATGTGAAGTTTCTTCAAAATCATTTTTGTGCATAATTTGGGGCTGTTTTGCGAAGTTCTCGAAGTAAAACTGTATTCCTCACTCTGTCTATGCTAAGTCAGTTCTTCCCCACACCCCCACCAGCTTTGTGTTCAATCAAGTTTCTCTCTAGACTAGATGCTTCTATTATGAAGATTTTAGTTGTGATTTTTTGGGTTAAGTTCATATGAAAACACCCACAGCACAGTTTTACTTGCACTTAAGGATACAAACTTTTATTAATTGAAAATCTTGATTCGTTAACACTTAAAGGACATTTCAACAGATTTTTAAATTAATCTATAAGCTAGACTATCTAAAGACTGTCCACTTTGTCAAAGGGAAAGTTAAAAGATTGAGCAATTTCCAAAATTATTTATCAAGCATCACTTCTGTGGGCCAACCTCTGAAGAGTATTTTCAATAAGTATCTCTTTCTTAAAGAGATCCTACTTCCAATAATAATTACTTCCAAGTAATAATATTACTTCCAATAATATTTGAAAAAAATTAAGACAAAAGAATCCCCACTCTCAGTTGTGTATATATTTTTTACATTCTTATATTTAAAATATTTGTCTGAAACTAGAAGTTTGAATCTTAATTAACTTATTGGTTTGGCTTTTTATTTCTACCAGCAAGCTGACTCATCTGTGAAGTATGAATATTTTAATTCAAGTAAATGTTTTCTACAGATTGAGGATCACTTGTTTAAGTAGGCAGAAGGTAATCAGAGGGTAATTTGTAGTTTTGCATTACAGAGTTAGGATCAATAGCATCAAGAATGTTACCTGATTTCTCTGTTTTTCTTTTCCTCTATCTAGTGGTAGGTAGTTAAGATATTTTCCAGTTTTACTCTGCAGAGACTATATAATTATTATTATAATTATATATTTTTCAACGATTTACTTAGCATCCACTGTGTCAGGTGCATAATACAGGTTATTGAATCTAATTTTCCTGAAAACAGTGAAGTAAAGGTTATGAAAACAGTTTTCATAGAAGTTTAAAAGGCTGTTTGACATTACAGAAATGGTATGTATTTGGACGTGCTTTTCTTATTCCACACTTTTCCTTTTTTTTTTTTTTTGCAGTATTTACTTTAGAGCATAAAAGAACAGAAGGAGTGGATTATCCATTCTCCTTCATTGCTAACAGTCATCCGGCCCCTTCCATAATGTTCCAGTGACACAGAATTCACATATTTCTAAGGCAGATAGGCTGTTGTTGAACAGCTCTAATGGCAGAATACGTTCATTCTATACAACTGAAGGATGTCCTATACTCTTGCCTATCATCTTTCTTCTAGCTCCTATAATTAGTCAAATCCTTCCTCCATGTGATACTTTCAGCTATTTGAAAACACTGCTGATTCCTTGAATTGATTTCTCCTCTAGGCAAAACCTTTCCAATTCCCTGCTGTAGATTCTTTGTTATAAACTCAGAACAGGGCACAATAGGCCTATGATGAAATCTGAAGCCACGTAGGATAAAAAAGGATTAAATTTCGGCATTATATTTTTTTACCCTATGTAGACTCATAGGGTAGCCTGTGCTGTGTGTGCACCTCCCTAAATTAGGTAAGTTTATGATCAAGTAAAAAATAAATGGCAACATAAATTCCTAGGAACTAGGTCACCCATTTTTTAATAATATAATTGACCTTTTGACCCTAACATGAAACTTTATATTCTTTGTATAATTTTGTACACACTGACTTGGCCAATCAGTGTAGTTTTTGTTTCCATCATTTGATGCTTGAATCCTCTCTTTGCCCTCACATCTTTCTGACATCACCACATTTCATAGAATTTTTTTCTATATTGTTAGTCAAGTAACTGATATAAACGTCAATGTGGGGCATCCTTAAAACAAACTCCTAGAACACAGCCCCATGGGCTTTCCTTGAGGACACCTACTGTTCAACCTGTCTGACTGGCTGTGGTTCAGGGTTCCCTGAGTCATCCCAAACCCTCCAGAGGATATGGAGGCTGCCTCTGAGGCCTCTGCCTCTGTCCCCAGACACCACTTGAATCATCTTCTTCTTGTGATCTTTCACTTTTTTTTTTGTTTTTAAAGTTACATCTGAATGTCAGCCCTCATGTCACTCTTCTAACATAGTCTTTGTTCTTGGCTCTTTCTGTGTGATATTCATCTTTGCTTTTATAGCCCATTTGTTCACATATTATTAATTCATATGTTGAGTAAAACACACAAAAGCATCCTCATATACTGGGGACTTTCTATGTGTATTTAAAAAAATGCATGTCAGTTACTAGACCCTTATGAATATATGAAAGACTTGCTCCCTGGGGTTTCTTTTTAAGGCAAAGTTCAACCAATTGCACCATGCATAGACACAGAGGTTTATTCAGATTCCTCCTTCTTGTCTTTCTGAAAGAGATTCTGAAGAGTTCAGTAGACTATAACTCAGGGTGCTATGTTTTACTCATTTTCACCCACTGCTGGACTGATAGGAGGTGCTCAGTTCAGGTGTGTGGATCTCAGCCAAACTGAATTCTGATAGCTTGTGACTTCATATAATTTCACTTTGAAACTCTTCTATCCTTCTTAATCTTTCATGCTTTTTGGAATGACTATCCTTGGGATGACACCTCTTTTTTTCTTTTTCTCTTTTAAAATCTTGTGTTTTACCAACTGGAGTTCATTTGCCTTGGCCTGATATGCCTTTTCCATGTGGTTGCTATACCCAACATGAGCCCATCATGTCCACAGAATCCTGACACTTCATATCACCAATTACATTCTTTCTGGATGCTCATAATCAAGTTGTAAATAAGCTCAAGATCCAGAAGATATGATAGTTTCAGTCACAACCACAGTAACTAATAACAACAAGCAAATGAACAATTAAATTCAAAGGGGATTTTCTGAGTGCTAATTTTAATATTTTAATCTTTTTTTAAAATTTATTTTATTTTCAGAGAAAGAGAGAGAGGACACACACAAGTGAGTGAGGGGCAGAGAGAGAGAAAAGGGAGAGAGAATTGCAAGCAGGCTGCATTTCATCAGCACAGAGCCCAATGTGGGGCTTGAGCTCACAAACTGTGGTATCATGACCTGAGCAGAGATTGAGTTGGAAGTTTAGGCAACTGTGCCACCCAGGGACCCCTAGTCTTATTTTTTAATTCAGGAAAATAGCTCCAACACTTCCTGAGCTGTGCCAAGCACAGTCACTACTATGTTCATATAAGTTGTCTCTAAAGTGTATGAAAGACTTTCTGGTCACCTACTGCTTTAAGCAAATTGTTTTTTTCCTACAAGTTAATTAGAGAGATGAAATGTAGATAAAAAATATTTGCTACAAGTAGAATGAAATTTGATTCTTCTTTTGAATGTTTCAAGCCATTTTAATGATTCAAGTAAATTTTTATATACATGCATTCACATGATAAGTGCTCAATGATATTAAATAATGACAAAGCTGATTTTCTTTTTAAAGTAACTTTTCATTTCCTGGTTATTGCTATATCAAGTACCAAAATAAACTGTGACATGTTTTATGATTGTTGTTAACTGGCTGGAACCAGCATGTATCAGAGGTCAGAAGCTTATCCTCATAAGAATTTTAAGAGTAAACAGTTTCAGGTTACATGATAAATTCTTAGGCACATACCCATAATGCATACCCATACCTTAGACTTTCTGAGAACTTTTTCTTATGAGATAAGTTCTTCAGCTATAAATAGTAAGGGGTAGTGGACAGAATGCTACCCTAAGAGTCAGGGGAGCTAGATTTTAGTATTGCCTTTTTTTAAAAAAATTATTCATTTATTTATTTATAGAGAGAGAAAGAGAGAGGGGAGGGGCAGAGAGAGAAGGAGAGAGAGAATACCAAGCACACTCCACACCTGTCAGCACAGAGCCCAATGCAGGGCTTGAACTCATGAACTGTGAGATCACGATCTGAGCCGAAATCAAGAGTTGAGCATTTAACCGACTGAGCCGTCCAGGTGTCTTTTATATCATGAATGGATTCATTCCACTGGCGGAGGTGCTGGATTCACTACAATAGGCCAATGGAAAGGGCACATGAGTCAGATCTAATAGGACTAAACTTGCTGGGACAATGGCCTGGATTCTAAAATATAATATCTATATCGGTTTCCTTTGTGTGTCACAACTAATTACCACAAACTTGGTGTTAAAGGAATAGACATTTATTCTCTCATTGTTCTGGAGACTAGAAGTCTAACCAAAATCAAGGTGCCCCTAGGGCCATGGTCTCACTGAAGGCTCTAAGGAAGAACCTTTCCTTACCTTTTCCTGGTGGCCCCAGGCATTCTCTGGCTTGTAGCCAAGCTGTGTCACTCAGTCTCTGCCTACTTCTGCCTTTTTCTCTATTTCTGTGTGCATTTTTTTGTCTCTTACAAAGACATTTTCATTGGATATAAGGCCCGTCCTAGTCCTGCATGATGTCATCTCAATTCTTACTTTCAGTGTGTCTTCAGATGCCCTGTTTCCAAATAGAAGATCTAAATTCTATTTATTTCCCAATTCTAGGTTCCAGGTAGACATGAAACAGGGAGTGGGAGTATACTGTTCAACCAACTATAGGATCTAAAGATACATGGTAACTTTTGATTTAGGCCAGTTTTGAGTCATTTATTGGTCTACCGTTTCATTCATCCAACAATGATGTATTGAAAACATTATATGCCAGAACCGTGCTAGGTATGAGGATACTATCCACAAACAGGTATGAACCACAATTTTATGGAGCTGTCTAGAAACATCTGAAGGGAACCTGCTGCCTATATTCCTAAAGCATAATCTCCATATTGGCTTGACTAGGCATATTTTTTCAGCATGTACTTCAAATAAAAACTTCTGCATTTATTTATTCAATTATTATACGAACTACTCTACTAATACATATGTATATTATATAACACACCCCAAAATTTAAAAAGAATCAATGTAATACAAATAAATAGAAATAAAAATGATAATGTTGTCTTTTGGATCTTTACTGGCCACTTTATGCAAAGCATTCTTTTTTCAAGAATGTTCTGTTGGGGAGCCTGAGTGGCTCAGTCAGTTAAGTGTCTGACTTTGGCTCAGGTCATGATCTCGTGGTTCATGAGTTTGAGCCCCGCATTGGGCTCTGGGCTAACAGCTTGAAGCCTGGAGCCTGCTTCAGATCCTGTATCTCCCTCTCTCTCTCTGCTCCTCCCCCTCATACTCTCTCTTGCATGCTCGCTCCCTCACTCAAAAATAAGTAAACATTAAAATAAAAAAGAATACTCTGTAGACACCTGTTACATTACAATCGGTGACCGAAGTCATAATTCTAGATGATTTCATCTGTTTGGAACAACATCTGAACCAGAACTGAGAATCCAGGAGGCAAATTATAGCCTCTAGGCTATTAGAATATCAAGTGATATCTAGGGTGTCAGCACTTTCCCTCAACCCTCAAGAGCAGACTGAGGATCATGCAAAGCTTCGATCACACCAAAGGACACAAATAAAGAAAGCCAGGGGCCCATCCATAAGAATTCTGTAGTCGTGGTAAAGGTTAGGAAGACTGGTGATTGTGGGTTTGCATGTACTTGGGGCCAATACTCGGTAACTCATACTGGACATAACTCCAAATACACTTCCTACTGTAGTTAGGGATGGTTGGGATATGGATGAAGCTGATCCTGAAGAGTGAATTTCTCTGTTTGAAACCAAAGACAGAGAAATGCAAGAGCAGACGTTGTTCCTGCCTGTGACTAACTTTATGACTTTATAAGAGAAATGTAATCTCAGAGGCCTTACTTACCTCAGTAAAATGAAGGTAATAACACTTAAACTACTTCAAACCAGAGTCTCAGATCAGAAAACTTTTGCCATCTCTTCCAGAAATAAGACTGTAAGATTTCACTGTTTTTCAGTAAGTTAAATGTTTGCAAAGGAAGAGTTTGTTGACTCTTCTAATGATGACAGTTAAAATCTCATACTCCAAGTAGAAGGAGGAGCATTTTCAAGTAAATCTATTTTTTCATGGACTCAGGAGTGTCACAGAGAACAGTAAGCTGTGATATGTTTCCCCAACGAGGTGTGGTTGATTCATAAGTGAATATCTTTGAAGGAAATTTACAGACTAAATACATATGTAAATGCTGCCTTCATGGACTTGTGTTGTTTGACTAGGAACATTGCTGGTTCTGTCCAGTGTGTTTATAGAGGGAGTATATTTGCTGAGAAACAGAGGTAATCAAGAAATGTTTTTTAAAAACAGGCAATACAAGGATGAATCCTAAGTGGTTGGAAGAATTTGATTCTCATTCATTATTATTGAGACTACCCATTTCAATATACTTTTGAAAGTATTTTCTGCTCAGTTTTAGCTATTGTGTTAATCCTTTAAAACTAACAACAGAGGGATGCCTGGGGTGCCCAGTCAGTTAAGCATGCAACTCTTGGTTTCGACCCAGATCATGATCTCACAGTTCGTGAGATCAAGCCCCATGTTGGGCTCTGCGCTGACAGTGTGGAGCCTGCTTGGGATTCTCTTTCCTCTCTCTGCTCTTCCCCAACCTCTCTCTCAAAATAAATAAGTAAACATTTTAAATAATTAAAAAAATAAAACTAACAAGAGAAAAACAACCATAATATCATATTGAGATTTGTGATGATTTTTTAGATAAGCAGTGAAATACTAACATACTTCTGAACAGTTTCACATAATAAAAATTACAGGATCTTCTAAGTTGAATGAGCAATGGATTGGACGTCAGAAGGTCTCTTTCTCCTGCTTCCCATTGGACTCACACTTCCTATTTTTCGTATAAAGTTTCTTTCCCTCTTTGAGTGTCTTTTTTTTTTTTTTTAACTAATTGTTCTGGGGTAGATTTTCTGTAAGTTTCCTGATAGAAACATTCTGTGACTCTGAGTTACTACTAATGTGCTATCATGGTTACACTAAGTGCTTCCACCCTTCATCTGCCTGGCTCAGCTGAACAATTATCTTTCCACTATTACTTTCCTAAGTATTCTTTACCTCTGAGAGAGCTACCTGCTCTTTTCTAGTGTCCCTGCTCTATTATTTATATTCTTACCATACCATGTGGATTAATCAGGGTTTGGAGCAAGATAGATAATACCCGTGATTTCAAGCTGTGTTTAATTCAAGGAATTGGATCCCCAAAGTTTAGAAGGAACTGAAGTTAAAAAGCCACTCTGGACTATTGATTTGAAGATCACACCATCATAGCAGCTACCCAGAGATCAGAAATTTCTGCTGCTCCCACCCTTTCTCCCATGGTCATTAGCTGCTGACTAGGCTCTAGGACATGGAGTCCAGTCACCACCAACACACCTGAATGACCTTGCTTGTCAGTATCAATACAGGGAGAAAGAGGGTTACTACCCCACATTTATTTTGAGCTATCATTTAAGTCCTTGTTCAGATTTTAAACCTTAGCCTCAAGTGCATATGGAAATATAGAAATTAGATTTTGAATCCCTTAAACTAGAAGGAGGGTGAAATCATGGTTAGGAGAGTCAACCCAAATGTCTACCATAGCATGGATAATGCTTGACATGCTGAGCTCATTTATTTTACATGGTTGTTCTTACCAATCTGTAAGCCTCTTAAGGATAGGGACCATACCTTATTAATTTCTGTATTATTAAATTAGGAAGAAGACATAAAAATATTATAGTCCATTCATAAAATGTGTATCAACAGTAAACACTGAGAAAGAGTTAAACAAAGTCATATATATATATGGTAGGCTGATTAAGTCTAGTTGGAAGACCAGTGAAATCTGGACTGGTAGAGAAATCTTAAAAGATTTAGATTACAACATGAGTTGTGTTTTTTTTTTTAATTTTTTATTTGAGTATAAATGACACAGAATGTGACATTAGTTTTAGGTGTACAACTTCTCTAGTGAATCAACTTCTCTATATGTTATGCTGTGCTCACCGCAAGTCTAGCTACCATCTGTCACCAGAGAACTCTATTACAATTCAATACCATAAATTATATTCCCTATGCTATATCTTTTATTTGCATGCTTACTCATTCCATAACTGGAAGTTTGTATCTCCCACTCCCCTTCACCCATTTTGTCCATCCTCTATACCTCTTCCCTTAGGCAACCACCAGACTGTTCTCTGTATTTATAGGTGTGACTTTGCTTTTTGTTTAGTAATTTGCTTTGTTTTTTAGATTGCACATAAAAGTGAAATAATACAGTATTCGTCTTTCTGCGACGTATTTAACTTAGCATAAAGATCACAACATGAGTTTGAAAGAACAGTAGAATTTGGATGGACCCAAAGACAAAGATAAGATGTTACTATGGAGAGACTCCAGTATTAAGCACGGTAAGTCCCTGGAGCTAACTCTTCTCAAGAAGAAAGTTTCTCACATACAAAAATCCTTTTCATCTATTCATTAATTCATTTACAAATGTTTATTAAGTGGTTAATAGATACGCCATCTATTTTTCAGGGGCTGGGGATATAGCAATTAATAAAACAGGAAAAATGATTAGAGAAGTATTGAACTTTGGTAGAGCAGATATTTTCAGATATTGATATATTGTTTGACACTGTTTTTTTATATTTTGGAATAGTTTGTGTGATTGAATAAATATCCTTCCCCACTCCTTTTTTTTCTTACATATGTGGTTCAAATGGTTTCTAATATGTTTGGCATTGTAGAAATTCTCATATAGGCTATGCCAGATGGTCTCACTGTCTAAATGTTTAACAGTTACATTACACTATAATAGATGTTAACACAGTTGTGGAGAGGAGGGTAATAATAATATATTAAGTAAGAGATATGGAGTGTAGTTAGCCTATTTATTCCTTACCCCATCCCCCATCTTTTCGAAAACATGTGTTTAACAGGGAATATAGTACGAAGGAAAGGTGTTAATTTTGGATTTATGTTAAGATTTTATTCAAAGCCAAAACAAAACCTTTCTAGGGAATGCTAAATGAGTTTAGACTCATGTCTGTTTCCCATAAATATATCTTCACCCAATCTGTTAATGAATTTATATAGTAAGAACAAGTATCTCCCTGACTTAATCAGTGTCCCATGGCTTATCTTATCTAGATTGTAATCTCTTCAAGGGGAGCAAACTTTTAAGCTCTGTAAATGCAACCTCAACATTTTCTTTATTTTGTCCACCCTGAAACTCATTGGTCATTTGTGTGTCTATGTCATAATATTGTGTGATCATTCTGCAAATTCTTTCCATCATTTGCCATTTGATTTCTATTTAGTAAACCATCCAGAATATCTACACATTTGGAAAATGTCTCCCTATATTCCTAATCATTTATTAAAGCCCTAAACAAAATTTGTTTCCTAGAGTAAATTTTTGGGTGAGAGACTGTATATTTATTCACTCAGAAGAGTGACATTTATTTTAAGCTGAGAAAGAATAAACAGGATATACTCTGCTTTTATAACAAAGTATTTGAAGCAAATATGACTTAATATTGAATCAGTTCATATTTTTAATTATTATCATTTCTAATGTATCATCTGCCTTTATTTTATAAAGAAACATTTATAATATAAAACATTCAAATTAAAGAAGAATTGAAATATCATGAAGTTCAAACAACAAAGATAACCAATGTCATAATTTTAATGTCTTTCTTTCTAGTCTTTTCATGTAGCTATGATATAAAAGGAAGAAATAGCTATATGTATTCTCAGAGCATTTTTTTGGTTGGTTACAAATGGTGCCTTTCCTCTACTAGGTTATTTTTAGACATTCTACCTTTTTATTATGGCTCCCACTCAGAGCTGTTTCCAGTTTATAGCAATTGGGGTCATCACTCCAGACTTTGTGCTCAGGGAAGATCCATAATTCAAAGGAGAACAAATTCCTAAAACTCCTGGGAAATAACTAGAAGAGAAGAAGGAAGAATGTAATCCCAAATGCGGGTTAAAATTACCTGAGACACTCCTATGGATACATTTCAGCAGAGATAATTTTGATGTGTTAAGGGTGTCAGGAGAGATAGGACTTCAACTTCCTTTAATCGCATCACCCTTCCCCCCGCCAAATTCCCACATCTCAGTCCTTAAGTTTAAAGCTGTCGTTTTGGGAAATACTATCTTCTTCTCCCTTCAGGGTACCCTTGATATTGCTTTTGATCTGCTTCTCTTGAATACGTTTAAGGGAATTTTTGTATGGTGGGGGCATATAAAATACTGATTTTCAGTGATCCTATATGCCCCTAGATGTGGGCTTGATTCTATCAGTTTTATAATTCCATTAACTGATACTCATCTTTGGCACTCCTTAGAATCTTCTCTAGTGATCTTCACATAGAATGAAAGTGTGATCACTGGTTACACATCTCAGGCCTTATGGCCATCTCTGTCAAGTTATATGTTATGGTCACTTTCTCTATGCCTGATAATTTTCTAAAGACCCATGATTTATCTGTGTCTAGTTTATCAGTGAATCCAGCACATTTGTGTGCATTTTCTGATGTTAGTACTATAAGTATTAGCTTTTGTGGTAAAATGTTTGCAAAGAGGGCCACAGTTGTTCTCATTCTTATAAGTACATATCTTTTCAGTGTGGCTTGGTTGTGTCTCAGAGTAAGATGTGGAATTTATTTCTCCACTCCCTGAATATGGGCTTGGCTCATGACTCGCTTTGCCCAATAAGATACATGCAAACAAAGGCTTGAAATGTGTTTGCCCATTGAGGCTTGCCTTCTTTTCCTGTCCTAGAAAACCTGTTGCTATGTGAACAAGCCAGATTAGCTTCTTTTGGGGAGCTGAGCCATGTGAAAAGAGGCTCACTTGTCCCAGGTTAGCTTGGCCTGGGTCATCCAGGTGAGGCCACCCTAGACTCTCCAATCCTCAGGGAGCCAATCCAGACCAGAATAACTGCCCAGTCAACTTACAGAATTGTGGTCAACAAAAAATATGCTTGTTTTCTTCCAGACAGTTTCTTATGGGAGTAGTTTATTATGCAGTAAAATTGAACAGATATAAAAATTGGTACCAGAAGTGGTAGGATGCTGTAACAAAACTCAAATCATGTAGCAATGGCTTTGGGATAAGATTGGAAATGGAGGCTGAAAAAGCAATGCAGAAACTGCTGTCAAAGCCTGAAAAAAAGGGAAATGAGCTGTTAGAGGCTAGGAAAGTGGTGAGGAAACAGCAATAGCCAGCTAAAAAGATAATCCATGTTATGTAGCCATGAAAGGGTTGACGTAGCTGTCCTAGGATTAAAAATGTACCTTGTAGATATGCCTAAAATGATATTATGGCCAAATGGTTAAAGCATCCATTGGCTTCTCCTCACTGCACCTTTTATGATACTGCAAGAAAAAGATGAGCTAAAGAAAGAATGATTTGGCAAGCAGAATTTAGAGATGTAGAGGGAAGCCAAATTTCTGGGTTGGAAAATAAAGCTGTTTTCACATCCAATCTCTCCAGACGGCAAAAGATTCTCAAAATAAGAAATGGCTCCTTGATAAGGGTAAATCAAGTATATGGCTATCAGATCCTTTAAAAGTCCTCTGGAAGAGTTAAGTTGGTGCTTAGCAGACTCTTTCAGCTGGACAAGAGAGCTTTCGGTAATTTTAAGGGTACTTTCCTATATTATCCTGACATGCTGCTTAAACAGGGAGGTGTCTGTTTCCAAAGAAATTGTGGATGTAGACTTTGGAACAAGAAGTGGACTTGATTCTGCTTCATAGGGGAACTTATAAAGCTTGGTGAGAGATTATTCTAAAGAGAAGAGAAACAGTTGGAAACCAAAAGAAGCCTCTGAGCCCCAACTTTCTATGGATAGGACTCAGGCTTTTAGAGAAGCACTGAACAATGGATGTGGAGATTAAAATTGGACTCCAATTAAGGAAAATGCCCTGCTCCAGGAGAAGAGGCCCTTGTTAAAAATTATTTGGCAATATTTCACAATAGCTACCAATGAGGGTGGCTGTCTATACTTCTTTCTTCCCATTTTGAGAAGTATCTATTGCTGTTAGCTATTCTTTCTCACTATTACATCATGTGTGTGTGTGTGTGTGTGTGTGTGTGTGTGTTATAAATAGCTTTACTTCTAAGTCTTTGGATAAAGAGGAGTCACACTTCAGGAGCTGTACCTGAAGATCCTCATCTGCACTTGGACCTTATTTAGATGAAAATCTTATACTTCAAAATGAATATCATGAGATATGACTTTTGGGGAAGAGAGAGAATGTATTTTGTATGTGGGAGGAAAGTTTATTCTGTGGCTAGTGGGTAAACTATGATGGATTCTTTGTAGAGATGATCACAATAATTCTTGCTATATTTACATACATATCTCTTTGAATTGTGACTTTGCCCGTCTTTCTAATAAGAGGTGGAATTTTATTCTTGCTCCTTTGAATCTGAGCATAGCCATGTGACATGCTTGGCC
Source organism: Cryptoprocta ferox (assembly GCA_028646485.1). Lineage (NCBI taxonomy): Eukaryota > Metazoa > Chordata > Mammalia > Carnivora > Eupleridae > Cryptoprocta > Cryptoprocta ferox. Next base: position 72,985,387 of record CM053567.1, on the reverse strand, counting down.
AATAAGACATGAGGAAGACACAAATCCAGGCATGTAAATGGTTATACATTAAGACTCACTCTCTGTGGCTGCACATGTCATTCTTTAACAAGGATGTGACAGTCCTGACCAGAGACCACATGGAGGAGAACCAGGGAGGAGAAGCTCAGGATTGCCAGATTGGTTGGCAAGGCCATCCTGACCATCTAGCTCCAGCTGAGCCAAGAGCTGACTGCAGCCAGTTGAGTGAGAGACATATAAATCCAGCAGAACTACCCAACTGATCCCAGCACAAATTGCCCATCCACTGAATCATGGTGCAATCATCGTGTGTTAAACAGCTAAGTTTTGGAGTTATTTGTTAGGCAGCAAAAGCTAATTGATACAGATTCTTCATTTAAAATGCAATTTAAAGTGCTATATCTGCATAAAATTACTTTTTTCATGAACATTACAACAAACAATTTACCTTCATGTGCTTCAGTACAGCCTTCTTATCTTGAATCTCAAGAAGTTCTCTTAATACTTTACCTACTTTCCTTTCTTTGTTTAAGGACCTTAATGTTTGATTTTGGATTCTCCTTCAAGGTGCCCTTGTAATTAAGTAGTTTTTGACTTGTTTAAATTTGACTTGTCACATTAATAGAATTCCCACTTTTCTTCCTGGAAAATTCTTTTCCTCCCTAAAATGATTCCTTGCCTTTATACCCTCCTTTTTTTAAAATGCCTTCTTTCCTTTGCCAGTTAGCCATTTAGTGTTTATTTTCAAATGCTTGTTCTTTTTGGGCTGAGTCAAACATTTTTCCCGAGTTTCCAATAAGCTGTTCTTAAACAGTCTCCAGACTTCTTCATGGTTATTTACTTTCAGAACTATTTCTTTCAGGATTTTTTTTCCTAAGAAAAGCCCAAATTTTGTCATAGTTCCCTTTTCTAAAATTGACTAACTTCATGATGAATAGTTTTGGTTTTCCTTTCTTGCCAGAATGTTGGACTTAATCACGTAGTAATTGCTGTTAAACAAGCACTCCTTGAGAGACAACATCTCTCTTATGAACATCCCTTCAGATTAACAAAACCATTACCCCCCCCCCTTTCTGAAGGAGTTGAAAACCAAGGCTTGCCTGTCTATCTAAAACATATTCTTGAGCTGTTGAGAAGATTCAGATGGAAATGAGGTAGAGGGGAAAATAATAGTTTGTTACTTATTTTGATCCTTTTCTGATTATTTAGCCCTCCCTGTAAGGACATACCTTTATAGCACCTATATTACAGTTATTTGTAAATTCATTCTATCTTCTGTACTAGACTCAAGACATTTGTGAATAAGCTTCAGGTTTCCATTATCTTTGCATCTCACAGAGTGAACCCAGGAAATAGGAGTTACATTATAAATATCTGAATAAATGAACAATTATCAAACAAATTAATGAATTCATCCAAACTATGACCTTGACCAAGAACTTCTGTAGTGGGAAAAAGCTAAGTTTGTCTCAGATAAATGGCCCTCCTGAATGAAATGTTTGCCTCTCCACAGTTGTCTAGTCTTGCTTTCCTACCTTACTGCACCTTTCTTAAATAAAACAGAGGGGGTTAAAGAAATAGAAGATCCATAATAACAAATAACATCATTTCTCCCCACTCCCCACTCAAAAAGAGTTTGGGCCTGCTGTACTTACTTCTTCTGCTGGTAAGTTAGAGAGAAATCTGGAAGATGGCAATAGCACATGGCTTGAATCTGTTTGACTATCCATTAAAATAAACAAAGTAATGAATATGGTAAAACTAAACACTCATATAAAAAACATATGAAAATATATTTTCTGGAGCCTCCAAATATGAGTGGTGACCAACTACCAACAGTTCACAATACAAGGTATTCATATCTGTGTGGGGAGAAGCACAAGGAATACAACTGGATATCTGTTAGTTCTGAGAATGGTGAGCAGTAGGCTAATTGAGAATAGCAGTCAGACAGAACATGACAGTTTTCCATAGAATCCAACTCAGAGAAGACTATAATGAATTATATTATCATAAATTCTAATGGTGCTTGAGGCATCTGGGCCTATAAACTCCCAAAATTATTAAAACAAAACTATCTTCCAGGGGCACCTGGGTGCCTCAGTTGATCTGTGTCTGACTTGGGCCCAAGTCATGATGTCACGGTTCCTGAGTTCGAGCCCCAAGAGTGGGGATCTCTGCTGAAATCTCAGAGCCTGGACCCTGCTTCGGATTCTGTGTCTCCCTCTCTTTGCCTCTCCCCAACTCATGCACATGCCTGCACGCGTGCTCTCTCTCTCTCAAAAATAAAAATAAACATTAAAAAATTTTTTAAAAAACTATCTTCCAAAAAAAAAAAAAAACCAAGAAAGGGAAAAAAAGGGGTGGTGGTGGCTGGGTGGCTCAGTCAGTTAAGTGTCCAACTCTTGGTATCAGCTCAGGTTGTGATCTCTTGGTTGTGGGATTGAGTTCTGTGTCAGGCTTGTGCTGAATGTGGAGCCTGCTTGGGATTCTTTCTCTCCTTCTCTTTCTGCCCCTCCCCCACTCTCTCTCTGTCTCTCAAAATAAATAAATAAACTTAAAAATAAAATAAAACAAAGCTATCTTCCAAGACTTAGCCCTGTACTGAGGAGAAACTTCTAGGAGTAGAATTCAACGAGCAGAATAAAAGCAATAAGGACAAAAAATGAGACAGTCTAGACACAAGTGAGGAAAGAGAAGAGAAATGTACCAGATTATCAGAAAAACTTCTTTACTTACAGGGATTATGGTTGTATCCAATCTAGTGTAGTGACTAAAACAAGAGAATAAAAAGAATAAGATTTCTACAGAAAATGAAAACATGCAAAAAATGACATCCCCTCAAATATTTGAAAATTGTATGCTAATTGTAATAGGCATAATAATGGATAAAGATATTTTCATCTTAATCCCCTGAACCTGTGAATATGTTAGTATTCATGGCAAAGAAGAATTAAGGTTGCAGATATATTCAGATTGCTAATCAGGAGTAAACTAAATAAAATAGGGAGATTAGCTTGAATCACTCTGGTGAGCCTAATGTGATGTCAAGGGACCTTATAAATGGATGAGGGAGGCTAAAAACAGAATTAGAGAGAAGGTAGCATGAGAAGAACTTGGTCCAACATCACTGGCTTTTAAGAGGGATGAATGAAGCTATAGGCCAAGGGATGTAAGCAAACTCTAGAAGCTGGGAAGAGCAAGGAAACATAATCTCACCTAGAGTCTCCAGAAGGAACTCAGCCTTGTTGGAACCTTAAGTGAGTTAACACAGTGAGACCAAATTTGGACTCTGACTTCCAGAACTGTAAAATATAAATGTGAATTGTTTTAAGCCATCAAGCTTGTGGTAATTTGTCATAACAGGGATAAGAAACTAATACACTAATATTTTAAGATTACCTACAAAAATTAAGGAAATAATAGAAGCTATCATAATTTTTTAAAACATAAATAAAGTAGTTGGAGAAAAAGCTAGATTTGGGGGGAAAAAGGTGACAGACTCAGAAAAGAAAAAGAAACAAGTCATCTCATAAGTAAAGAAGAGAGTACAGGGGTGCCTGGGTGGCTCAGTTGGTTAAGCCTCTGACTTCAGCTCAGGTTATGATCTCACGGGTTCATGAGTTTGAGCCCCACATTGGGCTCTGTGCTAACAGCTCAGAGCCTAGAGCCTGCTTTGGATTCTGTGTATCTCTCTCTCTCTCTCAAAAATAAACATTAAAAAATTTTTAAAAATAATAGAGTAAAAAGGTTATGAAAATGAATAACACTACTGATAATGCCTTAATAGAGGTAGAAGATGGAAAGAAGGAAAATATTAAAAATTAGTAAGGGGGTGCCTGGGTGGTTCAGTCAGTTGAGCATCCATCTGACTTTGGCTCAGGTCATGATCTTGTGGTTCATGAGTTTGAGTCCCACATCAGAGTCACTGCTGTCAGTGCAGGGCCGGCTTCCAACCCTCTGTTCCCCTCTCTCTTTGCCTTTCCCCCTGCTCAGGATCTCTCTCTCATAAAAAAAATTAGAAAGGAGATTAAAAAGAAATTTGAAGGAAAGTGATAGAGATTCATAAAGAAGGTTCAACACATTTATATATGAGTCATTATATGAAAAACAAATCAAGGGAACAGAATATACTCTAACTAAAAGTTTTTTTTAAATTTCTTAAAATAAAATATTATTTGCAACTTATTAAAATATATACCGTATACTTGGGAAAATCTACACAAAAAGGCAAACATCAAGGCATAGTTTAGTAGAAATACTGGATTAAACAATCCCTTGTGCATTGAGGTAAAAAACAAAACCATACATAATGAAAGAAAATAAGATTATCATTAGAGTTTTCCACAGCAACACTTTATCCCAGATATGGAACAGAGTAGCATTTAAGATACTCAGAAGAAAGAAAATTTAAGACACATTTTCTGTGTAGACAAAACACTGTCAACATAAAAGCTGCGAATGAACGCCTATGAACATGTAGTGATTTAGGAAATATTATTTCCATGAGCTCTACCTGAGTAATTTACTATAGAATGAGATTTAGCCAACCAAAAGATTAGAGAGTTTTGAAGTCAAAATGCAATGTCTGTATTTTCTTGCAATGTAGATATGGAACAATGATTAAATGGAGAGGGGAATGCAGAGTATTTTTAAAAGGAAGATTGCTGATTGCTTTAATAGTAATAACCTGGAATAAAAGAATATAACTTCATTTTGGATATTGTGCAAAAAGTAGGGAGAAAGGAAAGGTTACTAGCTAATTTCAACATAGCTCATAGTGGCGAATCAATAAACAGTAGCCAAAAGCAAATTTAAGGGTAGTATAAAAAGATACTAATGTACATTTTAATGTGTTAGTATAATGCATTTGTGTACATATTATGTATATATACATATATCTTTATGTAGGAAACAGACATAGGACACAAAATATTGATATGTTGATTATATCAAAAATATGTAAGTTTAAATCAACCATTGAAGAAAAAAAAATTTCAGACTGATTAACAAATCATTATTTATTTATTTATTTGTTTACTTATTTATTAGTTTTTATTTATTTATTTTTGTGAGAGAGAGAGCACAAGCAGGGGAGGGGCAGAGAGAGAGAGAGAGAGAGGGAGAGAGAGAGAATCCCAAGCAGGTTCTACACTGTCAGGATGTAGCTGGATGCAGGACCTGAACCTACAAAACATGAGATTATGACCTGAGCAGAAACTAAGCATCAGATGCCCAACCGACTGAGCCACCCCGGTGCTCCCAATTAACAAATCATAATTGAACACTGGGGTGCTTGGGTGACTCTGTAGGTTAAACATCTGACTCTTGATCTCAGTTCAGGACTTGATCTCAGGGTTGTGCATTCAAGCCTTGTGCCCAGCATGGAGCCTATTTAAAAGATAATAAGTGAACACTATGATGCATACTACAAATCCGAGAAAGTAGAATTAAGACCAAATGCATTAAGAAATACAAAATAAAGACTTCATTGTGCTAATGGCTACATTTATTCAATAACATAGTACCAACTTTCATAAAGCAGAAATTACATTAATAGAGAAAACTTTGACCATCTAAGTCAAATCAAGTGGACAAGGTATTGGTAAAGTGGTAAAGCTATAAAAAAAAAGTATGATATATTCAATAAGGTAGATATAATATATTCAACAAAGTAGATCTTAGATGAGAGATACATATCAAAATTAATCCTGATAATGGAGGAGACACTTTCCATCAAGTGGACATGGGATATTTATGAAGTTGACTATATCAAAGTACAGAAAAAAAACTCAATTTATTAAAAAGACTAGAAATAATGTACATATGTTTAGACCATAATGAAAGAAAACTTAAAATTAATAACAAAATCAAAACCCAAAAGATACTTTTATTCAGAATTTTTTTGAAAAAAATCCTAATAGATCTAAAAGAAAGTGAAAAATAAAATTATAAAATTTCTTTATAATTGTAATGTAAAAACAAGACATATTTGAATCTGTGGGAAACAGAAAGAAGTTATCAGAAGAAAATTTATAGAATTAATTATTTATCTAAATAGCAATGTATTTTAAACAAACATATGAATTTCCACCTCAGGATCTTAGGAAAATGAAACACACACACAAATAGAAAGAAATTAGTAAAAGTTAAAAACAAAACTGATGAATTAAACACCAAAAAGTTAGAATTATTAATTAAAGCTAAATACTAGGCCTTTTAAAAAAATCAACAGAATCAACAACACAGGCAAAGCATTGTGTAACTTACAAACAAAAGGAAGAAAGCACAAATATACAAAATCTAAAATGGCAAGGAGAAAATAGTCATAATAGGAGAAGTTTAAAATAGAAATAAGAAACTACTTTGCATTACTTTACAGAAATAAATTTTAAAACTTTGAACAGGGTTCTGTGAACTAGAGGCTAAATCTGACCAGCTGTCTGGTTTTGTAACTAAAGTTTTATTGAAACACACCCATTCTTTTATGTATCGTATATGGCTGCTTATCCTAAAATGTCAGAGTAGAGTAATTATGACAGAGACCCTATGGTTTGCAAAACCAAAATATTTACTATTAAACTCTTTAAAGAAAAAGTTTGGTGATGCCAAACTGGAGAAATTTATACTTTTCTTTTTGGAAAAAGTAGACTTTGAAATAGCCTTCATTTGAAACAGAATTCACTGATTATTTTAGGAGAAATACATTAAGTGCTTAAAAAGTTACTCCACAGGAAGTGTTATTCCCTTCTCCCAACTGAGAGACACCCGGAGGCAAGGGGTTATTCACAAGGAGGATCCACAACAAGTATGCAGCCCATGGAGACTTTGTTTCTACATTCTTGAGACTCCCCTTCCCCACTGGGAGACAAACAGGCAGCCCTATTAGGTGAATCCCACCATCGTGCGCAGACTGGCGTGTGAAGCTTCTTTAATTCTGCAGCCTAGAGACTCTTCCTCTACCTAGTGGCACCAGGTGGCCCAGAACTTGAAGCTTTTTCTGTCTCCTCAAGCAGCACCATCAAAGACCAGTGACACCCTTACAGCACCAAATAAACTAAGCAGATCAAGAACACTGCAAAGGCTGAAAATTAAATTGTCATGGAACCACAGTCAATGAAAGTAGACCAAGATCTACTTTCTAAACCTGACTACGATGACTATCTCTTAAAATAAAACATTTAAACAACTCAGAGACTTCTAACATAATTGCCAAAATGTCCAGAATGCAATTGAAAATCACCCATCCCCATCAGACCAAGAACCAGGAATTCACAACTCGAATGAGAAATGATAATCAACTAATGCCAACACGGAGATGAATATTAGAATTATCTCATAAGGACTTTAAAGCAGGAATGATAAAAATGCCTCAACATAAATTACTCATTTTCTTGAAACAAATGAAAAAATTAGAAATTCTCAGCAAAAAAATAGAAGTTATATATAAAAAAAGACAGTATAGAGCTGAAAAATATAATAGAAAAATATTTGAATAAACGCAAAGATACACCTTTATCTTGGATAGAAAGTCTCAAAACATAAAAATGTCAATTTAACTTTAGTTAATGTATAAATTTAATTACATTCCAATTGTAATATTTAGTTTTTTTAATGTTTTATTTATTTTTGAGAGAGAGAGAGACAGTGTGAGCTGAGGAGGGTCAGAGAGAGAGGGAGACACAGAATCCAAAGGCAGGCTCCAGGCTCTGAGCTGTCAGCACAGAGCCCGATGCAGGGCTCGAACCCACGAACTGTGAGATCATGACCTGAGCCGAAGTCAGACGCTTAACCGACTGAGACACCCAGGCACCCTGCAAATGTAATATTTAATACATGGACGTTGAGGAAATAAGAATGTTGATTGTATGCTTGGCTTTACTATGAAATAATCACTAATTTTTAAAGAATGATCATTATTTGATGGGTATAATTATATAAACAAGTTCATATATTTTGGAAACAAATAGTGAAATATATAATAAATAATAGAATGTTTAACATATACTTCAAAATAATTGAGGGTAGCAGGCATTGGGTAGGGATGAAATATGATTAGTATACATTAATTTATTGATAATTGTTGAAACTAAATGACAGGTACATTTGGTCTATTATACAATTCCTCTGCTTCAGTGTGTGCTTGAGATTTTCCAAAATAAAAAGATTTTAAAATATGTTCTCAAGATCTAAGGCTTGCTGATTTCTGTTTTGCAGGGGGAAGTAACATAGAAGAGGCTGGCATTTGAGTAAGATGGAGGTAGGAGAAAAAGAGCAAAAGAGAGGAAAGGTAATCACAGGAGCCTGCAGGGGCACTAGTGAAGATAACTCCACCCTAAGTATCCACAATCCACAATTTATTAAGGATATAACCTCAGAAAAATGACACACCCAATCTTGCTTAAAAATGGCTTTTTGAAAAAAAAAGAGAGAGACTCAAAGGAAATCATACCAAAATTTCCTGTAGTACTCTTAAATTTCTTTCAAAATCACCCTTAATATTTTCTTCCTTTACCACCTTTTTTCTTATTGTTTCTCTTCTTTAAGTGCAATAAAAATAAAGAGATAAACATTTTAGCATACTTTATTGATTTTCTGTTTTGCTTGGGGACTAGTATTGTTTTCTGACTTTTTTAGTGTAATTTGTTACCTATTCATGGGTAAGAACTTGTTTTCCAAAGACAGACTGTATATTTGACTCCAGCCTCCATCTCATAGGAGCTGTGTGACTTTGGGCAGATCACTCACCCTTTTTATGTGTCAGTTTCTTCATCTGTAAAATGGAGAAGTGCTAGTGCTTAAGATGTGGTTAGAATCAATATACTTATTGTGAAACTAAGGGAATTTGGGACACAATCTGTTCAAATGCCTGTGGTCTTTGATTATTCTCAGTGCATGGAAGTCATGGGCAGTTTATTTCTTGAACCTAAACTTGGAACTGAGCATTGATGGTATGGTATTTGCCTCTATAATTCTCCACTATCCATCTTCATTAGTTTCCAGTGACTGGTGTAACAAATTACCACCAACTTGGTGGCTTACAACAAAAGTTTATTCTCTAAAAGTTCTGGAGGCCAGAAGTCTGAAATCAAGGTGTAGGGCAGGGCTATTCTCCCTTCGGAGGTCTTAAAGATAAATCCTTCCTTTCTTCTTCAGCTTCTGGTGATCTCAGGTGTTCCCTGGTGTGTGACTGAGCTATATCACTCCAATCTCTGCCTCCCCCCACCTTCACATAATGTTTTTCTCTGTCTATTTAAACATCTTAAAAAGATATTCTCACTGGATTTAGGGCCCACCCTATTCCAATATGGTTTCATCTCAATTTCTACCTGAAGTATATTTACAAAGACCTTATTTTCAAATAATTCCACATTCTAGGGTTCCAGGTAGATATGAATTTGGGGGGACACTATTCAACCCACTATAGTATCTAAAGATACATGGTAACTATTTTGGTTTGGCTTTCTTGGCTTGTGGTTGTATCACTCCAATCCTTACCTCCATTTTCATGTCATCATCACTTCTATCTTTCTCTTATCCTCTGAATGTCTGTGCCAAACTCTCTTGGTCTCTTTCTTCTAAGGATACATGTGATTGTATTTAGGGCTTACCAGAATTATCTAGGATAAGCTTTTCAAGAATCTTAATCACTTGGGGCACCTGGGTGGCTCAGTTGGTTAAGTGTCCGACTTCGGCTCAGGTCATGATCTAATGGTTCGTGGGTTCGAGCCCCACGTCGTCCTCTGTGCTGACAGCTAGCTCAGAGCCTGGAGCCTGCTTCGGATTCTATGTCTCCCTCTCTCTCTCACCCTCCCCTGCTCACGTTGTCTCTCTCTCTCTCTCTCTCAAAAATAAATGAAACATTAAAAAAAGAATCTTAATCATATCTCTTGCCATATAAGGTAATATTCACAAGTTCTGGAGGTTAGGATGTAGACATATATTTTGGGGGGCACCATTCAGGTCACTATACCATCTGAAAGAGTCACTCCTCTAACGAGTTATTGAATAAGAAGACTAGGTAAACACATGTGGAAACTCAAATTTGGAAGCATCCATTTTGGAAGCAGATGAACAGTTTGCCACCTACCACACTAGGCTGTGACAATTGTGAATCCAGAAAATGTTGGTGTTTTGAATTTCTATCACTTGGGTCAAGGTCCACTGAAAGAATGCTGTCCTGAATTCTAAGAACATAGCTTCATTACCTTTGTTTGGCTACCTGACTTCAAGGTGCCCCAGCTTGCTGAACCACATTCCTGACTCATTCTGGATGTTTTGATTGAGATTTAGATGAGTGCCCTTGACATTTTTTATTTTGCTTTACTTTTAATTACAAAGGTAACACATGCTTCTTGTTAAAACTTGAAACAGTGGACATTATATGTAAAAACTGAATACTCTTCATCCCTTGTCTTTAATTATTTTCCTTACCCTAATACCACCACATCTCCAGGGTAGTCATTATTATCAGTTTGGCATTTGTGTTCCCATGCCTTTTCATGTATACGTAAATATATATAACCAAAATAGACTCAAACCATACGTATTATTTTGCAACTTCTTTCCAGCTATCATTTCTTTAAACTTTATTAATAGGTCTGTTTAATTTATCAGGAAAAAAATTATTCTGAAAACTAAGTTACTACTTCTAATATCACCCATCTATCGTAACAATCCAGGTGAAAAATGCTAATAGCTAACGTTAGCAATAGAGTTTTGAGAATTGACCAAATAATGGAGATCCAGATGTAAATTGGGAATTGAGTAAGTGATTCATACAAGGCTATCACCTTTATTGGTTCCTATTTACTGGTTAGGAAGCCAAGTGCATTTCTTTTACTTTGTTTTGATAGGAAGCAGTCATCTACTTTACTTCCAATTTAAAATGCTCTATTATAATCATGAAGAGCAACCCTAAAGACTTCTCAATTCTATTAAACATTTCTAGTTCTGTTATCACATGCATATTAGTTAGTCTGAAATTTGCCCCAACAGCAATTTCATGTTGCTTCTTTCTCATGAAAAGATTGTTTCACTATTATTATCTTTCAGCATTGTCTTCACTACATTCTCAATAGCCTATGCCTTTACTAAGGTCTATGACATCCATGGCACTGGGCTAGGATATACAAAGAGATGTGAATTAGCCATTCTTTTCTTAAAAGCTGAAAATCTGGATGGGGAGAGAGCATATAAAATAGTTCTAGTATCATAAATTGGTGAATTCATTCATCAAGTTTTTTTTAACACTTTATGCTAAAAAATATGTATATCAGCCATTTTTTTGGCTCTGAGATAAAGCACTGAACTAAACAGACACAAATTTCTGCCCTCAAGAGCAATACTCTAGATGGGGAACAAAGCAATTAACAAGAAAAATATAAGGTACATTAGAAGATTAACAGAACTATGAAGAAAAATAATAGGGTAACAAGAATGCAGAATGTTAGAGGTTTTGTACATGCAATTTTAAATTAGATGGGCAGTGTGGACCTCACTGAAAAAGTGATATTTGAGTGAGGACTGGAAGGAAGTATGAGAGAAAGCCATGCCAGTATCTAGGGTAAGGACATTTTATATAGAATAGATAGAGCAAAATCTCGGAGGCAAGGTAGTATCTGATGGTTTCAAAGAATAGCAAGGTGTTTAGTACTGTGGAATAGAGGAAAAAAAGAGGAAGTAGCAAGAGAAGAGGAAAGAGAGGTCATAGGGGGCCAGTATCTTGCTCTTACAATGTCAGAAATAGGGAGAGGTTTTAAGTAGATGGGTAACACGTTGGCTGAAAATAGACTCAAGTGCGAGCTATATGAAGTTGAATGATCAGTGAGGACACTGTTGTAATAATTCAGGTGAGGCATGAGAGTGGTTTGGACCAAGGTGGTAAGAGTAGAGAAAGGGAGAAGTCATCAGATAATGGAAACATTTTGAAGGTAGAAACAGCAAGATTTTCTGATGAATTGGGGCTAATGTGAGACAAAAAGAGGATTACTCTGAATTTTAGTAGGTTGGACAATTGGAAAAATAGAGTTGCTGTTAACTGCCAGGCATCAAAGTTAGGAGTTCAATTTGGCACATGATAAGCTTGAAATGTTTATTAGACATGCAAGTAGAGATGTTAAATAAGCAATTGGATATAAAAACTACAGTTCAGATGAAAGGTTTGGCTAGAGACAGAACTCTTACAGTTTACAGGGTAGACATGGTCTTTCTAGCCGTGACACTGGGAGACATAAGAAGATATAGAACATCAATGTAGAGAAGAGGTCTGAGGACTGAGCCATGGAAAACCCATGAAAGCAACCAGTAATGGTCCTTGAGGCAGAAGGAAAACTCATGAAGCTCTGAAACAAAATATTTCAAGGAAGAGAGAACAACTTTGTCATATGTAATTGATGGATTAAGAAAGAGAAGAGAAACAAAATATACATAAGTATGGAAACTCTTTATAGGAAAGCAAAAGGAAGAGAAATATGGAAAGGGCTAGAGAAGAAGGTGGTCAGGGACTTATTTTAGATGGGAGAATTAGCAGTACAGATGAAACATTCTGTTTCATCTCCAATGTTTTTAATGCATTGTGGATTTGAATGTGTAGAGAAAGAAAACTTTTCTTTTTCCTCCACCTATCTTATGTTTGTAGGCTGGGGCCTAGTAAATTAGATTGACAAAAGACAGAGAAAAACAAACAGAAGTTTATTAACCTGTGTATCACACATACACATGAGAGTATTCAGTGATGAGTGATTCAAAGGGGTGGTTAGAATTTGAGCATATATAGCATCTTAAAGAAAGAACAATGCATTTTTAGAGAAGTGACAAGACAAAGGAAAAAGACTGTTTCTAGGATAGCAAATGGTGGGAGGGTAAACACATTTGACGCTTGAACAACAGGTTTGAACCTCATAGGTGTACTTATACATAGATTTTTTTAAAATAAATATAGTACAGGACTATAAATGTATTTTCTCCTTTATGATTTTCTTAATAACATTTTATTTTCTCTAGCTTACTTGATTGTAATAGAGCATATAATACATATAACATATGACATGCATGTTAATCAATTGTTCATACTATCCATAAGGCAGCAGTAGGCTATTAGCAGTTCAGTTTGGGGGAACCCAAAAGTTATATGCAGATTTTCAACTGCCCAGAGGGCAGGTGCCCTTAACACCCATATTGTTCAAGGGTCAACTGTATATGATGGAACTAATGGAAGATAAAGGCTAGATAGTGAAGTTTCTCATATAGAGTCCTCTGGTACTGTCTCTGGGTTGATAAGGGTTTAGAGCTGACTCTAGTTATTAACGTGGATCTTTCTTGGTGGAGGGGGAGGAGGGACACCTTTACCAATGTATGTCCTGCCTTTAGGCAAATAGGAAAGCAGCTTTTCTTTTATCTGCTTTTTCCCAATTGCCTTTAGCTCTAAATAATCCTTATGAAGTGCATATTTTGGTGTAGCATACTCTGTTACCCTTCAAATGCCTCTTGAAAGGGCATGTTCTCTTCAGTTCTCTATGCCCACTGCATACCGCATACCGTCTTTGTCTAGCCCCGTAGGTGTTCAGGTTTGCAACTCCTGAAGGAAACAATATACCTTTGTGGATTTAATATTTGCAGTTGTGGTATTTTAACCCTGAAAGACATGTACTCATTTGTACCTGTACTGAGGCTTTCTGTCAGTTTTTTACAATAATTTTTTGGTGTTTTGGAAAATTATAAAACTAAAATTTGTTTATAGTAGATAATTTAGAAAATACATAAAGGGAGGGGCACCTGGGTGGCTCAGTCATTTGAGCATCTGACTCTCGATTTCAGCGCAGGTTGTGATCCCAGCGTCATGGGAGTGAGCCTTGCGTGAAGCCCCACGTCAGACTCTGTGCTGAGACTGCTTAAAATTCTGTCTCTCCCTCTGCCCCTCTCCCCCACTCATGCTCTCTCTAAAGAACAAAAAAAAATTTTTTTAATTAAATACATAAAAATAGAAAAAGAAAAAGGAAATAAATATTAACTACAAGTTAGCGTGAAAGATAATCCTCTATTTACACTTGAGCATATATGCTCATAGACTTTTGTAAATTTTTTTCAATGAAACCAAATTTAAGAAAAATAGAGTCATACTCTAAATAATTGTTGTGTAATTTATTTTTTACATTCAACATAGTATAAAGTCTTTTGAAATAAGTATTCTTACTATATCTTATGTAGTGATCTATAGTACCATTTTTCTAAGGACATGGAATTCCATCGTATGGAATGATCGAAATCTGTTTAATTGATCACCTGTTTAGATATTTATCTGTATATTTATTTTTCTTTAATTTTTTTATAGTTTATTTTTGAGACAGAGAGAGATAGAGCATGAGTGGGGGAGGGGCAGAGAGCGAGAGAGGGAGACACAGAATCTGAAACAGGCTCCAGGCTCTGAGCTGTCAGCACAGAGCCCGATGCAGGGCTCAAACCCACAAACCATGAGATCATGACCTGAGCCGAAGTCGGCCGCTTAACTGACTGAGCCACCCAGGTGCCCCTATCTGTATATTTATTTATTGTGACTAAAATAATATGACAATGAACACCTTTGTGGCAGAACTTTGCATGTGTTTATTCTAAATTAGGATCGAAAGTGCTGCAAAGCTGGTGTGAAAAGTAAGTCACTTGGCCTCAGGGTGAGCTGGCTGACTTCCTCATGCAAAACTTTATAAAGCTCTGTTGTTTTATTAAAATAAATTACCTCAGTCAACCTTCACCAAAAGAGGTAAATATTATAAAACATGTCTTTTAAAAAATAAAAAGTGTACCTCCCATGTAATTTTTCCTAATCTTTCTTTAGAGTTTGTAAATAAATAGCACCATATCTAACTGGTTCCTTTCACGCATCAAGTCTTAGTGACCATCTATTTCCAGGTTTTCTCTTATTGCTCAGAATTTAGCAGGCTTACTTGTCAGTCTTACTATTTACGCTATTGACATCTGTATAGATGGCTGCGTATTTTGGCCTCGGCTTTTTCCTGCAAGTTCTCACACCTGTCAGTTGTCTGATTAGGTGAGTTACTTAGTCCTTTCCACTTTTCTCAAATATGGCATAAATTCCCTTTCAACCATTCCGGAAGTGTTTTAATTAATTAAAGTCTTAGCCACTTTCACACTGAACTCTACCAAATTTTTGAACTCTGGAGATACCCTACATAATTTTTATGCAGTTGGTGCCCATCTCTCCTACGTAAGTTCCTGGTGCCCCTTGTTCAAAACAGCAAAAAATATGCCATTAAAGACTCGAAAATACAAAGCTATTTCCCCACAACCCACATTTCAACTTGTTATGGCACCTTTATCGGCTACTTAAAATCATTCTAGGTGGAGGAAAAAATTAATATTTTAAATTATTAGCATGAATGTTACTGTTCATCTTTATGTTGTGCAATGCCAGTTTTAAAGGCAAATATAAGAATAGCAAACACAAATGTGGAATTGCTGAAATTACACAATTCCTATTTTGTGGTTCACAGGTGCATATATATTTTGTACTTACCAGAAGCAGAAATGCTGGACAAAACTAACTCAACTGTTCTATTTTCTCACGTGGTGATAAAATTACATTCTGCCAATACTCTCTACCTTTGGATTACTTATGAGTAAGGAAGAACTGAAAGGAGAAGTTGGCTTTATCTTTCCCTTTCCTGTTGTGCTGTCATTTTCACCCTAAATGGTTGACTAATACCTGGAAGCAATACAAGTAGGAAAAGATATCATAAGGTTCTTTGGCCACTTATGTTTCCTAGAATGCCACTCTCTTCTGCATTTGAAGCAAATTCTGGTTCCAACAGAAAGTGTGGCCTGTCAGGGTATCAGCTTGCTCAGTGGAGGATGCTACCTACTTAACTGTGTCCTGGCTTTGAGTCTTACGGACCTCCATATCAGAGGTCTCTGTTCATGGGGCATGTAAACACTGTGGGAGAACTGAGCAGCAAGAAATGTCAAACCTACATATTGCACTGGTCTCTTTTGCTCAAACATAAGCTTCATTGCCTTATTAGACTTCACTTCCAAAATACAAGTTCAACGGTAAAATTAGTAAGAATTTCAAAACCCTGACCACATAGCATAAAGCCAAGTCTGCGGCCCTTCTGACCCTTAGGCCCCATGTGACTGTTCAGGTCATATCCCCATGAAGCCAGCCCTGGTGCCAGCATTTTCAAATATTTTCTTGATATTCATAGTGAAAAAAAAAATTATATCCTCTTCTTGTGCTGGATTCTCTTCCTAGAAAGCCACCTTTCTTCAAAGCTACAATTACCAACTCTATGTCAGCAATGTCCACATAACTGTATGTTCACAAATACTTGTATCTTCAGCCTATAGTGTGCTTCTGAATTCCAGAGCCATGTATCAACTATCCACCTGACATGTTTACTTGCATATCTCAAAAGGACATCAGACTTGAAGTGACTAAAACAAAATGTATGAATGCTCTTTTCATTGCTTTCTTTCCCCCCATCTCACCCCCAACATTTCTAGATCCCATCATCTTCCAGTGCCACAGGTTTCAATGAAAGAGATCACCATTCAATCAATTACTCAAGTCAGAATTCCCGAGGTCATCCTTAACACCTCTTTCTTCTCACCCTCTGTGCAATTCCAGCATGATTTCTAGTTAGTTTCATTTTCTGAATATCTCCCTCATTTCTTTACTTCTCCTCTCTCTCTGTTGTCACTGCCTCTACACTACAATGGCATCCTAATTGCTCTTCCTAAATTCATTCTTGCCACATAAGGTCTGTTTTTCATGTTTCAGCCAGAACGCTTTTGCTTTTTTGCTTTTAAGTACAAATCTGATTTTCCCACTTTCCTGAAGCTCTTTATTGCTTTTAGTTTAAAAAGAAAATCTTCCATGTGACGTGCAAGGCCATATGTAGACTGACCCCTACTACATCTTTATTGTATTCTAGTTTGTCTTCCTTGCATTCTGTATTACAGAAACACCAACATTTTAAAGAGTCTTAAATACTCCCTGTTTTCAAGCCCAACTTCAGGGATTTTGAAACATGTCTTCCCCATGTCTTGGAATGCTCTTCCCTCCAGCTTATGTATTTGAATACTATTCTTCCTTTAGATCTCAGTTCAACTACCAAATACAATAGTAATGAATTCCCTGATCCCTGAGTTAATTCTCCATATTATATAATACCATATTTGTCATGTAGATAGTCCTTTTGCAAGTGTATATTTACAATAACTTATAATGCATCATTTGTAAAGTGTTTTTGATCAAAATCTATCTCCTCCTCTAATGAGTATGTTCTGTCGAGTCAGACAGCATATCTGACTCACCACTGCCAACTCAGTGCCTAGCCCAGTACTCAGCATGTTGAAGAGACTAAATAACCATGTCACATCAATGAATGACCACGTACTTTGTTCCAGGCATGATTCTTGGCACTTTACACTTTTTATCTCATTATCTCATTACCTCAGACAACCATATAAGGCAGAGTCTATTATTATCTCAATTTTATAGAATCTGAGGCTTAAGTCACTTGTATAAGGTCATATAGAGTATAAGTAGCAGAACTAGAATTTGAACCCGGAGAGTTTGTTCTTTCTTTCTCTTTAATGTTTTTTTTTTTTTTTTGAGAGAGAGAGAGAGAGAGAGAGAGAGACAGCGTGAGCAGGGGAGGGTCAGAGAGAGAGAGGGAAACACAAAATTCGAAGACAGACCCCAGGCTCTGAGCTAGCTGTCAGCACAGAGCCCGACACAGAGCTCGACCCATGAACCTCGAGATCATGACCTGAGCCGAAGTCGGATGCTTAACCAACTGAGCCACCCAGGCGCCCCTCTCTTTCTCTTTAAACATAGTGAAAGAGACCATTTAAAACGGACTTGAGAGGGGTGAAGGAAACAATGAGTTGAAACCTGAACCAGCATTATGGAAAGAATCCTATATGGCTTATTTCAAAAAATTCATCAAAGCTTCAGATAATAGAGATAAATATATGATTCCATTGTTAATGCCCAACCCTCTTCACCAAGATATTGGGAATCACTTAAACAGGACCAGCAAAGGAAGGTCTATCTGCTAGCCTCTGGAATAGACGTTTTATTCCCTATCCTGCCATTCAGTCATCCTTTTCCAAGTCTTTCATAAAACGTGGCCCAGCCTGATCTAACCTCACCCTTTTCATGTTCCCATACCGATAGATCCACTGCTGAGAAGTCTAAGTATCCATTCAGCAATTGCTCCAGAGCAAGGCTTTAAAGTACAAGGTTTTCATCAACTAAAAGTCCTCCAGCTGTAGCTGTTTCTACCAATGAGCAAATGCTGAAACGCAGCTTGCCTTTGCAGCCTGCCCTGCCAAGTATATCTGCTGCCAAAGCTGCCTGGGAATGTCTTCTCAGGTCCACACACAGAAGTGATAGGAGTGATTTCAAATATCTTTTTAACTTTCTGCAAGGAGAATAACACTGCTTTGCTGCGTGCCACCTCAACAGGGCTTCCTGCACCATGTAAAATATGTAAAATTACCATTATTTTCCGGGCACTTCAGAGGCTCCACTATTCAACAGTTTCTTTGTCAGCAGCAGGGCAGTTAAAACTGTCACTACCAGCCTGACTTGGGGCTTGTGCTTTAACTACTTCATGACTTTTGGGGGGATGTGTGTATGGCAGGTAAATTTAGTGATGGTCTAAAAAGTAATTTTCTTTGGCTTTTTAAAATATTGATTATAGATACTTCCTCTTCATTTCCCAAATAATTCCAGTTGTCCATATTGCCTGGTTTGCCCAGCGACTGCAAAGATCTTACAGCCTGGAAAGTCAATAACAAAACCCATAATAATATATGGAAGCTTGCTTTTGAGAATGGATGTTGAAAATAAATATGGAAAAAAAGGGGTCAAAATAAATTAGGGAATAGGGTTGGCTGCAATCTATATACACCCACATAGAGTTACTCACAAAATACGGTTTTAATCTGAAAGGCAGTAGAATCCTCATGAATGGACATGGGAGAAGGTGGAGATGCAGCAGTTAAATATTTTGTTAGCAGATTGAACTGGCTGAAGGACAGAGAGCTTAGAGGTTGGAAGGACAGAAAAAAAACAGGTGGCAGGAGCTAATATGAGGCAGAGATGAATACAATATTCTTTTAAATAGAGCCCAATAAATATTTTTGTTGTAATTTGAGCTGTGGTGAGGCACATATTGCTTTGACACTTACACCTTCCAGCACTGGTGATGCCATTTGTAGTCTATGAAACTAATAAATGGTTTCTGATACGCACTTTCAGTGCTGGCATTAACATATAGGGAAATAGTCAAGGCAAAACAAAAACACAAAGGAACTACTGTAAAAATATTGTATTATTTGGATTCAATCACCACCAATCTTGCCAAATCCCTGCGGATTTCCATTGTCCTGCATAGCAAGAATAAAGGAAAATATAGGGGTTGATGCCAAATTGTTTTAAGTTGAATGTTTTTCAATTTTTTTTCATGAGATGTCAGTAGTTCTTTAAAACTCAGTTAAGAGTTTTGCATTATTGTTATTTTTCTCATAACGTACTTAAGAAATACATACATTTCAGACTCTGCCTTAGTTATTTTAGTCACCATTTTCAAGTAACTGATTTCATTTGTGAATATGCTGAAACACCAAAAAAAAAAAAAGGATAAATATTGGTGTGAAAACAATGCTTTCAATGCATGGGTTCCAGACAGGAAAAGCTCTTGGTCTTTTCCTATATTTGATCAATTGGCTTGTCTAATCCATTTGACTGTGGAAGGTTGGCCTGACATGACTTCAGATTAGTTTAATAGGGATTATGGTGGCATGAAGTGTAAAACACCATGCATTTGCAAGTACAAACATGCTTAGAAATTCATTTGTCTTTTGGGGGAGGCTAGTTCCAACTCCAGCTATATTTACAAACAGATTCTAGCCACAGCCGAGCAATTTGGAGCTGAGGAAAGTAACTGTGACTGCCTTTCCTTAAATCCACAGGGCCTTTGATTTCTGCCCAAATAAAGCAGGCCTTTGGCATCCAGCTCTTTTAGCTGGCAAGATATCTGCATAATGTCTGCAGAATTTAGAATGGCCAGGAGGGTCAGGTCAAAGACAGCCAAATTATGATATCACACCCATAAAACCTCATCAGTAGTGACATACAGAAAACACTTAGTGAATTGCTTTCATTAGTTTATCCTTATTAAGAAATTCTAAGCAGTGTCTTCATTCTTGGCAGGTTTCAGATTCAGCCCTTTCCCCCTTCCTTCATTCATTGTTTTTCCTTAAAAAGAACAGGCACCATTGGCACTGATTGACAGTAGTTGAAGACATGTGGCCTGGGAGAATCTAAGATGCTGGAACTACCCAGGAGGAATGTGTTTTTTGCCTCTGGGAGAACGAAAAACTTTCCAGAACCTCTAGTATGGGTTAGTATGAGAGCTATTCCTGCAGGGAAGTAAAAAAAACCTGACTATAGAGAATTCTGTATTCCTCTCTTCTCTAGAAACAAGGACAGGAGCTCTGACATACTCTGGGACTAGACCCCAGCCTGGCCCTGGGTTGCAATGATCTGACTCTGGAAAGAGGAAACAGGGATGGTTGTCACACTGTCAGGGAGGCAGGATCGGGGAAAGGGTGGGACATGCAATTGAAGACAGGCCCAGTTTTCTTCAGGTCATACATGTTTCTAAAGCTGAAAATCTGGCTGGTCTACAAAATCGACATCAGAAGGAACTGAGGGAAGTGAGAAGGACGGATAGGAAATGTTTCCAGGTAACCAGCTGACCCTGTTGAGAATTCAGAATGACATTAGTGTGGGGGCAGATATTCAGAAGACTCAGTGCCTTGTCTGCTTGTCTGATGTGAGGTCTGGGAAGCATGACCTGAAAGCCTACCTCAGGAGGCAGAATTTATAAGCTATTACAGTGTCATGTGGAACTTTCCTATATAGGTATGTAGTGAGAGAGGAGTGCCAGAAAGCTGAGACCAAGAAAGGCAGAAATGTGGAAAGAAGATTTATCAGAGCATATTTAAGATTGGAATAAATAGAGAAAATGTTTCTTTTTAATGTTTATTTATTTTTGAGAGAGAGAGAGAGAGAGAAAGAAAGCGAGAGTGAGCAGGGGAGGGGCAGAGAGAGAGAGGGAGCCAGAGAATCTGAAGCAGGCTCTGTGCTGGCAGCACAGAGCCCAACAGGAGGGTTGAACCCAGGAACCAGTAGATCATGACCTGAGCCAAAGTCAGTAGCCCAATCAACTAAGCCACCCAGGTTCCGCAAGAGAATGTTTTGAATATGAAAGAAAGGATCAAAGATGTTGCATTGTTTCACAGACAAATTTTAAAGTAGCAAAGATATAATTTATGTAGTGCAAATGAATCCTTGTTCTTTTGTGCTTTTTACTTACTGTGCTAAATTTTATTTCTCAGATTGTATACTTTGAAAACTCAAGTTTTTAAATATTTTAAAAATCCTTTAGTTATTAACGGAACTAACTGAGCTAGGGTATTTTGGCTAGTTGAAAAGTGTTCTTTTAACTTAACCTTGCTAGTCACTGGCCTTCTTAAGGACTTCCACGTTAAATAAGCATGTCAAATGGATCCTCATTAGTGACAGGCATTGATACAAGATGTTGGGCAGGGAATCATGATGAGGGAAATACCCAAGTGCAAATGTTAACCACTCCAAGGAGGGATGAAAAAACCAAAATCCCCAAAGCATGACTTAAAGAAATCAACTGTGAAGACAGCAGCTCTTTCTCCCTGCTATCTTACTGATTTGACCAAAATGTTGTCCAGAGAAAGAGTCCTACACTAAAGTAAGAAAAGACTATCATGATTCTCATCCAGATTCAATGTGAATGAACCAAACTAGAACTATGCTCTGATTTTCTAAGGATCAGAATCTTAACTCTTTCAGCACTACCATATGAAGGCTTAAATGCATTCATGCTAATTCCTTCTAGGTGAAGAGTCATGATATTCAATAACAAGAGGTAATGCCAAGAGATGAAAAGACACAGCTATTCAACACAAAACAATGCAAAAAATTAAAAAAACCCCACAAATATAAGTAAAGGAGAAAAAAGTACCCTGATGAGAGACCTTGAGCAGTCTGGGGATTTGAAGTCTAGTACAGGTTCCACTGCTAAACAGCTATAGAGGAAGGGACTAACTGACTCTAAGTTCCTTTTTAGTTCTGCATATTTTTTTTTCAGTCTAATTCATCTTCCTAAGAAATACAATCATGAAAAGTATGAGAACTTGCCATTTGCAACAACAGGGATAGACCTACAGGGTATAATGCTAAGTGAAGTAAGTCAGAGAAAGATAAATACCAAATGATTTAACTCATCAGTGGAATTTAAGAAACAAAACAAATGAACAAAGAAAAAAGATACAATAAAAAAAGAAGACTCTTAAATACAGAAAACAAAACTGGTGCTTGCCAGAGGGGAGGTGGGTAGGAGGATGGGTGAAATAGATAAAGAGGGTTAAGAGTACATTACACAATGAGCATTGAAAAATGTGTAAAATTGTTGAATCACTATATTGTACACCTGAAACTTACATAACACTGTATGTTAATTATACTTCAATAAAAAAATAAAAAGAGGGGACCCTGGGTGCCTCAGTGGGTTAGGCGTCCAACTTTGGCTCAGGTCATGACCTCACAGCTCCTGTGTTCGAGTCCCGCATCAGGCTCTGTGCAGACAGCATGGAACCTGGAGCTTGTTTCAGAGTCTGTGTGTGCCTGTCTCTCCCCCTCCTCCATTCATGCTCTGTCACTCTCTCTCTCAAAAAGAAATAAACATTAAAAATTAAAAAAATTTAAAAAAAAGAAGAAAATACAGTTTGAAGGGTGCTTGGGTGGCTCAGTCCGTTAAGCAGCCGACTCTTGCTTTCAGCCCAGGTCATGATCTCAGAGTATCATGACTTTGAACTCCGCGTCGGGCTCTGTGCTGGCAGAGCAGAGCCTGCTTGGGATTCTCTCTCTCCCTCTCTCTCTCTCTCTCTCTCTCTCTCTCCTCCCCCACTCAAGCTGTTTCTGTCTCTCTCAAAAACAAACAAACAAACAAACAAACTCTTAAAAAAGAAAAAATACAGGGGCACGTGGGTGACTTAGTCGGTTGAGCACCCGACTTCAGCTCAGGTCATGAGCTCATGGTTTGTGAATTCGAGCTCCACATCAGGCTCACTGCTTTCAGCCTGTCAGCTTAAAGCCTGCTTCAGATCCTCTGTACCCCTCTCTCTGCCCCTCCCCCACTTGTACTCTCCTCCACAAAAAAAGTAAAAAAATAATAAAATACAATATAAGAAAAAAAGAGAAATACAGTTTGAGTCTCAAGAGCACTGAACATCAGTAA
Source organism: Cryptoprocta ferox (assembly GCA_028646485.1). Taxonomy (NCBI): domain Eukaryota; kingdom Metazoa; phylum Chordata; class Mammalia; order Carnivora; family Eupleridae; genus Cryptoprocta; species Cryptoprocta ferox. The sequence continues at coordinate 72,962,018 of CM053567.1, read as the reverse complement.
AGAGTGAATTTGATTTCTTTTAGTTTTAGGAGGGACTTGCCATTCTGTATAAATAACTATTTGAGTTTTCTCTGATGCATACCCTTTTATTTTATTATCTTGAAAACTAAACTTGTTGGTTTATGATTTTTGGAGAGTTCAGAGGTAAAGTTATTATACTGCTTAGTTGTGTTTATTTTCAAGTACAAATGATGAATCTGCCTCCGGTCCCAGCCCCGTTACATCTTCATTGTGGTCAGCTGGATCTGTTAGGGGTCAGTTATAGAGATTTGATCTAACTTAAGAAGTACGTTGAGGTTTTCTGTTCACAGCCTCTTTTTATTTTAAAATATTCTTTAATGTTTATTTATTTTTGTGAGACAGAGTGAGACAAAGGACAAGCTGGGGAGGGGCAGAGAAAGAGGGAGACACAGGATCTGAAGCAGGTTCCAGGCTCTGAGCTGTCAGCACAGAGCCAGATGTGGGGCTTGAACCCATGACCTGTGAGATCATGACCTGAGCTGAAGTCTGACACTTAACCGACTGAGCCACCCAGGTGCCCCATGTTCACAGCCTCTTTTTTAAACAAAAGGGAAAACCCACACAAGCTTATGTGAGCTAGTATAACAACATTTTTGGTTTTACTATTTCTATTTTTCTTCCTGGTGGTAACGGGAAAAAGAAATTAGAGAACTCTGGATCTATGCTCCTCGATTTTTATAACTAGTTTGCTCTATTAAGCACATTTAAGTAAAATGAAAATGAATTGCAGGCTAAAAGCAAGCTTTCTGCTTTCAAGAGTATCTTGGCTGATGATTCTGGGCAGCACTGAAATAGAAACTCTGCAAGACACACTACATAGGAACCAGTGCACTCTGCAATTCTCACATCTCAAGAGAAATGTAAAATGGCCTTGCTCTTGTTGTGTATATGTGCACAAAACAGCGACCACAAAACACCTCCCCTTTCAATACCTTTGAAAAGTTCTGTATGTTGATTGAACGGGGAATTTGATAAAAATGACAGTTTTTCTTACCACAGTCATTAGGAAAGTGTAAAAATAAAAATAGTGTGTTTGTATATGTGTGTATGTGCTCATGTGTATTCATACACACGTGGGGAAGAGGTGAGGAGATATTCAGACTCAGGTTCTCTTGGTGTGGATCAGTAGATTAACATTTGACCACTCTAAATTTATTTAATGTTTTTAAATTTATTTTAAGAGGTGGGGGGTAGGAGCAGAAAGAGAGGGAGAGAGAGAATGCCAAGTGCTGATGGCGCAGAGCCCAACACGGGGCTCAAACTCATAAACCTTGTGATCATGACTGGAGCCAAAATCAAGAACCAGACACTTAACCAGCTGAGCCACCCAGGTGCCCCAACCACTCTCAATTTCATAAGGGTTTCCATCTCCAGAAGACATAGAAGTAATATTCACCATTTGGCATCTGTTTAGCTTTGCAGGTTTACCTGTCAGTGGGGTTTGTGTAATAAGGCTTCTCTCATCTCCAGATTGTTCTTGGTAGTTTTTTGCTATGTACTGCCCAAAAGTTCCTTATTTAGGGAAATCTCCTGGGATACTGATAGGATGCAGTGGCTAAAGATGGCACACACCATCACTTTGTCCTTTTGGCTTTTAAAGGTATGATTTCTCCCATTTTGTTCACTCTGGAGTTAGATGACAGGGAGCTGGTTGTGCTTCTCACCCCTGTGTCAGGCCCCAGACACCCAGATGGATATTCTGGTGCCTGGAGGAGTTCTCATTCAAGACCTAATCAACAGGCTTCATTGACTCACACACAGGCTGCAATGTTTTTGCTGGGGGTTGGTTTTTTCCCCTCTCATTCTTTTATTATTTCCTTGGCACCTCTAATATTGTGTTGAAGATCATCTGAGACTGAGACAGAATGATGCGTGATGGGAGGAAATTGGAACCGAATATATTTACTGTACTGGCACATATACAACACATTTCTAAGGCTGACAGACTTATCTGAAATAGCCTGTTTTTCCAGGTCATAGCATATTCCTTTAACCCCTTCCCTCCTCCCAAAACAAGAATGTCAGAAGAACTTTTAAAAATTGCCTTAATAGCTGTATTCATATCAGATTGAATATATCCATGATGACTTTCAACAAGAGCAGGCACACCAGAGGTAAAACATTATATTATTTAGAATAGATAATATGAAAATGAGAAATGAAGATATTTTCTGTTTGAGGTATTCTGAAAAACAAAACAAAACATGTGTCAAAAGGTTATAATTCTATTTCTTGCTCCCTTATGCACAATTTTCCTGGCCTTGGAAACATAGATATCATCCTCAGCTTAATCAGAAATATATCATAAAGCTGAGTTTAGACAAGGATGGTGTGAGGATGGATGGATTTGGTGGCGTAAAAAAGTCTGAACAGTTGGACACCTGGGTGGCTCCGTTGATTAAGTGTCCAACTTTGGCCCAGGTCATGACCTCATGGTTCCTGGGTTTAGTTCGTGGGTTCCAGTCCCTCATTGGGTTATCTGCTGTCAGCATGGAGCCATCTTGGGATCTTGTGTCCCTCGCTGTCTGTCCCTCCCCCACTTGCACCCATGCTCTCAAGGGCGTCTCTATCTCAAAAATAAATAAACATTAAAAAAAAAAGTCTGAATAGTCAACTCTGCTGGGCTGGGGAGTAAGTTACAAGAGACTGTCAATCATTCTCTTTAGTGAGTTTAGTACAAAATGGGTAATGAAAAGCTAGAAGCAGAAAACCTTTTCTATGCAGACATATTTTGGATATGTGTTTCCTAACTCATACGTCAAAAGCAACGAGAAAACAGTAGCTTGTAAAACTGCATAATCTGAAGATCTTTTCTATTCTCTGATTTCAAACAGATTAAGAACACTTTTTAAGTTGTTTTTAATGTTAATTTTTTTTTAAAAGAATGCTTGTTTTTAAATGAGGAAGGAAGGCTTTGCTTGTGTAAATGACCTCTGAGGGTTCTGAATACCAAAGAAACTAAGATATTGAAGGATGGTTGGAAGCAATGAATAGGAGGAGGTATATTAAGAAATAAAAATCCATATACATATATATACAAAATATGTACATATACAAAATTATTTGGATCACTTCCTTTGTTGCCAAATCACACATCCAAAAAAGACTCAGACTCAGAGAGTAAACCGAGGTTTTCCCCTTTTTCAGTTGGATAACCTCAATTTCTGTGTATGCAGAGGTGGGTCAGAGACAGCTGTGAGCTGGCATCCTGGGAAACTTCATTACTGCATTGGCATCATGGGAATTTGCCCATTCTGTGCAAGACAATTTGTTAAATCCCATTCATGTGTCCAAATGCATGATTAGGGACTTATAGTAACCACCCATGTTCACACATCTATCATTCAGACACAAAACAAAATACAAAACACCAAATGTCTCTAGAGTTGAGCCAGATCTTTCTTATCTTTGAACAATCAAAACTTATAAAAAGCCTCAGGGAATTGAAATGATTTATGAATGTTCAAAGTTGCTAAACTTTTGACAATCATTCTTGCTGAAACAAAACTGTCTACATTATCTTGTATTACCATAAAGATTTTGACAAAAAAATATTTGTTTCCAAAAAAAGAATATTGTTTTCTTGTTATTTCTTTCCCTTCTATTTAGACATTACAATTAAAAAAAAAGTTTGTGTTTTTTTTCTTCTGAAAGCTGTTCTAAGTAAGAGCATCTGGGAGAAACAGAACCTTCCCAATGCAATGCAAGTAAAATCTCTGTCCTGGTCTGGTCTGCAACTTACATCCTGTTACCAGGATGACCAAGTAGACATTCATTACCTCTTAAACTACCGGAGAAAATTGTAGGTTTTAGAATATGTAGATAGAATATGTACATTCAAGTCTGGTGAAAAGAATAGTGTGGGTTAAAAAGCCTAGCTAACTCTTACTTTATTGTGAAAGCTCCAGGGTCCTGCTACTATTTCTTTTTCTGCCATGCATATTTTCAGATAACAATTAGTGGAATATCACTGCTGTTTATGCTCATGGAAAATTAGCAAACAAATGTATTATTTTCTAAAGCATTCATTTATGGGTAAATCTGTGGCTCATAATCAAAGGGTTTTATTTGCTTTTTTAATCATGTGGTTTCTTAAGAACAGTCAGCTGTCACATTTTCCCCCCTGGATACAGAAACTGGGAGAGGAGAGGGTGCAGAGCAGAGAATTGCAAAGAGAAAGAATTATGATTTGTATTTTCTTTACTCATTTTAAGGTGAAACCAAAAGTGAAATGTGGTAAATGAAAAACATAACTAATCCATTGTGGTTAAAGACTTCTTGTTTTGTCCTCAGCATTAATTTCAGATTATGAATGTTTCAATCTTTTGTGAGATCTTAAGGCCCTCCGTTAAGAAATAATTGTTTCATTAACGTCTGATTGAGCATCTTGTCAGCCTTAGATGACAGAATGTAAACACCTAGAAAATCTCCAGACCAATGTTGATATTATTGTTGACAGCACCATTCTTCCAGATTTCAGTCAATAATCAGTGTCTTTAAGGCATTCTTGTCTGGTGATGGTGAGATTATAAATTGGTGCAAGCATTTTGAAAACAGCTTGGCAGTATGCTGTAAGAATATTAAAACTCAATTCCCTTGAGTTAGTCATTTCTCTTCTTGGAGTACAACATAAAGAAAAAGTATGAGATATAGAATACATAGCTCAATTTGTTGATTTTTATGTAAACTGAGGATCCCCAGGTCCTTCAACTATCTGGGATTATCCTTTGCCTTTAATATCCAAGTTAAATAAGTCAAACTTTCACTCATAATAACTACAGAAAATCCAATGACTTTCTAAATTCTCAAAGACTATGGTATGAGGTTGAGGTTGGGACAAGAGATACTTATATAATTACGTTGGTTGTCTGTTAAAACTTCTCCAAACTGCTACAGCAGGACTTTACTGAATCCCTGTGACATTCCATACCTGGTTTTCCATGTCATACAAGTCTTGCTGTTACATTTCATGTCATTTCCATTATTATCCCCAGAATGCCTAAGGTAACTGAATTTTTGGGAGTGATGGAAAGGATTTGCAAAATGGGATAGGAAATAACTTAAAAATGGATCTGGGTCACATTATGCTGTGAAGGCTGGTTGGCCATTCCAGAAAATCCCTTCCTGGATGACTCTCTCCTTGGGCTCCAAACAGTCACTCTGTTAATAGGCACTAGTCTCTCCTTTCAAAGCCTCCTTCCCATTCCCTGGTCACTCCAACTTCCTGTTTCCCTCCCCCTCCCTGGCCTTGTCTCCTTTCCAAGAACCACACAAAGGTGTTCCAAATCATTTTTTATCTGAAAATAGCTTTCCCTCAGAGAAAATACACTTTCACTTTATGTTGTAGAACAGTTTAGATTCTTTAATTTTAACATCCCCATTCTAAATTTTGTCAGGGACATATCTTTTGTTTTTGTTTTTGTTTTTTTAACATTTTAGTTTTAAGTAATCTTTACACTCAACATGGGGCTCTTGAACTTACAACCCCAAGATCAAGAGTTGCATGCTCCACTGACTGAGCCAGCCAGGCATCCCTTGCCTGGGACCTATCTTATCTTTTGAACCAAAGGGTCTATTAAATGTTATTGTCAAATTCAGGAGCAATTCTTTTCTAAAGCTGAATTACATTCTCATTGCTCCCTGCAAAATTTATGAAACAGAATGTTTTTCTGATGTCCTGATAAACTGATAAAACTAAAAGTAGTCTGGAAAAAAACTAATATTCCCTCAAAATGAAAACAGTTAGTCAAATTAAAGCATATCCATAGAATAAAATGATAGTTTATAATTATAAATTATACTTATGGAGAAGTTTTCATTTTATATGTCACTTTTAAATGACATAACATTAAATAAACTATATGATTTTGGCTATGTAAAAATACTTAAATAAGCAGAATAAAATACACTAAAAATAAATAAAAACCATCTATTCTGAGTGGTAGAGTTATGGGTGATTTTTATTTTCCTTTAAACATTTTTAATAGCAACCAGTTTTTCTGTAATAAGCAGAAAAAATATGACTTAAAAATAAATTTATTTAGGAGACGCGGGCAAGATGGCGGAGAAGCAGGGAGCTCTGTAATCCGTGCACGCCCCACATGGATTGAACTGAGAAGGACTGAAGTGATAAAACTCGGATTTGCAAGTGGGGGAAAGAAGAAACAGACGCCAGAAAGAAGACAACCTCAAAGATGCCTGAGTGAGTGACTGTGATCTGGGAAATTAGGGGACGGGCAGGTCCCGGTGGTGCAGGGGGAAGGAGCCCCAGCCCAAGACAGGGAGAGCGCGCTGTGCCCCGGAGAGACCAGGGGAAGAGAAAGAGAGACGGAAAACGCACCTAGAACCATCTCTAAGGGAGGAAAAACTCGCCCGTCTCCCCATATATAACTGCC
>CM053567.1:72812941-72955102 GCA_028646485.1 Cryptoprocta ferox | reverse complement strand
TAGCTTAATAGGAAAAAAGATGAAAAACTACCTGTTCTCTAGAAGCATCCATTTAAATGTTAGATAGCTATCAAGAAGATGCCATCTATATATAATTTTCTAAATTGCTATTTTGGCCCCAAGTTAGAAATCAATTATAATAACCTCACAGTCTAGTCATATTCTGTTCATGGCGATACAGGCAAACACTCAACTCTTCTACCGCTTACTCACATATAAACTAAAACCCCTAAATTGTATACGATTAAACCTGTCAATTGGAATTACACTGTCCCTTATCTGACATTTGAGGCTGCTGTGCAACATGTTCCACCAGATATATGAGATCAGAGGACAAATCTGTGTGTCTTGTGTTGCCTGTTGAGCCTTGTGAAATGTGTTGGGTTTTAAACTGTTCTCATAGCCCCCATCAGATGCAGCTGCAAACTTTATTCTCAGAGTTCAGATATTCTTCATAAAATCAGGCATTGCATCTGGGTGATATCCTCAACAAACTTAGTAATATCAAAATCAATGATATAAGAAAACCATTTATTGTACAAGGTGTAAGCTTGGAGTGGGACATGCTTGAGCACCAGAACCCCTTACATGGAAGATACCCCTCATGGGCACCTATAAACAATTATTGAATAATAGATGTTTACAGTTTCCAAAATTATTTAAACACCCTTAGCGATAAATGATGTAAAGCATGAGGTCCTTTTTCGCCCTTTCCACTAAGACAAAAATCTTTTATTAAATTTGAGAATATCTGATTTGAAATGGTATTTCTTTTATTCCTATCCCCTGGATCCATAGATCTGTGGAATAAGTCAGTAAAGACTTTTTCTAATAAACACATATTTGATGGCTTACTTCAGCCCACAATTTGAGATAGCAACCTCCTCGCCTTCTGCACTTTGAGTTATACCTTATGTCTAAGAGTCACAAAGAAAAATAGTCTTTAGCTCTGGGTAGGCCGTGATAAGCCTAACTCAAAGGGAAATTTATATCATGAAGGTGGCAGGACAGTTTCAAGGAGGAAGTAAAGTCTAGAATTGAATACAGAAAAAAGTGTTGCATTGTAAGATTTATTTTGCAAAAAAATTTTATTTGTTAATTTTGTTTTTCAATACAGATAGTTACATCGCTGAAGTGTACTTCATTAATTAAATTTAATTTTCATTAAGAAGTAACTGTTTCCACAAGGCAAATATATGTACCAAATATCTAAAATCTTGTGCAACCAAATTAAAAATATGGAATAATTGCCCAGCAGTCTTAATTTTAGTATGTGTGATTGCCAGCTAACTGCATCACAATGGTGGGGGTGGGGGAGTCCTCTTGAATAATGCTTCAGAGCACACATAGGCTCTGGAGATAGATGGCCCGAGTTCAAAAGCAGGCTTTACCACCCTGGCTGTGTGACCTTCAGTTTATTATTTAATCTCTTTAAGCATCCATATTCTCAGGAATAAAATGGGGATTATGATGCTATTAACTTCACATAATTGTTGTGAGAATTGAAGGGAAGATAGTACACATAGAATAGTTAGAACAGTGTTTGGATGATATTTAAGTTTTTATCAACTTGTAGTTATTGACTGCCATGATTTCCAAGGGTATGTGTGTGAGCTTGAAATTAAAAGCTCCATAATGATATAAAAGTTAACTCCTAGTTCACATGCCCATATGGCCATTCGATGTTCATTTCTATATATTACCTATGAGCAACTTGCTCTAAATGCTCAGATGTTATCTCTGTATTTGATAAATTATCTTCTAACTGAAAAATAAGAGGAAGAGGTTGTCTTCTCACTGTTGTCACCTCCAGAATATCAACGGTCACCAAACATTCAACAAAAATTGACAAAATATATCTGCCCAGGCCTTAGGGTTACAAAATAAAAAGCACCAGGGTGCCTGGGTGGTTCAGTTGGTTAAGCATCTGACTCTTGATATGGACTCAGGTCATGATCTCATGGCCCTGCGTCAGGCTCTGCGTTGATACCATGGAGCTTGCTTGGCATTCTGTATCTCTCTTTCTCTATACCCCTTCCCCACCTGTGTGCACTCTCTATTTTTTCTCTCTCTCTCTCTCTAAAAATAAATAAATAAACATTTTAAAAAATCAAAATAAGTAACACCGGGTCCTGCTATCAAGGAGCTTTTCTTCTATAGGGCAAATACCAAGTAGCCTCACTATAAGGTAGAAAGGGATAAGTGCCTGAAACATACGTATAAAGGGAGTTTAAAGGAAGATATTCTTTTTCAAATCTGTTGATTAAAGAAAACTGCATGGCATTTGAACCAGGCTTTGAGAAATAGTAAGACTTCATGTGATGTTATGAAGAAAATGCAGCCGTGATGGCAATTGCATTAGCAAATAAGATCAGTTTTGATTTTTCTAGACCCAGGTGTGTGTAGCAAGTTATTTTCTGCATGTGTTTTGCCTATGAGATAACTCGAAGTTTAAGATAATTAGAGTCTTTATGCTGCACCTTATGGAGAGATTAGTAGAGGGATGACGCCTCTTATAACTGCCTTCCCTCAAAATAAATTCAAAACAGGTCACAGAGTTACATACAAAAGTTAAAATTATAAAATTTCTAGAAGAAAATTCTAGAGAATACTTTGCAACCTAAGGGTAGATTTATCACCATTTATAAATCATGCTTCATAAAAATTAAAACTCTTGCTATCAAAAGACACCATTAAGAAAATCAGAATGCAAGCACAGACTGGAAGAAAGGTGCCTCTATCCTGAATATATAAAGAATATACCCAATGTAATTAAAAAAAAGGCAAAACACCTCAACAGATATTTTACCAAAGAAGATATACAAAGGGTCATTAAACATATGAAACGATGTTCAGCCTCATTATTCTGGAAAAGGAAAATAAAAGCCTCAATGAACAACTGACTAAAATTAAAAAGAATGACAGTTTGAAGGATTTATGAGGATGTGGAACAACTGGAAATAGCATACATTGCTGGTGGAAATGCAGAATGGTACAACCACATTGGAAAATCAGTGTGTCAATTCCTTATACAGCTAAGTATACTTATATTCTACAAATGACCCAGCAGTTCCATCTTGGTATTCACTCAAGGGAATTGAAATGCACATATGTTAAAAGACTTACATAAGAATGTAGAATTGACAGGTTTGATATATCATATATATAATATATTTTATATTTATATATATTTATAAATTTATTTATTTATTTATTTATTTATTTATTTATTTATTTATTTTGAGAGCAAGAGTGAAAGCAGTTGAGGGGCAGAGGGAGAATGCAAGAGAATCCCAAGCAGGCTCCACACTAAGTACTGAGCCCAGTGCAGGGCTTGATCTCAAGACCCTGGGATCATGACCTGAGCTGAAATCAACAGTCAGAGGCTCATCCGACTGAGCCACCAAGGCACCCTTGTTATAACAGATATATTTAAAATGATTCACTAGAGCAAGGATATATTTTTCAAGTACAAATGGAGCATTTATAAATATTGACCATGTACTAGGTAAAAATACCTGTCATAACAAATTCCAATAATGAGTATTATAGATCGCATTCTTTGATCACTAGAAAACAGCATTAAAAAGTTTTTCCCCTCTGCCCACACATATTTATAATTTAAATATTCATTCATGGGTCAAAGAAAGAAATAACATTAAACTGAGGAAATACCTATAACTAATGACTACAGAACTACTACATATCAAAACTTTAGGAATGCAGTTTAAGCATACATATATATTAATGTGTAATCTATAAATGCATTCATTAAAAAAGAAGAATAAAAATAAAGGAGTTAAACTTTTAATTTTATAATGAGTGAACATCAGAATAAACCAATGTTGAAGGAAAGAAATAATAAAGATAAGAGCAGATTTAAATAAAGTAGAAAACAAGGAAATAATAGCAAGAATCAGCAAACCCAAAAGCTGGTTATTTGAAAAGATGGATAAGTAGAAACATTTGAAGCAAGACTGATCAAAAATAGGCAGAAATGAACAAGATTAGAGATGGAAAAGTGGCTATAAGTAAAAATGCACTTGAGCCTTAAAATCCTCAGAAAATAGACAAGTTTGCTTCAATTTAATAGAAAACTCAGAAAAAAACAAAAAAATTCTAGAAAGTTTTTCTTTTTCTTTAGAAGCAGTTTGCCAAAATGATTAAGAGGGCAGCCTCTGAGGTGTATGATCTTGAGCAAATTCATTAAGCTCTCAGTTTGCCCATCTGGAAAATGTGGATAATCAGTGTGCGCCATAGAACTGATATAAAGATTGAATTAATAATGTTGTTAACATGCCTGAAAGACTACCGGGCAAATATTAAGTACTTGGTGAGTATTAACATTTATCATTTTTGTTAATGTTAATTTCCAACTCTAGCTCAAGAAGAACAGAAAAAAATAAACCAATTAAAACTAAAAATTAAATTGAAAAGTAAAAGTATACTTTCTCTATAGTCACCATATCCACTGTTTTAGAAATAAGTTTTACCAGACTTTCATGTAGCAATCTCCGTTTTTAATAAAATGTTTCAGAAAATTGCAAAAGAGAGTATGCTACTAAACACATTTTACAAGGCCAATATGGCCTTCCATGAGGACAGCGTCTTGCTGGACGAGGACAATACAATAGCCCCCCTTACCAATGGTCTCAATTACCTGCCATCAACCATGGCCCAGAAGCAGGTGATCCTCCCTCTGACATATCAGAAGACCAAGAGTAGTCTAATGCTACATTGCATTATTCACCTTAGTTTACCTTATCACACACACAGATAAGAAGGCATTAGTATATAAAGGATGAAATTAGATGCCATTTACCAACAAAGTTGTTAAAACATGGTTGTGAGAAATATATACTAACTGAAAATTGACAAATTAAATTCAAGAGTATGTGAAAAATATGAAGTTATTTTTTGATATTATGATGAAGTATACTGTGAAAAGTAGAACATCAAAACAACCTATTAATGTAACCCTGTAATCTCAATGAATTCAGAAAAAGTAAGTTGATGAAATTTAATACAAATTAATGACAAAAATGTTGCATGAAGTAGGCACAAAATTTATAAAGTTTATTAACTTTAATTTCTGACAAAATAGAATTTGATGTTAAACTATATTTTTAGAAATTTGCAGCAAACATCATACTTAATGCTTTCCCATTAACGTAAAGAGCAAATGATAATTCCTGCACTCAACATTTCTGTGCAATATGGTCCTGAGGGTGTACTTATTAGAATAAGGAAAAATAAAGACATAAGTGTAAGAATTAGAAAGTAAGAGATTATCCTTTACTAGATGATACAATTATTATTTAATTGGACAATATGCAAACTATTAGAACAAATATGAATACTAATGTTATTAGATATGAATCAAACATACCTAAATCAATGATTTTCTTTTATAACAATAAACTTTAGATAACATAATGGAACATAAACCCCATTTTTTTAGCTATAAAATATAAGGGCATGTAAGGATAAATGTAACAAGCATCTCTAAGAATTTATGGAGAAATTATAAAATTTTTAATAACATGAAAGAAGACAATACTGAAGCAACACATGGTATTAATTTAAATGTAGACCCAATATTTCAACGATACAAATTCTATGAAAAATAATCAATACAGTTGAATAAAAATCTAACTAGGGTGTTTCATGGAACTAGACAAGCTTTTTCTAAAGTTAACACATACTTGAATGGATAAAGAAAATGTGGTGTATATATATACAATGGAATATTATTCAACCATAAAAAAGAATGAAATCTTGCCATTTGCAACAACATGGATGGAGCTAGAGTATAAAGCTCTGTGAAGTGAGTCAGTCAGAGAAAGACAAATATCATATGTTTTCACTCATATGTGGAATTTAAGAAATAAAACAAAGGAGTAAAGCAGGAAAAAGAGAGAGATGCAAACCAAGAAACAGACTCTTAACTACAGAAAACAAAGTGATGGTTACCAAAAGGGAGGTAGGCGGGTAGTAGGTTAAATAGGTGATGGGGATTAAGGAGTGCCCTTGTCATGATGAACACCAGGTGATGTATGGAAGTGTTAATTTATTATATTATATACCTGAAACTAACATTCACTGTATGTTAACTGGAATTAAAACAAAAACTTTTTTTTTTAAAGTTAACTAGAATAGTAAAAGGCAAGCAAGAGTTAAGGCAAATTAAAGAAGAATACGTTGAAGCAGAGCAGGTCCTACGAAATAGCAAAACATAGGAAACTGTGGAAATGAAGATAGTGTATATGAATACAGAGACAGACAAACAGACCAAGGGAACAGAATAGAGAGCCAGAAATAGAACTATTATATATGATAGTGGTGACATTATAAACCAGTGGATTAATCAATCACTCGTGATGAGCAAACTATATCCAAGAATAAAAGGGAAGGGGAGGTTCTGATCAAATATTCAAGATAAAATTCCAAAAATTTGTAAGGAAAATAAAGGATAATATTATGATCCTTAGGTAGTGAAAGGTTTTTTGTAAGCAACAAAAATATTGAGAGATTTCAGTATAAAAATAAAAAGCGGGGGGAAGTCTGCATATGAACAGAAAACATAAAGAAAATGGAAAGGCAAGTCAGAGACTGGGAGAAGTTTTTTTGAATAGATAAAATCAAAACAGGACTGAGAAGTGGCAAGCTAAATTACCTGAGTTCAAAACCAGGTAATAAGTGATGCATCACTTATTAGCTGGATAACCTTGGCCAAGTTATTTCACATCTATGTGCTTCAGTTCCCTATATACAAAATGGGAATAATAGGTCTCCCCATCTCTTAAGATTGTTGTAAAGATCAAATGAGTTAATAAATACAAAATGCCCCCAAACAGGGCCAAGCCTATCACAAGCACTCAATAAATGTTACCAATTGTTTTAAAGGATTAGTATTAAAATACATAAAGAAATCCTGAAAATAAATTTAAAAAGACAATCTAATAGAAAAAATGGGCAAATAAGACACCTAAATGTCCAATAAACATTAGAAAAGATGATTGACCTTATTAGTAACAAGGAAATACAAATTAAAACAACAATGAGATGTCATTTTATGCTCATCAGATTGACAAAATTTAAAATGTAGGGCTATGGAGCCATAGAAAACCCACAGACTGCTGGTAAGAATATAAATTGCTACAACCAATATGAACAGTAATTTGACAATATCAGGGAACACTGATAATGCTCATAAGAGATAATCCAGCAATTGTACTTCTAAGATATAGACCCTACGAGAATCTTAATATGGCTGATACAAAAGACATGCACAATAGTATATATAGTATAACAGTAAATAAGTAGAAGCAACCTAAATATCTTTCAGGGGAGATATGGATAAATAATATTCTAGTTTATTCATATAAGGAGATACTACACACAGTTACAATGAATGGACAAGAGGTGTATCTACATGGAGGTGTTAATACGTGGACAAGTATGAAAACCTAATGCTTATCACAGTTCGTGCATTAGATACCCCATCTTTTCTCACCAACTCAAGTACATCACTCTAAGAATTTCTCTCTTCCTATAAGAGCAAATGTTTTTATTTCTACTGGATTATCCCCATGAGCATACAACTTGCTATACCTTAGTTCATCTTACATTCATTCTTTGAGCTATCATCCCATTTACTGCTCTTTATGCTAGAAGTCTTTGAAAGGGGTAACCATACTTGATGTCTCCAATTCCTCTCTTCCCATTCTATTTCTTAATCTTCCTAAATTCCCTTATCTATTGCAATAGGAAACACCTCAAAGTATTATCCACAATTCTTATCTCTGTGTCTTTTATCAACTTAATATTTTCTTTTTTTAATATTTATTTATTTTTGAGAGACAGAGAGAGACAGATCATGAGCAGGGGAGGGGCAGAGAGGGATACACAGAATCGGAAGCAGGCTCCAGGTTCTGAGCTGTCAGCACAGAGCCCGACGCGGGGCTCGAGCCCACGAACTGTAAGATCATGACCTGAGCCGAAGTCAGATGCTGAACCGACTGAGCCACCCAGGTGCCCCTTAATATTTTCAATAGATGATATAGCCACACATTTCAGAAATCTAAAAAAAACTATATATGTTCAGTGAAAACTTTCTTTTACTCCAGTCTTTCTTCTATACATTTTCTCCTCTTCTATTATATGTTTCTTCTATATTATTCAGCTTATTTGTGCACATGCCAGCAAATGGAAATATATTTACACTGACTCTGCTGCAGAATTCTTTTTCCACTTAATGATGTATCTTGGGGGCCATTTCATATCAGCACATAATGGTTTTTTGATTATATTTTCTAAGTGTCTAGTATTTGACTGAATGGAGGTACCATACAATTTATTTTACCACTTTCCTATTGATGAACGCTTAGATAGCTTCCATGTTTTTGCATTCATAAAAAAATGTGGCAGTGAATGACCTTGTATATTTGCTATATTGCATGTGCATAAACATGTGCAGATAAATTTCTAGAAGTAGAACTCCTAGGTCAAAGCAAAAACACACTTAATTTTGATGGATATTACTAAATTTATAATAATTTATAATTTTTATAGGAATTGTGTCAATTTAAGCTTTTCTCAACAATATATGAGAGTACCTGCTTCCTCATTGCCTCCACAAGAAATTCTATTATCAAACTTTTATTTTTTTTCTCATTTTACAGGTAGAAAATGGTAAATAGTTTTAACTTGCGTTTCTCTGACTAAACAAAGTTCAGTACTTTTCATAGGTTTTAATTTTTGTATTTTTTCCCCATAAATTGCTTATTTTTATCTTTTGTCATTTTATCTTTTGTCATCTTTTTTCAGTTGGGTTATTCCCCTTACCAATTTCTGGCGGAGCTCTTTATTAGAGATATTAGTTATCTGAATGTGAAATGCTTTCCCTTTTTGTCATTGACATTTACCTTTGTGATTTTTTCTGTCATGAAGAAGTTTCTTTTTGTTTTATAACATGTTGATTTTATGTCTTGGTTAGAAGACCTGGCCCCACATCAAGGTTATAAAAGGGTCTTCATAAATCTTCTTCTAGTACTTTTACTGACTCATTATTTAAAACATTTAAATCTCTTGATCCCTTGGAACTTATTCTTAGAATAGGGTATAAGAATGGATCCAATTCTATTTATTTTTTATTTAGATTGCTACAAGGATACTCCATTTATTGAATATTATACCTTTGAAATGCCAACTTTAGGCCATTTCTGTATGTCTTTATTCCTGTATACTGATCTGTTTGTCTATTTATGTACCAGTTTTATATTGGTTTAATTGCAGGATTGAGACTTTAAATGTAAGATTTAAATATCTAATTGAGCTATTATCTATTTCTTGCTCTTCTTTTTCAGAATTCCTTTGCTATTCTTTTTTTTATTTTTCCACATGAACATAGCGTCTCTTTCTCTAGTGCCTCAATAATCCCATTGGTATTTTAACTGGGAACCATTACATTTATAAACTAACTCTGTAAGTTAACACACAGAACTGACATCTTTGTGACTTTGAATTTCTAACCCAAGATCTTGGTATGTTATTTATTTGAGCAGCATTTCATTCATATAATTTTGTATATTACTTCTGGCAAATTTCTTTCATATAATCTTAAATATTTCCTTTCATTCTCAGATATTTTATTGTATTTTTTATTCTTCATGAAAATAAGACTTTCCAATTATACCTCCAAACTGTTTATTATTGTATACATAAAACCCAATTTTTAAATTTATTTTATACTGTATTACCTGAAAGTATTATCTTGTTTACATTCATTTTCAGATGATTCTCTTCCCCTATACAAGTATATAAATGTAACATCTGCAAAAATGATAATAGTACTTCTCACTTTTCAGGTTTTATGCACCTAAATATTTCCTCTTTTCAACTGTGTTGATGATAATGGTGGCATTTGGTTTTGAATGATTTCTGTGTAAATATTTCTAGCTTTTCCCGTTAAGTATGATGTTGGCTTATGGGCTGATATAGTCATGTGTTAAGGAAATCTCCATCCATCCTCCTTACCGCATCTTTGACTCATCTAGAAGTTTCCTCAATATAGCTGCATTGGAGCAATTATTTCTTCATATCTTGCACATCAGAACTGTTTAACTATAGCTTTTACAATTGGAGATAATTTTGGCTGAATATAAACTTATTGATGTTCCTTTACTAACTCATGAAGACTATTAGAGAAAAAACATGATACCAATTTGATCTCTCCCCCGCTTGTAAGTACCGCTCTTGTATAACTTATTGTTCAAACGGGCAATTTAAAGAGCAAAAGAATGTTCTAATAGTAATTATACTGAAACAAAAGCCATAAAACGAGACTGTGTTTCCTTCTATTCCTCCCCAAAAGCCTGAGATATATGATAACACTAAGTAATATCTTTTCTTTTGTTGGATCCTCAAGACATATTTCTTTCTAATTAAAGTTTAACAAGTATATTAAAATATATTTCAGTGTTTCAGGCTCAGTCGGTTGGGCATTCAACTCTTGATTTCTGCTCATGTCATGATCTCACGGTTTGTGAGTTTGAGCCCCATGTTGAGCTCTGCATTGACAGCTCAGAGCCTGCTTAGGATTCTTTCTCTCTCCTTCTCTCTCTGCCCCTCCCCTGTTCATTTTCTCTCTCTCTCTCTTTCTCTCTCTCTCTCTCTCTCTCTTAAAAATAAACAAACTTAATACACACACACACACACACACACACACACACACACAGTGTTGAGTGTTCTGTGTTAAGTGTTCTATTTTCTATGGTACATTGGAAATTTCAATATGTAGATTCAAGTAGTCTTATATTCCAAAAAAGTTCTTAGGTTACATTTTTAAGGCTTTATTTGTTACATCATTTTGCTTTCCTTTTTCAGAAATTCTTATATAAGTTCTCTTTTGTCTGTGTTTTATAACAAACATTTTGTCTCCTTTTTAACTCTTAATTTCTGTTTCAGTTAGATTGCTTTTCTCATTTGTGGTGTCTCTTACTCTGCTCCACAATCTATAATTTATTTCATGTTATTTCCAACTGCACTTTATTTTTGTGAGATATATATTTACTTCATTTCTGAGTTCTACCAGATCATACTTAACCTATTTATCATCACCTTTTTCCTTAGAATTTATATTTCTGTTTCATAATATTCCTTCAGAGATGTAATTACTTTATCAAGTTTGGAAGTTTACAAGGCAGAATCCTTAGTGATAATTTGTATTAGCCAATCATACCATGTTTTTATGAGTGTTCTTTACCTGCTAATAACTTTTGTTGCTTCTGTCTAATTTTTTTCTTATCCTTATATTGACATTGTGCCATGTAATTTTTTATTACTTTTTACTGAATGAATTGCATTTTCCTGAGCTAATAACTATTAGCAATTTCTTATGAGCAGTTGAATAGAGCCAGGGTAATCTTCTAGGAAACAGAACCCAATGGTGTTCCTTTTTATTTCTATAGAGTTTCTATTGAAACTATACAACTAGGCTGTTTCTGGTAAATTCCACTCACCTTTATCTAGCTTTGGATCCATAGATTTTATAAGCTATCCTCATCCAAGAGGGTTCTACCATCAGCCTTCTTCATTCTAGTTATAATACTCAAAAGCAAATGATATGGATTTATAATTTAGGATGAACCCTGAACTTTCAGAAAATGTATTTTGTCCAAGACAAGGGGAAAAATGTGGAGTCACACAGCTGTGTTCCTCCCAGAAATTCTCCTTTCTCTTTTGAACCCACTCTTTACAACATATTTTCTCACCACCTCACTGAAAAAGGTCTTGTTAAATATTATTAGTAACCTCTACATTGCTTATTCCAATGGTCAGTTTTTAGAGATCATTATATTTGACTTTCCATTTGTATATAGCACAGTCGATCCCTTCCTATTTTGAAACATTTTCTTTGATTGAATTCCAGAACATCATTCTCTCTGTTTTCCTCTTATCTCTTTGACTAATTCTTTTCCATCTCCTTGCTGATTTTTTCTTATCTTCTCAAACTCTAAACACTGAATACATGAGGGATCCATTCTCAGGTCTTCTGACTTCTCTATCTTCACCTCCTTCTTAAATGAGCTGATCTAGTCTCATGGCTTTACACACCATCTCATTGGGGTTGAAATCCATTTTATATATCTTGACTCTATCTTCCTATGAACTCCATCTTGATATAGTTAACTTATCACTGGACACTCCCACTTGGATGTTTAACAGACATATCAAACTTAACAGGTCTATAATCAAACTCCAAAGCTTTCTCTCTGACTTATGTCTTTTGTGCCCTCCCCATCTCATTTAATGAAAACTCTATTCTTATAGCTATTTATATCCCAAATTTAGAGTAATTCTTGATTATTGTGTTCCTCAAACTTCATATCCAATCATCACCAAATACTGTCAGGTCCCCCTTAAAATGTATCCAGAATGTGACCACTTCTGACCAGCCACCAGCATCTCAGCTTGGATTACTGACATGTCCTCCTAGCTCATCTCCCTGCTGTTGCCACTGCTCTTCTGTGGTCTGTTCTCCATATGGCAGCAAAACTAATATAATTTTAATATAAATGTTAGCACATCATATCTTTCTTCAAAATTCTTCAAAGTTTGTCCATTTTATTCAGAATAAAAGTCAAGTTCTTTCAATGGCTGCAAATCCCTTCCTGATGTGCTCTCTGCTCCAAATACAACATTGTTTTTTGTGTGGTTTGTCAACCATTGTAGAAAGTTTCTAACCTCAATATCTTTGCACTTGATGTACACTTTGCCTGGAATTGTATTCCCCTTTTGTTTTCTAGGTTCACAGTCTCACAGTCTTCAGGTTGTGCTCCAAAATCTGCTTAATATTAACATTTTTCCATAAAACTTTACTTGAAATAACAACTATTGGACCATTCCACACTCCAAGTACTATGTATTTCCTTTTTCTTGCTTGATTTATCTCTATAGTGTTTATTGTCATTTGAGATATTAGATGTTTGTGTATTTATTTGTTCATTTTCTGTGTGCCCCTTTTTGTACATGTCACGAGGGCAGGAGTTTATTGGTGTTGTTCATTACTATATCTTCAGTACTTTGTTTGGCCCGTAGTTGAAAGTCAATATGTATTCATCAAATAAATAAATTAAATAAATAGGCAATAAATATAAATTAAATAAATATATAGTAAATATCTTGTTAATTAAACAAGATATATATAAACATCTTTTATATGAAGATTTACATTTGCAAAATAGTAGCCTATAATGCTTATGGAGCAAAAGTAAATGGGGAAAGTATAAAAACATCTATAGGATGTTAGGGAAGGAGAGAAGACACAGGGAGAGGTACATGGAGATTCTTAATTATATATATGATGTTTAGCTTCTTAAAAATTGTGAGAAACACATGTAACATAATGTTAAGATTTGATAAAATTCAGTGGTGGGTACACTGGTATTTAACTTATTCTCTACCATTGCTGATGCATTGAAATATTTGATTTCATTTCTTAAGAAGGAGAAGATAGATTAATCCCTTAAAGGAATCCAGCAAATATATAGAATAAGAAAAACTTGTTGAATGAATACAAAATTTACTGTGCCTGAGGAATGACTAAAGTGATTGGCAGGGATTAGCATGGAATTTAAATCCACTTAAATTTAAACAACTCTGAGGGCAAAAGAGTTTAATCTGGATCAGATGCCTAGTAAGGTAAGTAATAATTACAAATGTTATTGATCTCATCTAGAAAAGGGAATCTAGTCTATAGTTTAAGAGACAATTATCCTTGACTATTTAAAAACCCACATTCACACAATAAATATATAATGAATTTTTTCTATTGATCAGACTTATGCAGGTATAAAGACTACAGAAACGAATAAGATGAAAATAGTGATAAAAATATCTGGCTTCAAAGAGTTCATGGTTTCGTGGGGAAGATGGACAAGTAATCAGTTATAAAACAATGTGCTATAATAGCGACGCGTGGGGTGCCATGGGGGCAGAGAGCTGTGAGAATGAGTTTCCCATATGTCAATAAAGATCTGTGCTCACAGAGAAACTTTACCCAGAGCCATGCTGTCAGCAACTATGTTCCAAAATCTACCATAATTATTAGTCCTAACTGCCAAATCCAGGGCCTCCCACTAGAATTTTTTATACTCCAGGTTTTGTGATTATTTTTTCAAGTAATAAGGCATTTGTTAAACTCAACACGTTCTTAGGAAGTTTTTATACTCTGATTTAAGTGCCATGTGGCTAACTTAATTAGGTTGTTTTCTCTGCTTCTGAAATATCCTTATCAAACCAACAACTAGCAAATGGGGCCTTTTTGTTCATAATTTATCCACTTAATCTAGTGATAACAGATATGGAGAAAAGCCTCTCTTAGGAGGAAATACTAAAGTGATTTTTTCAAACAAAAACCAATTTGTTAGATATTAGCTGACCCCATCTTAAGATACTACTAGTTTAGTTAGGGGTAAAAATTAAGTGCAGCAACAGCTATAACAAGGGTCAACAAGAAGAGAACTCTAAAAATATCCACCCAAAGGGTGGTAATAAACAGAAATGGTCTAAATATTAAAAGATCAATATCAGGGTTTTGTTCACAGACTCCTATTCGCAAGTGTAATATTGTGTCTGTATTTGAGCAGCTAGTTTCCTCTTGGATTTATATCTGTCCTCAGAAAAGAGTACCATGGGACAAAATCCTTCTGGTTGAGATGATGCATAGCTTTGGAACTGCCATTATGACTCCAAGTCTTCAGGTCTCCTGCCATCAGGTAAATAGATTTTACAAAGGTGAGATGGTTTTTACATTGGAAGCTGCAACAGAGAAAATGTTAAGTGTTACTTTTGGAAAGGAGTGCCATCGACATTTCTTAGGATAGCTTAATCAAAATGGGAAGTAACAAATCGCTATTCCATGAACTTGGAAACTTGCAGATAAATGATTTCTGTATTTAGACATTGTTTCTCTTTCCTAAATAATTCACTGTTAATATAATGGTCAGCATTTCCTTTATTTGAACCCTAATGTTTTCCCCTCCATTTAGGTCCTAAAACCTTAAAGTTGAGGAAAGGAATTTTTCTAGAACTCATGTTTTATTTAGGCAAATTATGGTATTGCTATAAGAAAAGCTGACAAATTGTAACATTTACATTTAGAACCCAATTCTATCCACATGATGGAGGAGGAGTTTTAGTAGTGGGTAGTGAATTCAACTTTTGAGTGAAAATAAAGTTCTACTTGGGACTATCCCTGTTCTCTCTGCTTGCAAGAAGTAGAATCGGTATCATATTTCTAGTTTATAGGATAGAATAATTGCCTCAGGGGTCTGGATTGAATTTTAGCTAAAAGTTTTGTAGGACAATTCAGGCCTTTGGCAGTAACTTATCTAGGAAAAAAATTTATACAACATTTAATCAATTTCATCCCTCTACAGTATATACTATTGCCATGACAGTCTTTTGATACAATTCACTTCATGTCTCAATCTCTGCTGAAAACCATGAAATACAGTCTTATTGATTGTAAAATAATGTCAAAATCCTTAAATACAGCATTGAAGGTTATTCATTATCTGGCTCCACACTACCCCTCCATTCCTTTCCTCTATTCACTTCTTAAGTAGCTTATCCTCTGTTTAAACTTGCCTTTTGGACTTTCCCTCCATATTCTCTGCTTTTCCCACCTAAGTGACTCTCTCCTCCTCTTACATTCATACTTCAAAACCCAACTCAAACCTGCCTTCCCAATCCTTCTGATTCCATGTATGTGATCGATCTCTCTTTAAACTTTGTACTTTTATTTAGAAATTTTACTTTATAGTTTCTTCTATAATTGTTAGCAAATATGTTGACATTTCTCACATCGAAGCTATTTTTTGAGCATCTTCTGTGTGCCCAGTGCAATGCTGGTATTAGGACATGACAGAGAACAACTTCACGGACTCCATAGTCTAGTGGAAAGGATAGACCAAAAAAGGAGGGAGAGAGAGATAGAGAAGGAGAATAAGTGGGAGGACATAAGAAACAAATTCAAATAAATAAATTATGTATTACAACAAATGCTGCTCATAAACAAACAAAGAATATTAAAACTATCACATAGGCCAAGGTATTTTTGGTGAGGGATATCATTAGTCAAATGTCTTCAGAGAAGTCAAGCAGAGAGAGAGGGAGAGGGAGAGAGACAGATGGAGATTTATTATGAGAAATTGAGTCAGAGTGTTATAGAGACTGAGAAATCCCATGATCTGCCATCTGCAAGACAGAAACCCAGGAAAGCCAATGGTGCAGTTCAATCAGTTCCAAGGCCCTGGGATCCAGGATTGCTGATGAAGTAAGTTTCAGTCCAAGGGCAAGAGAAGACCCATGTCCCAGCTCCATCAGTTATGCATAAAAGGGGTGAATTCCCCCTTCACCTTTTGTTCTATTCCAGCTGCCAGTGGATTGGATGATGCCCAGCCATGTCAAGGAGGGCAATCAACCTGCTTCACTGAGTCCACTGTTTCAAATGCCATTCTCATTCAGAAACACCATTGTAGACACACCTAGAAATAACGTTTACTCAGATATCTGGGCATCTCATGACCCAGTCAAGTTGACACAAAATTAAATATTATGTGTGATCAGGTAAAGCATTCCTGAGAAGGTGAAACTTAAGTGGAGTGCTAGAGATCAGAAGAATAAAGGTATAGAAAGAGTCGAAGAAAAATATTTCAGGCAGCGGTAAAGGTGTAAAAAAGCCCTGAGGAAAAGAAAAAAGGAAATAAAAGACTATTTGTGTGTAAAGGAAAGGGGTAGCATGCAGAGCTTTTTACACCAAAGCAGGAAGTTTCAATTTTATTCTAAGCTCAGTTGAAAGCCATTTGAGGGCTCTATTATATGAGGAGACAGTTTCTGTTTTATATGTTGCTACATAAAATGAATGTTTACTCTGTCATTGGTGGGGAAAATGGACTGAAGGAGATAAAGGATAATGGGGAAGATTAGTTAGAAGGAGGTTACAGTAATCCAGGTATGGTGGATCATACATGACAGTAAATCCCACATACTTTTATCCTGCTTCCATGAAAAGGGAAGGTCAGTGTTCGCTCCACTTGAATTGAATAGAGGCTTGTGACTTTCCAAAACACTAGAGTATGATAGAAGTGATGGTATGACTTTGGAGGCTAGACAGTAAACAGGATACAGCTTCCTTCTTGCTGTTTCTCTTTGGGGCACTCACTCCATGGAAAGCCAGCCACCATGCTGTCAGAAAGCCCAAATTACCTTATGTGGAGAGACTACATGGAGAGGTTCAAATGGAGAGAAAACTGAGCCTTCCAGCTCCCAGCCAGCCACAACCACCCAACATGTGAGTGAATGGCCCTTCAGATGACTTTGTCTCTGTTGTGCTGTATCTGAATTCCTGATCCACAGAATCTGTGGGCATTTAAAAAAAAAAAGTTGTTCCATGAAACCAAAGTTTTGGGATAATTTGGTTTTAGCAATAGATGAAAAATAGATTGGTGATACAGGAGGGGACAAGAAGGTAGATTCATGATAGATTTTGGAAATAGAATCTGTAAAGATTTGCTGATGAAATGGATGGAGACAGTGATGAAGAGGGAATAAAGGATGACGCCTAAATTTGGGGGTTTAGTAATGTTAAGAGTAGCTCCACCTACTGAGGTCCAGAAGACAAGAGGATGCAGATGGCAGATTTGGAGAAGGCAAAGCTGATCTTTTCTACTAGATTTTAAGCTCTTTGAAAGCACAGTTGCACCTATTTCCTTCATAACACAAAGCACAGTGGGTGTTTTTTGAGTAATAAGTGCAATAAATATCTCCTAAATTGAACTGTGAAGAAGCTACTGTCCATGACTGCCCCAGTGAGATCATCCCTTCTGAAAGCATTTATCTACAATATATATGGATATAGATGAAGATGTATTTTTTACATTCGCATAAAAGGAATTGACATATTACATCAATTAATCACACTTGGCAAGGGAAGAATGTATAAATTAACTTTCTGTCTTTCAGACTTTGGCTGCACATAGCAGAGTGATATAAGGAATTGGAAAATGTATGGTTAATTTGGCTCGTGGAGACATGCATATATTAAAACAGGTCATACCAGTCACAAAAATGAGAAATTGTTGCTACACATTGTGTTCTATAAACAAAATCTTCATGCTTCTTACTTATGGCTAATTCTAGTTTATGCTTGCATGACCTTGGCCTTTTCTTTAGTGCGGCTACTTAGATTTGTATTAGCCAAGTCTTCTTTATTAAGTGCCTAATTGAATATATTCACTGCAGAATTTCTGGGAACTTTCCTGGTGGGTCCAAGACTTTAAATAGACACAAGATGAGAAGTAACATAGCTGCAGTGACAGAAGAGCTCCCTTGCAGGGAATACTCTAGAGTATCACCTAAGTGGCAGTCTTTCTGAGTTCCCTGTTTCTGCAGTGTCCAAAGAAAAAGTCATTCTATACACATCTTTGGCGTTTGACACAGTGCTTTATGCAAACTTGCCCACTTTGTAAATACCTTCACAGGATCTGGTTTGCTTTTTCTTTCTGGCAGCTAAGTTAAGAATTTATCCCTTTTAAAATATTTGCTAATCTCATTTATATTCAGAGGGCAAATATGAACCCTGGAGACATTTCCTCTGGCCACATTTTTTGCCTCTGTGTTTCTGGTCGGGGGTAAAAAATGCCATGCTGCGGGTACCATTAAATGGGTCTGTGTGGGGAAAGGCAAAGGCCTTGAAAATATGACTCACAGTCCCAGCCACTGGACACACAGACACTCTTTCTAAATGTCCCATAGCTATCCCAGGGGAAAGGGTTAGCTTTTTAATGATAAAGATGCTTAATGACAAAGATGTCCCCCTTTTCATTTTTTTTTCCCCTTCAGAAAGGAAGTTCATATAATCAACCCATTTGGGTTGGCTTTTTAAAAAATGATGGTCCTGTGTAAGATGTTAATGTTTATCCCTTATTAAGTGCTGATTCCAATTAAACAAACTCTCCACTTTGAATGAGAAAATTGATTTTCTGTTTAAGATTTTTGTCGATAAAATTGTGGTGATTAGTGAGGTTGCAGTTAGTTATTAAGTCTTAATACACAGTTGTAATTTAATTTAGCTATTATTTTTTAAATAATGTGCAATGACCCATTAGGTTTCCTGAAATCTTTATAGTTTGCACTGTTTATAATCCTCTCATGTGTTCATAGGATTATGAGGTACTCCGGGGAGCAGGTGCTAGTGGCAAAGCAAGTTTCTATTTTCATCAATGGGAGGAGTTTTCATAAAGGATTGAGTAATCCTACATCAATTGGCCTCACGGCATCCCGTGCCCAGTGAGTGTAACACACAGAGTTTTTCTTCTCTTTTCTTCCTCTTTCTTTCTTTCTTTCTTTCTTTCTTTCTTTCTTTCTTTCTTTCTTTCTTTTCTTTCTTTCTCAGGTGGAAGATAGATCCACATTTTTTAAATGCTAAAAAAAGCTTGGTAATGGGTAATATTATGGAAGAAAAGATGGAGCCTGTAGCAGCCACCTGAGGTGTTTAGTGATCTCAGTGATGCGCTTAACCCTCTTTTACTTATCAGTGCCATCCTTCTACCTCTGCAGCATAGCAGCTGGAGGCTTCATAAATTAAGGAAACTGATTTTAAAACCTCCTCTTATATTTACCAAACCTTTTAAATTTACCTTTTGTTCATTGCAGACATTTAAACAAGGCACCAAGGTACATAAAATATAGTATCTTCATCGCATCATAATCTCTGATCTTCTGCTCTGCCTAGAGATAGTCACTGTTTTCAGGTTACTAGGTATCTTTGGGTTTTTTTTTTTTTATATATACACCCATAAGCACACCTGTTGGGTTTTGTCGGTGGTGGTGTTTTTTGGTCAAAATGGGATCATGTGATAGTGCCTTCAGCTAGCTTTTTCACCCAATAATGTATCATGAACATATCACATTTAATAATATACCATATTAGATCATAACAAAAACTATTTAAAGAACACTGATTTATTTTTTTAATCAAACTAATCAGCATAGAAAATTGTTGTTCTCTTTGTACTGATTCCATTAGAAATTTAGCTATATTCTTTCTACACTGCTACCATTTTTTTGAAATAACGTTGACACTTTTACATCCACTTTCTGAGCCAATTCAGACAATCCACTTCTCTGCTTTGGGAAGTCAAAGCAAATGGAGTATGCATTGTTTTGCTTATATAGTCAGTGTTTTTCATTTTTTTAAAATAGACCCCAATTTGATAGGCAGAATTCTAAGATGGTCCTCAAGATTCCTTCCTATGCCATCCAGACCACTATTGTCCTCTCACGTGGGGTGTGAAGGGGTTGGTGCCTATGAGGAAATATCACTTCTGGGATTGCATTATGTTATCCAACAAAGATGTAATTAAGATTCTTAGTTGGTTAACTTTGAATTAATCAAAAGGGAGGTTATCCTGTGGAAGTGAGCCTGACCTAACTAAAGTAGGTCCTTTAAATCTCAGTCTAGAGGTCAGAGACAGACCACATCAGGCAGATTCAGAGCTACAGCAGATTTTCTCCTGTCGGCCTTGAAGGGCCAAACTGCCATGTTGTGGAGAAGACCATGTGGCAGGGAACATCAAGCAACCTCCATCTGCTCAGAGTGACCCCTACCTGGCAGCCAGCAAAAAAAGCTGGATCTCTGTCTATACCCTCAAGTAGCTGAAGTCAACCAATAACCAGTGAGCTCGGAAGAGGACCCAGAGCTTCAGATTAAATTGCAGTCCCAGCTGACACCTTGATTTCAGCCTGTGATCTGCTCAGCCAGAGACTCAGCTCACCCACGTAGGATTCTTGACCCACAGAAACCGTGAGATAATACATTTGTGTTGTTTTCAGTGACCAAGCGTAGTGCGTTGAATTGTGGCCACCAAGAGGTATGCCCACAGGAACCTTAAAATGTGATCTCCTTTGCAGATAGGGTTTTGCAGACGTAACCAAGGTAAAGATCTTGAGATCATCCCTGGTGAGGATGGGCATAAAGGGTGATGACACGGAGAGACAGAAAGAAGGCCAAAAAAAAATGGAGACAGAGATTGCTGTTACATAGGCCCCACGCCAAGAAGCACCAAGGGTTGCTGGCAGTCACCTGATATTAGGAGGGAGTCAGTGAATGGCTTCATTCTCAGAATCTAGGAAGCAAACCAGCCCTGCTGACACCTTAATTTTGCGCTTCTGGCCTTTAGCACTGTGAGAGAATAGATTTTTGTTGTTGTAAGCCTCTCAGTTTGTGGTAATATGTTAGGGCAATCCTAGGAAACTAACACACCAAGTTTGTGATATTTGTTACACAGAAATAGAAAAAGGATACACAATATTAAAATGTCAGATTTTTTTATATCAATCCTGCATCTGCATCTCACATGGCAGCAACGATTAACAGTAGCAGCTGCTGCTGTTTGCCCTGGTGTGAGTGATCTGGTTCTCTCTGTGGACCACACCACTCCCACAATGCCCTATAGGCACACTCACACCTGGGCTGCTTCTTCACCTGCTGAGTCCCTATGGTCATTTGCAGTTTTAATCTTTGCTTTAAGATTTCTTTTCTTTTCTTTTTTTCTAAAACCTAAAACCATATTGCCCATTTATTGGCACTTAGCTACTTCTCATAACTGAAAACATCCCCCAAGAGCGTTGAGGATATTCAGAATAGAAATGTGTACGTGATAAAAAAAAAAAAAAAAAAAAAGAATTCCAAACTATGTTCCAAAACTATGTTGGATCAAAGCAAACTTTTCCGAGCAGACTTGGCCAAACAAACCCTACATTGGACTTGAAATGAGTTGTCCCTTTGCATTATTTACCTATTTATTTTTTCAGTACAAAACATGAACAATTTTTAAAAACTTACAGTACTATTCCCTGCCCTTAAACTAGAATACCATTATGGAATATAGAGTAGTACTAATATTCATGAAAATTGAACGTGTCAAAGACAAACGATCTCTTCAAAGATACGTTATGGATGAATCCACCTTGAGTTAGCTTCATAGTTCCTGCTGTGAAGTCTGCTAATCCTAGCTTCTCCCTGTCATACCTGAGTTGGCAGGAAGATTCAAAATCCTACCTGTTTCTGAAGAATGGGTCTTTCTCTTATGAAAAGGATTTATGGATGCAATTTATGCCCAAGGGCAAGACTTCCATTTCTTTCTACCTCCTGTAGCAAAGTGCGACTTAAATTTGTTACTTATTCAAAAGGGCAAAAACTTGCCAATGGCTTTAATAGCTGCTTATTTGTTTCTTTGTCTGCCAATGTCACTTATTAAAAGAATTGAAATAAAGAGAAATGTTAAAGAGCAAATAAAGTTTTTCTATAGGTTGTCTTAATGGGAAACTAGTACTGTTGACCTTTGAATAACCTTTGGAAGTTAGGAGCACCCATTTCCCATGCACCTCACAGTCTGTATGTAACTTTGACTCCCCCCAAAACTTAATAACTTCCTGTTCACCTGAGGCAATAATATAGTCGATTAACACCTATTTTGTATGTTACATTATTATATACTCTATTCTTACAATAAAGTAAGCTAGAGAAAAGAAAACGTCCTTAAGAAAATCATAAGGAAGAGAACATACATTTACAATATTTTCAAAAATCTGCATAGAAGTGCAATTCAAACCATGTTGTTCAAGAGTCAACGGTATTGTAAAGAACCAACACTTTCACAGGTGAGAAGGGAAGAGTTGATAAAGCACCAAGGAAAAATGATGGAACAGAATAACTATGATATGGAATAAGATCCTTTTTAGTTTCATTCCTAACCTGAATTGAAAATAAAAACCTGACCCACTGTCACTTAAGAATATATGACAGTCTGGGAGTTGTGTTTTGATGATGGTTATGATTGAATTTCAATCAGAATCCAATGTTCAGGTTCACTGCTACCAGTACCATTGCTATTTTATACTGACACAGCATCAGAGGATGGGCAAGCTTGTGTCTAGAAAATAAGACATTGCTATTTTTTCCCAAGTCCCCTGGGGTTTGTTGTAAGTAGGTTTCTCTGCTGATCAGCAGTATTGATCAATATTTATTGAGTGCTGACTGGAATTGTGTAAGGCCATTTTATTTGTAAGATTGTTTTTGTCACTCATTTCATTTTTCTTTAGAAGGAATAGCTACTATTATTGTTAACAATATGCAAATAAGAATATTTAATTTATCATCCTTCCACTTTGAACTGGAAAAGGAATTAAAGCTTGCATATTACACCACCTTCCAATGAATCCATTTCTGAAGATGTTATCCTAGATTTAGTTATGTTTTTCAGCTGACTCCTAGGACTCTTAAGACTATTAGGACCATTGCATAAATAGCTCTTCCATACATATGTGTCTATTTTCTACAAGTTTCAGATCTCCTCTTCACTTTGACTTGCAGGTTCCTCAGCTGGGTCACAGACAAGGGAATGGGTCAGACCAAGGAGGAGGAACAAAGTGCAACAAGTGATGACATTAGCTACAGAGCTTCAAATGGGGAGAAAAGTAATATATTTGCTACACTTACCAAAGACATCCAGTTTTGCAGCTTTTCAGGGGAATTCTGTGCACCACTCATGGTATGTCAGTTCATTGGCAAAGGAAGCAGGAAATAAAATATTTGTGAGGAGAGTTAGGAAAATACCTAGGGTAACTGAGTTTTCACCGCTAGACAACAACAATTCATCAATGTTGTATTATGCCATGAAGAATTGTTTCCCTTCCCTTTTTCATTTATTGTTATTTTTATTTTTTAATATTTTTATTTACTTTTGAGAGAGAGAGAGAGCAGGGGAGGGGCAGAGAGAGAGAGAAGGAGAGAATCCCAAGCAAGCTCTGTTTCATCAGCACAGAGCTCAACGTGGGACTCAATCCCACAAACCATAAGACCATCACCTGAGCCAAAATCAAGAGTTCGAGGCTCAACCAATTGAGCCACCCAGGAGCTCTTTTCATTTATTTTAAAAATTTCATTTATTCTGACACATGTCAAAATTTCATTTTGTCTGACACATGACAAAAGGAGTATAAAATATTTGTTCTGGGAAATCTTAGAAGAATGTTCTAGATTTTTCTATTAGAAATTTTACAGATTTCTTTAAAGACTAAGGACTAGTGAAATGGTCTCTTGTTCTGACCCATTTCACTTTCATGTTTTCTGCATTATCTTTGGAATCTTATTTATTCATTATTCAAAAGTGAAAACAAACTAGATGTAGTGAGCAAGGAACCATTTTCTTTTGTGGGTGTTTCATTTTTGGCTTCTTAGAACAGTACCAGGGCCGATTCTAATTAGTTGTCATTGTTTGTTTTAGTTCTCTGCTTAGGTGGGAGGATAGAAGACCAGCTTTTATACTGCTGTTTTTATTTATTATTTTCTTACTTTTCCTTAGGTTGAAAAACCCTGCCTCTTCTGTTTTATTCATTGTAACAAAAATGTGCTTAATTAAACATAACACTTTACAGATGCTTCAACAAATGTCTTATAGTACAAAAACACCTATCTGGCTGAAAGAAGGGAAGCTTTTCCTTCCAACTTTTCCTGCATTTTAAAGAAAACAAAAACAATTGGTGCTATTGCTTGGGTCCAAATGTATATGTGTCAGGAGGCATGAATGTATGCTACAACAACAAAAAATCAAATTCTTTTGTTTATTTGGAAATCTTATGAATGCTTTAAAAAAAATCAACCCAATAAGATATTATATAAAAGGTATTATTCTATTATATATGTATATAGCTATGTGTAACAAGAATAATTATATTGAAGATCATGGAGAAACGCTTCAGATTCTTCAGACAGTAATGTATAATAGCAAGTGTTATATGCAGTCTTAAACAACGGTAAAAGAAAATGTTGAAAATAATTATTTAATGGAAATATGTATTTTATATTTTGCTCTTATCATTTTCTTTCAACGTTGAAATTTTAAATGAAGAGTAGAGCATGCCATTGCAATTATTAAAAGTTTATCCCCATGGTTTTCAGGTCCATGGTCCTCCATGATCGCCTCTGCCGCTCTCTCCAGCCTAATCTCTCTCCAGGACACCACATGTGTCCTTCCCTCCAGGGTGCAGAATACACCCTGCCATCTATTATCTCCATTCTGTTTTCCTTTTTCTTTTTTCTTTTCTTTCTTTCTTCTTCTTTTTTTTTTGAATTATTTGATTCAGGTGTTTTATACTTGTCATATTCTTTCCTGCTTCAAACACTTTTCTTTGAATATAACCTTATAATTTTATGATTCACAGATAACTAAAGAAAATTAAATTTTTCTATGCATTTATACTGCATGTAGATTGCAGTTACAACTACAACTGACAAACTAGAGTTTGTGAACAGCTCATGATTAGGATCCTGTTGTGGGTTGGAGGAATTTCTGTGCGGAGAAACTGGCTGAATATTCTATTGGAGAAGCCCATCCCGTAGTATGTAGTAAACCACTCTTGTAGCAGATTTAGTTTATGCAGGTTTATTTACTCTAAGTAACTACCTAACAATGACCACTTTAAGAGATGAAACAGACAAAATGCCACAGGCAAAAAATGAAAAATAAGAAAATCATGTTTCTCCTTTATTGTTTACACAAATGGTGCTCGAAACAAATGAACAAACAAAAGCAAGAATTTATCTATGGATCTTGTGAGACCTCTACTTTGGCCCTGTAAGATTACTATTGAAGATTGGTGAAGGCTGTGCACACTGGAAGCGTGAGATCATCTCCCTTCTTTTATTGGAGCTGATGTTCTTCCAGTCATGGGAAACTACGTGTGGCGTTAAATTGAATTATGATGTTTTAGACCACTCTACCTTCAATGTACAGACCCTTTTGCCTACAATCTTTAAAGTGTCTTTCTTCATTTCTTCATCTTATCAAATTCTACTCATATGTCAAGACATAGGTGTAGCGTCATCTCCTCGAGGAAGCATTCTCTAGATCTCCCAAAATTGTTAGTATGCACTCTCTCAGCTCAGGTAACACCCTGCATGAGTATTTATCATAGTAATTATGCACTGTTACTATTTTGATTTATTCTGTCTCTCTTGGACCATAAGCTACTCTGGGAAGAAGAGGATATCTTTTCCAGTTTTGTATGCCTAATATTTAGTAGCACCTTTCATAGAAAGAGTGCTAACACTAATTTGTTGAATGAGTGAACCTAGCTAATACGTTTGACTTATCCCATTTCAGACACTAGTTGGCCAAAGAAGCTAATCAATATAATGAGATGGAGTTCGTGGTGTGTTTTCTAAAAATAAACCTGATCTCAGATGTCTATTTAAATTACACTTTTCAAGTGAAAACCATGGAATTAATTTCTCTGCTTTTCATTTAGAAACTCTATATTTAATAACCATGCCACAGTGTACAGTTAAGGGAAACTTTAATTTCCAGGTTTATAACTTAATAATATTACTGTCATGGTAAGTTTTAATATTTTAATCCCATATTCTGGCCAGTTATTTAACAAATATATATTGATAACTGACTGTGTGCCCATTCCTCCTTGTTGGGGGCACTAGGAATACAGCTGTGAACAAAGTCCCTGCTCTCATGGAGCTTACATTCTGAAGGGGGTAAGCAGATAATAAGCTAAATAGGTACATCTATAGACAGAGACTCTGTCTTTAAAGAAATGTATTTCATGAACTCTGGGTTAAAGTTGAAACTAACTCTTAAGAAGAAGCTATCATTTAGCAGAAGAAGCTGCTAAAATACGGAAACACCTAATTCAGACCACAGACTCCTGTTTGCTCCTCTTGGGGATGCTTAACTGCAGAATTTGGAAGAGGCATCCTGACCAGAAAGACTGAGCCTTCTTTTTCTATGAGAAAACAACATGGATATTTTGAATTCTTTACTACAAAATAAACTGAGTGTGGTTCTGAATATGGTCGCAAAATTGTTTGGCTCTGTGAATCCACAGCACTATAAAATTAAGCTTTCTGGTAAAAGAACTGCTTTTTTAACCTTAAAATTTGGGGGGGGATTTTTTTTTTTACCATCATAGCCCCTATTTTCCCCACCTATTTCTTTGGTGCTCTTGGCAATGAGCCCTTTGGCTACACAGGTTTTCCAGCAGGTAGTATCTCATATTTTTAGCCCAGTTAATGGCTTACTTGCAAACCAGTGAGTTTAAATCATAAAAAATAAGGAATGACTCACATTCATTAAAGTGAATTCTGATACATTTGGCTACTCATATAAAACAGAGGTACATAATGAGGCAATTGGAGGACGCAGAATTCATTAATCCATGAGGTGGCAGTGATGCCAAGCACAGACAGGCAGACATTCCTCTTAGGTCTCTTATGGGCAAAGTAATTATTTCTTTAAAAGATCTGCAGCTTATGAGCATTTGTTACCCTTGGAGGAATCCCCCTTCAGAACTTAGAAAAAGAAAATTCTCTGAGGAATTAACCCAGATCCATGAGTTATTGTGGATTACAGTATCTATTTTATTCCCGTTTCTGTCAGATATTCAACTCCTGTTGATTCAGCAGTTCCTTATCTTCATTTGGATTTAGTCAGGGTAGCTGCCTGAACACTCAGGGCCAAGACCACCACAGTCCTCCTTGGTCCTTGTCATGGCTTACAGATGTCTTAGGACTTAATTCTGTCCATAGATTTGGAATATTGGATAGTCTTGCTTATTTACCTCAGAGAGTGGAAACAACAACCAAGAGAAAACTCTATTTAGCAAAAGGCTGTCCATTACATGAAAGAATCCTCTTAACAGACACTTATCATTATCATTTTGGCCTTATCATCAGGCCATTTTTTTCCAAAGTATGGTCTCTTCGTAATTCAATCTAAAAGCAAAATATAATAAAATTAATCACTATTGGTTTAAACTAAATTCTTTCAACCTTAATTGGTTTGTCTTCTAAATGAATGAATTAATTAATGGGCATAATAGTTGATCTGGTTGCATGGGTTACGGAAAGTCTTACATAAGGATCCAGGTGTCATTTTTTTCCCCCAAAAGGACCTCTTTTGGGAGGAATATAGATTTACTCAGGCGGCTGGGGCACAAAGACATGAGTATATTATCTTATTGTATCCAGAAGCTCAGCTATTTTTTTTAACTTCCAGTGAAAGCATCTAAATAATTCAAATGATTCCTGATTCAAGACAAACTTCAGCCATCCTCCAAAGCAGAAAGAACCTGAAATTCAAAATATAAATAACAATATATATGAGGAAAGGAGTCAGAAAATGACTTCATAAGAAGTTCTTATAAATGATTTCTATCTGCTATTTTTCTGGACCATCCAAATTCATACATATGTCATAGTTGACATTGAAGACTTACTGATTTGGATAATTCATTTAAAAATTGTTAGAAAATATAACCTCTAATCATATATTTTTATTTGTGTGCAAAAATTGAAGGACTCATAACATTTATGAAAACTTTCATTTAAGGAGCCAGTTAGACTACATGTAGACATAAAAGTGTATAATAATTAACATTTATCTGTATTTAGAAAGTCTTTAGGTGTAAGAAATTACACTTACTTTACAGGAGAAACACAGTTGTCAAGAATTAATGACCCGTAAAAAAAAAATTAATGATTTGTTTTCGCCAACACTTGTGTTTGAAAAAAATCCCATATGTAAGTGGACTCCATGGAAAGGGAGTACAAACCTGGTTATTTTGTAGCCCTAACTACCACTTCTTACCCTCTTCACCTTTAGCTTTTTTTTGTCTAACTTGCAGAAATAGAGGAGTTAAAATGGTCATTTGTATCTTCTTCTCTATCAAATGTACTAGAGATTCAGGTTTGAATCTATGTAAGAAAGGAAATTCTAAAAATAAATGATCCCCTTTCATGTATTTGCAAATCATCTCCATGTTTTGAACTAGAGAAAAATTCATTGAGTGTTTACTATGTGTAAGACCTTGTAAGAAGTAGAAAACCAAACACACTGGAAAGTCACATGCCTAGTAAATAAAGGAGTTACAACTATGGACCATATCCCTCCTGATATTTCCTCTTTTTTCTTTTCCTCTTGCCAACTTCTAAAGAATCGCTGACGAAATGTAAGTAAAGAGATTTAGATGTTCATTATCTTATTCTTATTACTAGCCCATCAGGGGCAAGTCATTGTTCTTTACTAGATGGAAAGTTAAGCTCCTCAAAGGTGTTTCATTGGATTCAACTTAGATAGAAGCAAGCCAAGAATAAAGAAAGTGACAATACCCAGGGTGCCTCAGTGGGAGATTTAGGATCCCCCATCACCTCCATAATCACCTCTCTAATTCCCTTTCCTTTGATCTTTTTTTCTTCCAATATCATATAAAATATCATCTCAAGAAACCTCACACTCTTGCTTCCAGTTGGCTCTCTCCCGCAGAGAAATATTGGATGTGACATTGGACCTAGAGATTTCTCATCTTCTGAGAGTTTGAATGAAAATATTAGGGACAAATTAGAGTTTTGTTTGATTTAAATAAATAAAGCATTCAATAATTTATCAGCCATGTCTGAAGATGCAGCAAGGGATCTTGTTGCTAGTGTTAAACTATGCATTGTATATCTAAGAAATTTTCTCCTCAGCAGGCTATGTCTGTACATAAAGTGTGTTTCTGAAATCTACATACAAAAATGATCACGATGTAGGTTGATGAGAGTTTGGAAGAAGATTGAAGCCACATGTTAATCTGGGAAATCCTAGCCACAGTCAAAGATTTTCAATGGCAACTCAAATCTAAAACTCTGTATAATTTCTTATGAAACCACACAAATGCTCTAATAATCAACAAGAAAATAAAGCTATTCAATCAGAATTTAGTGTAACAATGAGAAAATAGTAGCCAGATTTGATACTTCATGTGAGTCAATTTCAAAACCAAACAGAAAAATAAAAGGTTCTAAGTACTACTGCATATATGAATATATATGAATATAAAGCCACATTAATATGCATATGAAACTATGATAGTTTTTTAAATTTATTGTATCAATGTAGTTAAACTGGAATTATGTTCTCTTCTTTGTGTGGATTCAGTTTAGGGTTGTCCACATGAGAAATTTACATGTGATTTGGAAGGCTGAAGCAGTTATCATGTTCTAAATGTCTGTATGAATCCCAAGGACCCCAGCATATCACACATGTTCTCAAAGTGTTCCTTCAGCTCTTGCCCAAGCTCCTCCTGGAGTTCCTCAAGTTCTGGACAAAGAACCATGTATGATTTGTGGCAAAGGATACCACTTTCTTTAGTGGATAACCCACATTGTCAAAGTTCTTTGAGGAAATCTGTTAGCCTCCCTTGCCTATAAATCTGTGTTGGATTTTCCTGTGCAGTTTGCCTATATAGGGACTGCTGATCTGCTACAGAAACTGCCTCGACCAGCTCTTTTTGCTTCCAGACCTATAATCTAAATCCAGTCTTGGCATGTTCCAGGGCCACCCATAAAGGTAAACAAACAAAATGATTACTCATATCAAAAAAACAAACAAAATTAGTTTCCATAAAACAAACAAAATGAATGCACAATGTCCCCAATCTATATCAACATTCCTGGGAACGTGCTTGGGAATGAATAAGGTATGTTGAATGAGGGTGGAAACATAAAATACTGAACTTTTTGGTATAGATGTACTCAAAAGAGATTCTAGATTCAATGTGTTAGCTTGAGCAGCTGGAAGTGGCTCTAACAGTCATCTTGATAAGATGACTGAACTTGCTTGGTATCCTGAAGATGATGGTACCTAACCAAGGTAGGAATTCTAAAAAGGATCACCTCAAACCCACTCTCTGTCTGGATAACATTCTCCTTACAAATGCTTTGCTGAACACATTTGTAAGGGAGCTCTAGACTGGCTATTCTCTGTAGTCTGGAAATACAAGTAGGAACTGCTGCAATCAAAGTAGACTCGCTGAATGCAATAGGGATGACGAGATCTTGCAGTGGCAGGGACCAAGTTGTGGCACTTAATGGCCAGAGACAAGGTGGTTTGGCCCACTTTGGGCTGGCCAGCAATGTGTCTCTAGACAGGAATAGATTGACAGACTTTTAAAGTATTACTTAATGTGTAGCAGTAAAGGTCTCTTCTAGTGAATGGAAATCTAACTTTAATCATTATAATGGTCATGCTTCTCAGCCACTTCCCAGCATTGAACTAATTTACAAACCTAGAGCCCCTTGAATGAAACAGAGGCTAGGTTATTCATGAAGAAAGATCCTGCCTCATAGCCAAAAATTTATACTATAAATGTCCTTTCCCAGATTTCCCCAAAAAATACATAGGCATTTCTCAAGGTGACTGCATTTCAGAAGAGAAACAACCCAAATTTTTAGGGGATTATTGGTCACTGGCTCCAAATTGACCTTAATTCCTGGAGACACAGGATGTTGCTATTGTCCATCAGTCAAAGTAAAGGACTATGGAATTCAGGTGAACAGTTTTGGTTCATGTTTATCTCACAGTGACTCAGCAGGCCCCCAAACCTATGCTCAGGTTATTTTGCCAGTTTTAAATGCATAGACGGAGTAATATACTTAACAATAGGCAGACTCTGCACATCGATTCCCTAACCCATGCAGTTAGAGCTATGATGATAACTCAGGCCAAGCAGAAGCCACTGGGGGGGGGGGGGGGACTCTGCCTACCAAATAAGTAAACCAAAAGGAATGCATCATTGTGGATAAATTGCAAAAATCATTGCCAATACTAAAGGCTTGAAAGATATAGGGGTGGCTATTCCTGTCACATCCCCATTTAATTTGCCTACTTGGCTAGTACAGAAGATGTCTGTATCTTGCTGTGTACAGTGGATAATCCCAAAATCATGTATCCAATCCTATTCTAACTGCTATTCTAATGTTTTCTTTCTAGAGAAAATCAGCAACAGGTATGTAGCTATTGTTCCAACAAATACTTTTCCTTCTATGCCTTTTAGCAAAATTCTCAGAAGCAGTTTGCTTTCAGTAGATCATACATCTTTATTATCCTATCTCAAGGCTATACTAACTCTTCAGCCTTATGTCATAATTGAGTCCAGACGGGCTTTAATTGCCTCACCATTTCAAGGAACATTATGCAAGACCATTGCCTTGTTGATATAATGCTGATTGAAACTGGTAAGCAGGAATAGCAGCCACTCTAGGCACCTGGGTAAGATAGATGCATATCAGATAGCATGAAACAAATCCCATGAAAATTATGGCCTGCCACCTCTAGAAACTTCTAGGAACCAGTGGTCTGAAGCTTAGTGGAATTTCCCTTCCAAAGTTAAGGAAAAGTTGTGGCATCTTGTGTTTCCTACAAAAGAGACACAATGCCTAGAGAGATCTCTCTGGATTTTAAAGGTATCACATGCCTTATTTGGGTGTGCTTCTTATATTCATTTATCCAATAACTTCAAAAGGATCCAGTTTTGTGTGAGTCTTGGAACAAGAGACATCTTTAATAAGTCCAGGCTGATGTGCAAACTTCTCTACCATTTTGGGACATGTGACCCAGCTGATCATATAGTGCTTGAAGTGCCTTTGGGGGATGGGATGTTGTTGAAAGCCATTAGCAGGCATTTATAGGTGAATTACTGCACAGACCTCTAGGATTTTGAAATAAAGCTATAGCATACTTTGCAGATATCAATTCTCCTTTGAAGCAGTCTCTGTCTGCTACTGGGCCCCAGTACAGATTAAATGCTAGACCATGGGTCATCAATTTGCCATGCCACCTGAAATACCAAACATGAACTGAGCATTGTCTGACCACCAAACCACGAAGCTGGGTATGCACATAAGCCATCCTTCATCAAATGGAAGTGGTAGATATGATAGCCAATTTGAACAAGTCATGAAGGCATAAGTAAGTTTCATTGAGCAAGTTGCCCAGAACTTTTGTTATATGGCCTCCTCCTTCTCAACCGTAAGATGGCCCCTTGGAGAGTTCCCTATGATCATAAATGAAAAAGAAAACATTTGGGTGTGGTTTACCAAGGGGCTATAGGATGTTCTGGCATCACCATTCCTTAAAGAGATCAGCTTCTGATGTGCCGACAGGTTGATTACATTGATTTTTTCCATCATGGGAGGGTTAGTTCTTTGTCCTCACAGAACAGACACTTGGTCAGAATATAGATTTGCCTTCAATGCACACATTTGTTTTACTAAAAAACATCATCTCTCTGTGTTTTATTTATTATCATGATATTCCACATAGCATTGCTTCTGACCAAGGAACTCCTAAACAGCTAATGAAGTGTAGATAAGGATGAGATATTTGAAGATTTTGTTATGATCCTAGCCAGGTGGAAAAATCTTATAGGGCCAGGGTAGTGTCCTCTAAGTAAAGTATTTACCCAAAATCAGCCACCAAATTGTGGGACTGTTTTTCCCACAGGGTGATCAAAGAATGGGATTGAGAGTGACTCCTCTCATTATTACCAATAATGACCTAGGAGACATTTTGGGCTATGCTAGAAACTTTGGGCTGGTCTTACTTTCCAAGATAAAAATTCTTCACCAGAGGACACAGTAAGGGTTCTGTTAAACTAGAAGTTAAGACTGCTACCTTTAAACTGATACCATTGAATCATAAAACAAAAAAAGTGACTGGGTTATTCAATACTAACTATAGAGGGGAAATTGAGTTTTCCCCATAGAATGGGCATAAGGAATGGATGTTTCTGGAATTCAGGAGATCACCTAGAGCACCTTTTAGTATTACCTTATCCTGTAGCAAAAGTTTGAGTTACGCCATCAGGCTTGGAATTATAGCAAGATGAAGTACCTAGTAAAGAAAAATAAAATGGTAGTGGAAGAGGAAGTCATAAATACAAGCTGTGGCCATATTGCCAGTAACAGAAATGAGGACTATAATGGTTATAAATATTTCTTCTTTAATTTATGTACTTATATTTGTGCATGTTATATATGTGTGTGTGTATATTTGTGTATGTTAACCAATTCTTTTGCTTCCCTCCCATTTTCCTTCTATTCCATATAAGGCATGTTAATAGTGGTTAATCTTAGAGTTCAATATTTAAGTATAGAATACCAGAGGAAGAGTGTGGCTCAACTGGAAGAATGAATATAAACCAAAGATAGATAAAGTGACATATAGGACTGTTATATAGAGAGAGTTAGTGTGTCTTTGGTTTTACAAAGGATAGTTGCATCATGTTCTACCACATCTACCTAGAAGTCAAAACATGCCTAAAAGAGGTACCTCTAGGCATGGGGGTACAAAGTTGACAAAAAGTGGACTCTTGTGTTCAGGAACAACTTAACTGAGCTGTAAATACATGTTTGAGAACGTCCCTGCATCTACAGATCCAGATTAGGAATGGCCCCAAGAGAAATTTGCATAAGATTTCGAAGGTGAAAATCAAATGGTAGCCATTACCCTCTGAAGGAAAATATGGGGTGTCAGGCAACCCTGTAGTTCACGTATGTTGTATTGATCTGCTGTCTCACCTGGGCACAGGACACAGATGGGCTTGTGACTCTTTCAGCTCCCACTGGATCTCCTTCCTCATCTTCTCCAAGTCCTGAACTAGGTATATGTGCACATCCATGGAAACGAGTATTTGCTTCCTCTGCAGGTCACCTATGTCTCAAGGACTGAGACATAGATGTGAGTTCCAATTCTTCCTCGCAGGTTCTAGTTGGTTCTTGCTGTGCTCTGCTTTCATTGGAACATTTCTCCTGGCTGCCAGTACTGATGACCTACAACAGTTTCAGGACTAATGCAGCAGCAACAGTTTTCCATAGACTTTTTCAACCAGTTCTAACAATTACATATGATCTAGCCCCTTAAGTGAATTTATACTTCCATATCACTTATAATGGATCTACTTTCTGTATTAAACCCTAACTGATATGGTAACTAAAGATATAATTCAGTATGGTCTTCTTTTAGGAAGAATTACAATGTACACAATCATTATTAAGAGCCATGTTTATTTTATACTAGTTAGTTTAAGCAAAATCTCCTAAATTTATGTGATTCTCACTGACCTCAGCAGGAGAAAATTTATGTTGTTTTGTTTTTGTTTCATATTTTTACAGTTCCTATTAAGGTTCTCCTCCCAGTATTTTAAAAGAATCACAATTCTCAAAATATTTTAAAGTCTTCCTTATATTTTAAAAATATGTAGCAAAAAGTAAACAAGTAAGGTTTAGTTAATGAATGTGCTGATATATATTCCATATGAACACACATTAGTCCAAGTTCTACCTTAAGCATGTGTGTGTGAAAAAGAAAGATAGAGAGATAGAAAATAGTGTCTCTTATTACATAGAGAAAATGGAAAAAGAAAAGAAACTCTTTCCTTACAATTTTTAAGGATAGGCTTTCAAGATTGTAGCTGGATCCAAATATATATTTCTAAAATAGCCCTGCTATCGTAGGCCTAACCTTTAAATTTGAAGACCATAAATAGTCCATAGATGGAACAATGTGTTTTCAGAAGAGATCCACCTTAGATGAATAGGACTGCTTACCACACCTAATTGGAAAACAAACCTGTTTTCCCCACTTATAGAGATCACCTGCTCAGCAATTGGGCTACTTTGTCAACAGGTAACTGGGATTAGAATCATGGGGAATCAATATTGCCACTTCCACCCCTACCCAGCCGGGGGCTGGAATCAATCACAGAGTCAGTAAATGGAGAGTTGAAATGTCAGCTTTTTCTTTTTTTAACTGATAAAGTGGCAGCCTAAATAAGATGATTTTTTTTCTAAGCATGTGAGAGGGTGTCAAGATGAGCTTGCTAATTCTTTTCCTATAAAATGGACAGACTCACTCACATAGTCACAAATAGGGGAGGATGACTGCAATCCCTACTAAGGTAACTGCATAGTTAGTCCGTATCTTTCCAGCAAGAGGGATGGTAATTTTTTCTCTTGCTGTCTTGCTATGCAATTAACAATTGTATATAATCCACTTTGTATTTGTCTTTACCAAACACCTCCTCCAGGGTTTTGATAGACTCACCTGACAATGCAACCCAAACCCTCATTCCTGGGAAGTCTGAGCCCCTGACCATAAGCTTCTCAATATTTAAAGATTTTTTATTTTATTTACATAACATTGCCTTGTTCTCTGTGTATATATGGCATCTCCTTAAATTGACCATAAATTCTTTATTAATAAGGGTCCATGTTTTACACTTTTGTTCACCTGCCTTTATCATAATGCCAGGCAATAGTAATTGTTCAAATTAAGGAGCATATATTGAATAAATGAATTAATGACTGCTAGGTACATGTTGTGGGCCCTCTTTCCAGGGGAGTAGGTCCTAAGATAGAGATTAACTTGCAGAAAGTTTATTAGGAATTGCTTACAGGATCAATCCCTGGTTAAAAAAAAAAAAAAAAAGGAAACAAGATGAGGTAAAAGGAGAAGTTGGACTATGTTGTAGTGTCAAAAAACAAAGCTCTCAGCTAAACCCATAGACACTTCTAAAGCTGGGATGGATCTTCAAAGTTATCCAAGCTTGGGAGAGGCTTCTGGACCTTTATGTCACAGTATCTGCCATTCATTGGATGCAGGCTTCTCCCAGGAAGGGGTGCGATCTTGGCAAGGTACCTTTCCAGGTGACGGAAGTTCCTGCAGAGGCAATCCCTGCAGCTGGGGTCTGTCATCCAGAAGCACTCCCAAAAGGTTGAGGACAGTGTCCTTCAGTTTTGAAGATCTAGGTGATTTTTTAAAGCATCCATTACAGACCACCCCTTACGATGCTTAGATTCACTTCTTTGTAGAAATTCTGGGAGAGGCTTCTCAAAGATACTAGCGGTCCTCTTGTTCTAGAAGAAATTTCTAAGAAGGAGCGTAAGACAAATTATAGCCTCCCAACACCTGAGCTGCTCTTGCGGCCATTAATTTTATTTAATCTACTTCTTCCTCGATCATCCACTCTAGATTCCCTTTATCCTCAGCTAGCACTTCTTCAATTTTAGGTGGCTCTGACACAGACTCTCATGCTATAGGGATCTGAGCCCGTAATTATCATGCCCTTTTTTTTTTTTACTTTTAATGTTTTATTTATTTTTGAGAGAGAGAGAGAGACAGTGTGAGCAGGGGAGGGTCAGAGAGAGAGGGAGACACAGAATCTGATGACAGGCTCCAGGCTCTGGGCTGTCAGCACAGAGCCTGAGCTGTCAGCACAGAGCCTGACATGGGGCTCGAACCCACAAACCGCAAGATCATGACCTGAGCCGAAGCTGGACGCTCAACCGACTGAGCCACCCAGGCGCCCCTATCATGCCCTTTTAAGGCTGTGTCATGTATTTGTCCACAAACCATAAAAGTTGAGTGAGAAGAGGTAGAACATCTTGCCGAATCACCTGGGTGCCAATTCAAATCTACTCCCATTGTGTAATAACATTTCTACTCTGTTGTGATGGGTCAGGGTCAATTACTCCTTCCAGAAATGGTAACTCATTCTTGGCCACAGTCTCTTGGCATTAGGGTCCCTAAGTGCCTGCACAGCAGTTGTAGTTTAAAGTTCAATGGTACTTCTAATGTGTCCCTTTGTGGAGGTATTCCCTTTTGGGAACCAGGACCTATATCCCATAGCATCTAGAGTTAGGGGGTGGGAAATCTAAATTCCCAAGTGGGTCACTGGCAGTGTTATTAAGTGGGACCATTCACACTTCCACCCTGTACATATTTACTCACCACATTTATCTCCTAGTCTATTGTATCTTCAGGGACACAAGCTCAAGTTGCTTAGCCACTTGCATACAGTCTGGACCTAGTGAAGAACTCTTTACA
Organism: Cryptoprocta ferox; assembly: GCA_028646485.1. Classification (NCBI taxonomy): domain Eukaryota; kingdom Metazoa; phylum Chordata; class Mammalia; order Carnivora; family Eupleridae; genus Cryptoprocta; species Cryptoprocta ferox. The sequence goes on along the minus strand of CM053567.1, from coordinate 72,917,315 downwards.
GTTCTTTATGGAACTTTATAGTTCAGTGTCCCATGCAAAGTGGGAAGGCTTTCACTATGTCTGATAGATGGGTTGGAATGGTATTCCCACTTGTGGAATATGCTGCCTCCAAAACCTGAAGAGATTTACCAGCTATTGTGCTTCCTTCTTTGTGGTAAAGCATGTGAGACGCAATAATTTGCCCTTTACTTTGGAAGTCATGTCCTGGCATGCCCCATTACCATAGAACTTCTAAAAATTTTACTGATGTGGTAGGCCCCTGAATTTTCATGGGATGTACCTTCTCTTTCTATAATGTCTATGTCTTATTAAGGCCCCCAAAACACTTGCCAACTTCTTGTTTTTCTGATGTGATTAGCATAAGGTCACCAATATAGTGGACCAGAATGATGTTTCATAGTATGTTCAACTTCTAGATCCCTTTGAAATATAACATGACAGAAGGCAAGATACATAACATAGTCTCGGGCAAGACTATTCACTCTTGATCATTCTAAATGAATATGAATTATTTCTGATTGCTCTTTCTGATAAAGATGCAGTAGGACACATTTGTAAGATTCTTGGTTGTGTACATGTGCCTGAGATTACGTGAATCTGCCCTAGCAGAGGTATCATATCTAGCACAACAAATACTTGAAGCTACTACTTGTGTGAGTTTGGCATGATCTACTATTATTGTCTAGGATCAAGGTCTTTTTTAGAGACCAAGCTAGAGACTTTAATGGGGATATGTTGGGGACTACATATCTTTTAAGTCTTTAAGCATAATGCTAACTTCAGCCATTTCCCTGGAGTGTAACATTGTTTTTGATTTGTCATCTTGGCTGGGGCCACTTGGCTTTGTCCATTATACAACTTTTACCTTCTAGGCAAAGCAACCAAGTTTGGGGATGGGGTAGGAAAACAATCAATTATGTCCAATCAATTATACATTACTGGTGAAATGACCAATGATGGGTCTGTGAGGTAGGGAGTTATTCCCTTTTTACAGATAAGTCCAAGGCTCAGAATAGTAAAGTGACTTGTCCACAACTGACAACCTAATGTGTGGCAGATCTGGGGTTAAAAAACATAACTCTCTGACCCAAATTCCTTAGTCCAACAGAACCATGCTAAATAAGACACTGCCAATGTTTGTTAGGACTGGGATATATTAAAAAGTTCTCAGTTTATTATGTGAGAAGGAAATTCTAATAAGAATAAGGGGTCAGTGTGGGGAACCCTGGGCAATCCCGGTAATCCATCCTAGATTATGCTTCTTATAAATAAATAAATACATACATACATACATACATACATAAAAACATAAAGCCTATAAATGTTTCTGGAGGTTTTATGATGAAAACAGACTTACACTGTAAAAAGCAGGGGACATTTTGTTACTTCAAAAGGAGTGTACTTTATAAAGCTTGGTCCTCTCAAAAGACCTAGGAAAACCTGTACATTATGAAACAAAAGAGAAAAGATGGGATAAGACCAAAACTAATATAAGAAATGCATTAAATAAGAAAAGACTGTAATAACACAAATAAAATATGATCACAAAAATTTAAATCAGATTTAAAATAAAGCAGAAGCAATATTGCAGAAAAATGAATTCATGTTGTAAGAGGCAAAATAGAGAAGCTATTCCAAAATGCACAGAATAACAATGAAGGGACCAAATGGGAGAAGATGGTAGATATAAAGGTCAGGATATTAAGAGCCAACTTATAGATCACTTGTAAGAATGACTAGACCAAAAATTTAAAAAGCAAGTTAAAAGGAAATTTCCTGAGATAAAAGACTCTGCAGGTAAGAAGGACACATTTTGTACTAGAAAAAAATTAGTAATACTTAGTACCTAGAAAGATCCTGGTAGCATTTTTTTTTTAAATAAAACAAATTAGTGGTATTTAAAATAAAGTAGTTCCTTAAGTAATTCTAGGAATAAGAAATGAAAACTGTACATACAGAATATTTAGGGAGTAATAAGAACATTGTGTATATAAACTAAGAAGTGTAGACAAGGTAGTTTAAAAAGAAAATTTGTGAATCTAATTTTTTCGATTAATCAAAAGTTTCAAGAAATGCTCTCAGAAAAAACTTATATATTCCGCCAAATAAATGTATATTAAAAAAGAACAGAAGAGTAAAATTTCAGAAAATATCTTCATGAACTTGGAGGCCAGGAAGGGCCTCTCTTAAAATACCAAGTACTTTTATAAGAGAATAATTGATAGCTCTGATAACATTCATATTAAAATTTTATGTACAATACAAAGCACCATATTAAAAAAGCAAAAGACAAAACATAGAATGAGAAAAGTGGTTTTTTTTGTACTTTTTACAATGAACACGAGCAACTCAATAGAAGGAGTTCTAGAAATATAAGAACACTTAAAATCAATAAGAAAAGACAACCCAATAGAAAATAAACAAAAAGATATGAAGAAGCAATTCAAGAAACTGAAAATCTGAACAAAAAATAAACACAAAAAATATATAATCTCACTAATAATCATGGGAATGCAAATTGATATAAAAATGATGAAATCACATGGGCAAAAACTAAGAATTTTGACACTAGTAAGATAAGAATGTGGAACAATAAGAACTAATAATTCTCTGCAGTTGGGAGGGCAAATCAGCACAAACACCTTGGAAAAAAATTTGACAATTTAGTAAAATCAAAGGAATGAGTATTCAATGACCTAAGAATTTTACTCCTTATTGTGTAGAGAATAAAGTTTGTGCACGCACGCACATGTCCTTGGCAGGGGAAGAGATTGAGACATTTATGATTGGTGTATGGATAAACATATAGGTAATAAAATTATAAAAATGGCGTCGGGATGTTAGACATCACGTTCAGGGATTGGATACCTTTGGGAGAAAAGGAGGAAACTGGAATATGAGGAGAAACCCACAGAAATTTCATTTGAATGTGCAATATATAATTTTCAAGTTAGGTGGGTACATGACTGTACATTATTTTATTCTCCACACTTATTTTGATGAGCCTTAAAAATATATAAAACCAATATATATATGCCCAAAGAATTAAGATAAAGCCATAAATTAATGAATTAGAAACAGAATAGATCAACTAATTTAAGATCTTGGCCTTTTGGAGAGAAGTTTAAACATGAAATAAAAAAATAGAAAACACAAATATAGGATATTAGGTGTGACAAAAACGTATCATGATAGATGGGATGTTTTAAAATTCTAAAAGTATATTATCTGTTCAGCCTTAGTAAGTATGAATATTTCAATAAAGTAGACTTTTTTTTTTTTTAAAGGAAAACAAACCTAACTAAAAAGGCATGTGAGATTTACTGGTCTGCAAAGATTTAGATACTCAGATGGACCCCCCCACCTCAGTCATATCCTGTGACAGCCCCAAATCCTTCCAAATACTCTGAACACTTCTGATTACCCAGGTTCCTGAGCCACCTCTGTCCTTGGGGTCCCTGCTGACACTCCTCTTCACCTTGTTGACCAAGACATACAATTTATCCCCCTCCTCCTCAGTTTCTGCCAAAAATTTAAAATCACTCTCATCAGACTTTTGAAATGTGGAAGGTTTTACCTAAAATTGGATGACCAAGTTAAATGTTCTCAAACAAAATATTAGACATAAATGTCATTTGGCCACCACATCACTAGGGACATTTCCTTAGCTGGTTCCCAGACAGCTCTCATTTCCCACCCTCTCCTTGACTTCTCTGTCTTACCTCTTCTTTCCCTATACTCTGCTTTCTTCTTTCTATTACATAGGACAATAATAATTCCTCTTGTCGTCTCACACATGTAGGTAATGACTTCTTAGTTCCTAATAATACCCATGCCTTTTGGGTCTCATGTTCTATACCAATGGCTCATCAAGGTATTTCCCCAAGAGATAGTAGATTTTCTCTGAAAGGGAATCAAATTACAGATGCTAACATACTATATTTTTCACTTCCTCATTATGGTTGCCAAAAAACCCCCCAAGAAGTTGTAAAACAGTATGTAGAGCATTATCTAAATATGAATTATGCCTAATATATACATATATATATATACTCTAAGATAAAAATGTATTCACAGAGATACTGACTGTTAATAGTGATATTGTTTCTATTTTTCAATATTATTTAGATAATTAGAAAATGACATTAAAATAAAATATAGGCATAGCATTCCTTAAAGAAGGCAAAATATCCAAGCTTTCTGCCACTGCAATTTCTATCACATACCTAGAACAAATATTGTCAGCCACCATTCTGCCTCCAGGCAACGTTGAACTGACCCAGCATCATGGGACTTAGGCAGATGTAGCATGCCCTATTCGCCAGGTCTATTCCTTGTTCTATTTCTCCAGAAGCCTTCAGAACACATTTCCCTGTATATCCCTAGTGCTGTTCTGCTGTATTTACTGGAATCTGTACTCTTGCTGTAGTTGAATTTCTGTCCTTTGGGAAGTTGCCTTGTTTCATATTGATTCTCCAAGATGTCTTGTAGTGTTCCGCCCCTGAAGTCAATTGCCTACAGAAACTAGTGCACATTCACAGATATGCATTCAATGGAGAGAAGGCAGCAGTGATTCTGGACTGACATCCTGAAACTGCAGCAAAGAATAAATCCCAGGTCTCTCTCTTTGTGTTATATATGTCCCTGTTCCTATATTATTCCACTTCCCTAATAATTAGTAAAAGTGACATTTTCTCATGCAACCATTTCTGAAACCCTGGGCTAGCACAGCAGCCCTGCTACATATTCTCTTAGCAATCTTAACTTTGCAATCTTTGTAAAAATTAATTCCATGTAACTTAAGGCTCATGAGAGCAGGATCATGTTCCTCTTGTTTATTGTTGTATTTCTGGAATGTAAGAATTGCTTAGTGAATAAATGAAGAGATGGATGAATGCATAATGGTTGTTATACTGTCATTTTAGAATTTTTTCTTTCATTTTTGACTCTAGTCACTGGTTTTTATAACAAAATAAAAAAAAAAGTTTAGCCAGTTTTCTCACCAAAATAAACTCTGTCTCCAGTGGGAAAGACCTAAAGGAAATTAAAAGTATCTTAATGAAATCAAGGTAGAAATTTAATAGGAATCCAATATCAAGATTAAGAGAATTTCAACCAAAGGTTTTTCTTCATCCTCTTCCACTCTTGTTTGCTTTTTTAGGAAATTGTACTCAAATTAAAACATGAGGCTCTTCCCTGCTATTGCTCATAATGACTTCACATCAGATCCCTCTGTCATATAGTGACTCTGTAAATCTCCACCTACTTTATGTTGATGGCTGCACACTTACATGGCTTCTTCCTGTATCATCACACAGCACTGTTCCTCAGATGAATACTTCCTTGGAGCACCCCTCTCTGAATTTGCTAATGATCGCATTTTCTTACCAAGTTCATCAGTTTGGTTTTCCATATATCTATGATCACTTAATGCCTTACACCATTATCTGAAATATCATTCCTCAGATGTGGGAAGGCTATCTTTCCTATGTTGTAATTCCTGGCACAGAGGCCCATTCTTCCTTTTTTAGTACCCTCATTCTATTGAAAATATCTCTTTATCATGGGTCATGTCTTCAAAGAAAAATATCTCCTGACTACTCTCCTTTTTCTTCATCCCCTCTGCTTCTCCAATGCCATCCTCCATAGTATCTATTTCCTGGCTAATTTGCCCAAATCAATCCTTTCTGAGGACATTCTTTTCAAAACCTCCAAAAGCTTCTTATTGCCTTAGAACCTATTGATATAAAATTCTCCATATTTAACTAGGCATTCTCTAAAGGAGCTATAGTGTGTATGTGTAAGCCATTTCCCTCCAATCTTTAATGTTGACACCCGTGCTAGTGTCCTCATTCCTGTCTGCCTGCATTTACTTCTGCTATTGACCTTTTCAGAATGGCCCTCCATTCTGCTGTCTTCTGGCCCAAATTCTATTAACTTTGCCCAGATCAGTTCCATAAACACCATGAAGCCTTCCTTTTAGTCTATCAATTATTGTTTATATGAACTCTTCTTATATTTTATATTTAATACCAGGTCTTTAATCTAAATGTTTCATGTATATTAGATCTACCTCTCAAATTGTACTGTGTTCTTCTTCATAGAAATATGTATTAGACTTCTTTATTACCTATTATACCCACAACAGTGCAATGGACTTAGCAAAACATAGTAAGTTTAGTGTTTACTGAAACATAAAGATGGCCTCCTTCCCCTGTTGAGTTGTTGAAGGTTGATTATTATTAGAAAAGAAAGGAATTGAATTAGGAAAATGGTAGGGAAACAGTGCACAGTAAATGAACAAGACATATTTGAAGACTAAAGGGTTTTGAAAACTATTTTCAAACCTAAGCCAGTGTTACCATGACCAAGCTTGTCAATAACCATGAGCAAACTAGCTACCCACCTGCTGTGTTAAGGAAGCATTTGGAGCTCAAAGAGAGTGAGTAGTAGCTTCAGGTCTTTACCACTAAGACACCCTTATATTTATTAACACTTTTTTGAAGATCCCTAGTTGCTGCCTGGGAAAGCTTTAATGTCATACCTGTGAAAGAAAGTGAGTCAAAGTGTGAATATTTTGACAGAAAAGGACAGAGAGAAATCCCCTGCCGAATCTAACAGTTATACAACTGGGAATAGAAACCAGGTCCCATGCCTTACCATCTGGTGTTCTATCAGCTAGACCACACTGTCTCTCTAAATTGCCAACCTGGATTAATAACTGTGCATGTGAAATAATTCTCATCTTCCTCTTTCCATGCTGTTGAAGATAGGATATTTCTTCCATCAGGCATGGTGGAAATTTCTGTCTATATATACACGTTTAAAATTAGTTATATTGCTTCTTTTTACATGACAGAATAATGATAAAACAATTGATTTAAGTTTACTTCAATGCCATAAGAAAATTAAGAAATTCTTTGGAGTTAGGAAGATATTAAATTATAAATTATTTAAAAGAACATATTTTGAGAACTGAATAATCTATCATATTAACTTCTACACATCTATCCTAAAGTCTGAGCTACTCTATTCAACAAAGCAGGAGTCTGTAAACACAGGACTTCAGCAGCTTCAAGTTTGTGCCAAACCATGGTTAAAGAAATAAGAATGTTGGTCCTTGTCATCCACTTATCCACTATTCTAGCCCTCATGTGCACATCCTTGGGCAGGTGCACACTGGCATACATTGTTTACCAGAGTTCAGAAACTATACAATTTTGACTCAGACTGAGATGATTATTTTCTATTTAATTCAAGGAAATTAATGGTTTAAGATCAGGTGAAATATACTTCATTTAATTACCAAACCAGGAATCCATTTGGGGTTACAGAAGGGAGCCAATCCTTGAATCACTAGCATTTCAACCCTTATTCTCTCAAATGTCTATGTACTTCAGACCAGCTGTTATACTAAAAACTTCCCCCACAACCACATTAACTCTAGTTATGCAAAGATTTTAGATGGTGGCAATTGTAACCGTGTCTACAGAAATAAAACGGAGCTGAAAACTATGGAAGATGATGAGTAGCAGGTAGGCTAGGTTAATTCTCTAAAATCACTTTCCATCAGTATTACAGTCTTTCCTTTATATCTTTATAGGCTGTCTGAATTATACACCATGATAAAGAGAAAATTTGTGGAAAACAAAATTTTTTTTTACTTGACAGGAATTAAGAATAGAGGCATTGTGATTGAGAAAGGATATCATAAAATATGGCTCACTCAAGGAACAGTGAAGGTCAGCACATGACAGGAGGTGGTAGAGTTCAGGGTGACACTAAGTAGCAGACTCTAGGGAACAACCCCTGGGGCCGATCTCTAAAAGGTAACAGGGTTGCTGCCTCTCTCGTTCGCTGTTGCCCTGGCTCCTAAACATGGTTTGCCCTACTCACCACTTCTTTCTAACAGAAAAGTAAGGTTTTTGTATTTCCTTCAATAGTGAAGTTGAGCTAGACATAATACATAAAACACTGAGGAAAACTATTTCAGCTCCTGAATTAATTCACTGAAGTGTAAAATGGGGCGATAGGTCTGGCAGTGATCCAAAGAGAAGAGAAATCTGAAAAGATTTTAAAAAATATATAAAATCTCATTTGGGAATGAGATATGTAAGACAGACTATGGAAAGAGGGAGGAAAGAAAAGGGCAAGTGTGATTGGTAAGAAAAAAATAACCACTAAAAACTTTTTAGTTCTAGAATTTAGGATGAAAGATAATTGGGAAGGAAATCGAAAAGTATAAAGTAAATAGATGAACACAGAAAGGGAATGTTTCTAAAATATTAGTAAGGATACTGAACAGGAAGAAAAATACTGCATTTGTGACAGAAGATAATAGTGTCCTGGGGAATAGAGCATATTATTCAAGGGCCCTATAGTTAGGCTATTGGAAAAACTCATTTTCAAAGATCTTTAAAATATAGCAGTGAAGTATCTTGCTCAGTTCTTGTGGCCTTGTTGCTGAGCATTATAAACAGATTTTTAAAAATTTTTAAAAGTCTATTTATTTTGAGAGTGGGGGGGGGAAGGGGCAGAGAGAGTCCCAAACAGGCTTCATATCATCAGCACAGCTTAACGTGGGGCTCGAACTCACGAACTGAAATATCATGACCTGAGCCAAAATCAAGAGTCATAAACTTAACCTACTGAGCCACTCAGGCATCTCTCATAAACAGATTTTCTTAAGTCATTTCAGTATTTAACAAAAAAAAAAAAAAGACATAAAATAAAATGGTGAGGTAAAATATTGAGGAAGGAAGGGAACCCTCATAATTTGGCTGCTGCACTCCCACAGAGCTGCCCATCTTTAGTTAAATAAAGGACAGGAGGGGCTCCTGGGTGGCTCAGTCAGTTGAGGTTCTGACTTCAGCTCAGGTCATGATCTCATGGTTCGTGGGTTTGAGCCCCACATTGGGCTCTGTGCTGGCAGCTCAGAGCCTGAAGCCTGCTTCAGATTCTGTGTCTGCCTCTCTCTCTGCACCTCCCCCATTTAGGCTCTGTCTCTCTCTCTCAAAAATAAATCAACATTAAAAAAATTTAAAAATAAAGTAAAATCAAGGACAGGAAGCTTAAGCCTACCCTTGAGCTCCTTCCCATGTCACCTGTTCCTCCCTTATCTCACTTCTCTCTGCTGCTTTCCACTTCTTTGCCTTCCAGGTAGACTGACCCATTCTCTGCCTCCCCCTGGGGAACTGGCCACCATTTCCTCACCTTTCCTCAGGTCTTTCTTCTCAGTGGGAATGACCATTTCCCTCCTCCCCCTGGTGTCATAGCTTTGTGCATATGCTTACAAAGTCACAACAATCCAAGATATGTTTGTGGTTGTTGTTTTTGTTTTTTACTCTTCAGAGCATCCAATAGTACATACTTTCCTTAGCCTGGATTTATTTTATTCTGGTCACTCCATTTTTCATGTCATATGTATTATTTCATAAACTAAGATTTTAATAAGTAGTGTGAATGCAGAGTCCCTCTTTGGTACTATATAGCCTTTTCCATGTTGACTAGCTGGGTGAAAACAGTGATAACTGAGAAGTGAGGCTTAATACATGCCTGCTGTTTCATTATGAAGGACATCTATCATGTGTCTAGCACTGAGCATTTATAATGTGCCAAGTTTGGAGATAGAGGCTTAATGTTTGAAATCATAATCATAAGAATCACCACCACCATCATCATATCTTTCCCTTTCTTTCTTTCCTTTCTTTTACCTTTCCTTTCCTTCTCTCTCCCTCCTCTCTCTCCTTCCTTCCTTCCTTCCTTCCTTCCTTCCTTCCATTTTTCTGAGAGAAAACTTGGTAAGTACTATAATTTAAAAGCATCTAAAAGTTTCACTTTGTGTTGCATTTTATAAATCAAGGTTAAATTGATGTAAATTTTAAGCTTGCATAAGGCAGGCAGTAACTTGGTCCATATGATATTTTTAAAATAAAAAGTTATTTAATTCAAATGCTAAATATATGTCAAACCTATATGTTTAAACATTTGCAATCAGATTATAGAGTTTGGACCTCTTTCCAGGCAAACTAAAACCTTCTAAGTCAGTGGAACACTTAGAATAATTTACTAAGCTAGCTCCTTGATTCACTTATCAATGACTTCAAAACATTATCCAGAAATGCTTGGTTAGGGGTGCCTGGGTGGCTAAGTCAGTTAAGCATCTGACTCTTGGTTTTGGCTCAGGTCATGATCTCACCTGAGGTAGAGCTCTGCATTGTGCTCTGTGCTGAGTGTGGAGCTTGCTTGGGATTCTCTCTCTCCCTCTATCCCTGTCCCTTCCCCACTCTTGGTCTCTCTCTCTCTCTCACACAAAATAAATAAACTTAAAAAAAAAAAAGAAAGAAATGCTTGGTGAACAGTACCAAAAGATTCTGCTCTGCTTTGGGGCTCTGCTTACTTGCAGGTATCTAGTTGTATTATAGAGTATAAGTCCTACAACTTGCTCTCTGTGGCCCTGAGAAAATCACAAACCAAAATTGGAGTTTTCCAATTGTGTTTTAAATTTGGCTAAGAGTTTTTACAGTATGACAGTCATGGACCAATTGTATACATATTTTGAGTCAGGCATGTGCTCAGTCTTTACACTTCTTTAGTATAGCTAGTTGATAGTCTTCTCAAGCTATACATTTTCATTTGACTATGTAAATTATCTTAGTGATTATCTGGCATTAGTTTTAATTTCTTATGGCAATAAAGAACATGTAATGCTTGGATATCTAGTTTTATGAGGCAAACTCTTCAATTATTTTTATGCTTTAAATTTTTTCTCATATCCTGAAATTAATTCAGTATTTACAAGTATTTTCTTCTAATTTTCATGGGTTTAATTTTACCATTTAATAATGCAGCTCAGATTCTATCTGTCTATCTATCTATCTATCTATATTGGTATGATGAAAGGTAAAAACACAATTTAGTTTGCCGCATGTGGCCAATTAAAGCAACATCGGTAGTTTGCAGTATTTTTGACTCTTTTATTTCAGGATCTGTTTTAGGGTTATCTGTTCTGTTCCCTTGATCTGTCAGCTGATTTTTATGCCAATATCACACTGCTTTTAATTATTGGCTCTTATAATAGAATAAATCTTCTTGTTCCAGTATTTAATTCTTCTTTTTCATTATTTTGGACAGTCCCTTACTGTTTATTTTTTTCAGATTTATTTTTGAATCATTGCTCCAAAGTTACACAACAAATTCCATTGGGATTTTGTTTGGGGATTGCATTTTGAAGATACAAACTGATTTGGGAAGAATTGGCAGCATTACAGTATTTAATGTTCCCAATAGGGTAAGCTAAATTTTGTGTCTGTGAAAAGTGAAACCTGTTTCCTTTCTGATATTATTATTTTCAAGGGAATGACTGTGAATGAATTTCAAGTATTCCAATACTGCTCCTCTGGTCTATGGATGAGCAGAATCTTTAGCTTCTCTTTTATCTCACAGCCCTATGTTCATGATGGAACTTACACCTTCATTGAGGGGAACAGGAGTCCAAAAACAAACCCAAGCCAATAGTTCCAGGGCAAGCTTGGTCAAGAAGGGAACTGACATACCTGGATGTGAAGAGGACTCCTCCTTGTCTGGCCAGAGGTCTATCTGCCTATGAGGTCACTAATCATGTCTGTTCTTTCTTGTGTTTCTCCGACCTTCTCAATCTATGTGGCTGCCTCTCCTCCATCTCCTCCCTGCCAGGCACATTGGAGTAATATATATTTGAATTGAATTAGGTTACAAAGGAAGCTTAGCTCTGGAGCTTCAGGATTGTCTTTTTCTCTGTTAATGAAAGGGCTCAACAGAAATAAGGAATCAAGAATAAACTTAGGGTCTAGTTTCAAGGGAAAGTGTAAGCCTTTAATATTTTTTTTAGTATTGACAAGAGGTTTCATTGCTTCTTCATTGCTATGTCTGTCAAAGCTCTCTGATTCACCTTTTTTTGGTGTTACGGATTTTTTTTTGTAAAGGAAGACACTTTCCACCAGTCACCTTTTCCTCCCTATAAACAAATACTCACTCCTTTCTGATGAAAAGAATTTCATTTCAAGGAGACAACTGGAAAGATACACAAACTCAAACACCAACAGATTGTAGGCCTTGTGGTTGAAGAGGTCTGTAGGTTTCATGTCTGTCCTCCCACAGTTCCGTCAGTTGTTGGTAATGCATGTGACAGCATCAATCTCTGGTGTCAGCCCATGATCATGATAGGAAATAAATCGCTTTTAAAATGCAAGCTTAGGTTTCAGAGATCCAGTAGAGCCAGGCATGAGGACAGTGAGTTGCATGGTTCCTGCCTATTATACCTGGTTCCTGTCTTCTCTGAAATCTCCCCCATATGTTTGTTAATCCAAAATGTTTGGAAATCCAATTCTAAGCAGTATTACTGATTCATTTCTAAGCAGTATTACTTTCCCCCCAGTGGTTGCATTTAATATATCTATCTAGCGGAGCCAGATGGTTGGGCATCTGCCTTTGGCTCAGGTCAAGATCTCTCAGTTCGTGGGTTAGAGCCCCGTGATGGGCTCTGTGCTGACAGCTTAGAGCTTGGAGCCTACTTTGGATTCTGTGTCTCCCTCTCTCTCTGCCCCTAACCCACTGTAATGTTAATGTTTTTTTAATAAAAATTTAAAAAATTTAAATTTAAATATCCATTTAAGGGGCACCTGGGTGGCTCAGTGAGTTAAGCATCCAACTCTTGATCTCAGCTCAGGTTATGCTTTCACAGTTTCTGAGATTGAGCCCCAAGTCAGGTTTTGTGCTAACAGAGCATAACCTGCTTGGGATTCTCTCTCTTCCTCTCTCTCTCCCTCTCTCTCTCTCTCTCTCTGCCCCTTCTTGCCTGAGCACACTCTCTCCCTCTCTCTCTTAAAATAAATAAGTAAACTTTAAAAATAAATAAAATAAAATAAAGTAAAATAAAATATACATTTAAGTACGATCTGTGTGTCTATTGTAAATGTTTACCATATGTAGTCTTTATTATAGAAAATGGCACTATATTTTCATACAGTTTCAGATAATCCACATCTTTCAAAATGAAAAGCGAGTTAAGAAAATCTTCCACTGTTAGGCTATTTATTGTGTCAACACAGCAAGAGAGAGAAGAGACAGAGAGAAGTTGAGTTGATGTCCTCCTTACTCCAATCTGGTATTCCTTTCCTTAGGAAATACCAGATTTCCTCTCAAAGTTAAGCAATTCAGGGTCAGGTTACCTGAGTGTGGGGTCTGTTCAGCACAGACCAGTGGTGAGTGTGTGCTGGGTAAATAGGGATGATCAATCCAGAGGCTCTCCAGAGTAGTCTTTAATAATACGTGAGTTATTATCTAACCAATCTGCTTACTATTCCAAAAGTGTTGAATTGTCGCTGTAGATGCCTGATGTTCTATCGCATTTTCTCAACCTTCCACAGCCACTGCTTGTTTTAGATCTATTTTTCATGACAGGATGATAGCTTTTTCTCCTTGCTGTTGCTTCAGAAAAAATGCTGTGAAAAATGTTTCACAGGATTTTCTTTTTTCCCTCTTTTAAAATTTTTTTTTGTTTGCCCTTTGGATAGCTCCTGTGTACTCTTTTCACATGCAGCATGAGATTAGATTTTTTTAACATTACACTGCATGTCAGTTATGTATTAGAGCAATCTGTCATCTTCACATTAGAAACACTGAATGCTGGCTCCAACAGCTGGTTCTCTAGGACTTACATTTTAGAAAGTATGGTAACGGGTGTTACATGAACAGTGTCAGCAGAACATTATTCTTAATATGACGCTCTAAGTTATAAATATGGCCAGACATTTCGATGCGGCTTTAGGGGAGGATTCTGCGGTTAAACCAAGAGACCATTCACACAACTACCAGGCAGAAGCAAATGAGGAGACTAAAAAATGTATCATTTCTATGAAGTTTTAAAGCTGACATAGATAGCAGCACTAACATGGTCTTATATCACAATAGTTTGGGACTCTATTTTATATGTTTTCTTTCCATTTTATAAATAAGTAAGTAAATGTATGACATATTTATGCCCTACCTCTCCTTGCCCCCTGAGGTTGGTCAATGCTCAGCTTGGACAACCACCAAAATGGAGATCTGTAATTCTTCTTGGACCTTTCCTAAAGGTGGGAGCCCAGTGGTAGCTTTATAATAGTATCTATTATTAATGCACATCCATTCTGCAAAAAAGGATCCATGCCAGGAAGCACTCCAAAGAACCCAGTCACGTTTTATCTTAAGGAGGCTGGTGTTTAAAATGTCAAAATAAAATAGCTCATACAGCTGAAAGGAAAGCAGATGAAAAGCCGGACAACCAAGTGGTAAAATCTGAACTTCACGGCGTACCTCACCCAGAGGCTCTGCTCACACACCGAAGCTGTGTGCCCATCAGGAAACTCTTCTTTCTGCAGCAGTCTGGATCGTGAAACAAGTGATTGTGGAACTGTGAAGACATCAAGTTGTGAAACATAAACCTCATCCTTTCATTCATTCACATTTTTCTTGAAGACTGTTATTTATAAGTGCAAATAGTGAGCTCCATCATTAAATACAGACGCATGATGCAGTTATTTCACGGAGATTTGTGTGTTTCTGAGCACAACCAGCATCTATACCATGTTAAATACACCCAACAGCTAACAGTGATTTCAAGTGAAGATTATAAACATCTCACTCACATGCCCATGTGATTTTTTTGTTATTCCAGGAACATTATTAAAATAAGTATATGTATTTTAAATTATCTTATTACATGATGGGTTATCAGTTCACAAATATGAAGTATATGAAGACTTTTTGGAAAATACTCCATGTGGCAATGGTGTGTCCCTATGGATAGAGATTCATGTAATCACATTGTCTTTAAAATATGATGCTTCAAATAGTATGAGGCAAATATGAAAATTATATCCTACGCATATGTGCCTAGGCAATTCAAGAAAGATTCTTCTGTTTACAAAGTATATTTCTCTTACTATTAATTTACAATTTTAAGATCTTCTGTTTATTATATATTTGATGTGAATTTTCTATGCTTCAAAATATGTGAGGATTTCTTTCCCTCACACCACAGAGAAGCAAACAAAAATTCCTCAGGTTGTGACAAAAACTATTTGAACAACTGCATTTTGTTAATACCGTTCATTCATTAGCATTCAGTAGCATAATAAATACAAAATTAGGATTGGATATTTTATTTCTTATATTTCTATGTAGTTTTAGAGGAAAATTGTATTTCAAATATTTTTATTTTAATTGTGAAATTTGAATATGAGCCATATATCATCTGACATTTGTATGATATCCTGGTTCTAACTTGAGCTATTGTATGTGGATGTTCACAGAACCATACATTTTTTTTCCAAACACCTATTTGCAGAAATATCAATGCATTGATTACACCATCTTCCACACCATGGAATCAGTTCATCATTTCTTGGTATCTATCCATCTCATTACCCTTAATTGGTAAGTACTTGGTCTTACCATACTGGGTATATGGCACTGTGCTAAGTGCATGAAATGGTTTCACTTTAATTAAACAATTTGAGTCAATAATATTGTGCATTGTGCATTCACGCAGACACATTGACCCACATTGACCTAATGGGATGTGTAGGCCAGGCTCTAATGGTCCAGTAATCTCTGGGGGTGCCGCAGCTTCCTCTGTTCATGAGTGAATATGCAGCAATGATATTTGGCAAGCACAGAAGCATTTTTCCAGCTGTACTGCACTTTGCCATCTATGCCATGGTACCAGAAGGATATATAAGGATCATTTGGCTACTCTATTTATTTTCAGAGGTCATGTGTCAGTTTCATATGTATATTTTATTAAATTTTTAAAATTCATTAGCTACAACCCCCAAAACTCTAAAGTATTTACATGGTTTTTCCTTATTTTTAAAAAATTAAGAATGATTTTGATGTTATTGACAAGATATCACAATTTCTATGATATCAATAGTATCCATCAATCCATCACTGAGGTCTCACAGAAGGTGTGCTGCATCACCATGGAACTTTCACTGAATATTTTTATTTATTCTTTCAATTATTCACCTATTTGCAAGAAAGGCATTCCTACCAAATCATTAGAGTTTTTTTCAGAATTTGGGAGGAAAATATCAACAATACACTGAAGGACAACAAAAAGATTAAGACATAATTTCCACATTAAAAAAAAACTTCTCTTCCACTCATTCCATCCCTGTTTATATACAATAAAGAATAAAAACCTGAGGCATGTGTAGATAAGCATAGTTATTAGCTATGTAGCTGTTAAACAGGCACAATTTCTTTGAATCTTCAGTTAATGTTGTCATTTGCTTGATAATTTACATTCCTGATACTGTAGTCCAACCCAGTCTTTAAATCTTCACATTTGCATGAGTTCGAGTTCAACGCAGTGGTAAATTTGAAAAAAAATTCCAACTGGAAAACATGAATCCTTGCTTGGAGTTAGAGAGGAGAGGAATAATAGAGTCATTGGCTAAGGGACAAGAGTGAAAGTCAGATAATAAGGCATGTGCAAGTTGCTCAACTGTAATATTAATGTCCTGTTGCTTTTTTATTAATGACCAATACCAGGGTATGTTTTAGCTAAAAATTTATGCATAACACATCTCCCTGGGACCTAAGAATACTCTTGATTTAATTTCTTAAAAAGGAGGAAATTCCAGTTTTACTAGTTAATAGGTATGCTACAGTTTTGTTCTCTTCAAGTAAGCCAAGAAGTACAGATAAATTATGTAAAAAAAAAAAAAAATGGCCCCCCTCTATGGACTGAAAATAGTTTTACATTGCAGATTTTAAACCTTGTTTTATAATTCTTCCATTAAATCAAGACAATAAAAAATAAGTACAATTAGTCCATAGTCTAAGTAGAGTAAATTAACCCTTGCTTTAAGGCTAAAATAGTGCATGCAAATAGTACTTGAAATAACAAAATGCAAAATAATGCCCTGTGCACTAAGGGACTGCCTGAGAAACCTTAGGAACTGGCTCAACCACAGCAAATAGTGTCAGTTTGTCTTATACTCTGTTAAAGAAACAATGGGAAACAGTAAAAGACATTTCTACCACCTCTAAAAAACCTGCTATAGAAACCGCTATTTATTTGCTCTGAATTCTATGAAAGAAGGGAGGAACAAGCTTTAGCCTTATTGATCTGTTTGTTTTACTGTTCCTGAGATTCAGTGAAGTTACAGATTTTGAATCTATAAACCCATTGCAGGTCTTTCCCCAGTAATACAGATGATATCAAGCAAGCAGCCTACAACAGGTGAGTTTAACAGTGGCTTGCATAAAATCCCACCTGCCTTTCTATGCCTTCTGGGAAGAGAAGACACAGTAAAAGTCTATGAGACCTCACACCCCTTACAGTCCAACTACACCAGCCAAGAAGATCTCTGGTCTCACCCCTTCCTGAACCCTGGATGCCATCCTTGCCATCAAATACCATGGAGCTTTGCTAGACCAGCTTCAAGTTGTTAGTAAAAGACAGGAAGGGATATTCGTTCATTCCTGTTATTAAAATTAGGTTGGCAGGGAGGAGATATGTGAATGGCCTTTTGAAGATCAAGCTATTTCTGTCTACAGGGAAGTAGTATGCTCAGAGCCAGAATAAGAAATAGGCTAGCAGAGCTAGCACCTGGGCACTTAAATGCTACTGAGGCTGCTACAGCATGATTGAAAATGCTGGGAGCTGCAGCAAATTGCATTTTCTAGGACTCTCAGAAAGGACTGCTGATGATTGGAAGAAATGCCATGATGAGCTGCTTGCTTACCTTTGTAGCCCCAGCCAAGCAGTGTGCCTAACCTAGTAGGTGCTAAATAATATTCATGAAGCAGACATGATGGGAGGCCTAACCTCAGAGGTATGTTCAAGCAGGAAATGATCACTCAATGGTCTATAAAACGCCTTCTAAAGAGGGGTTTCTGAAAGAAACATTTTTTTTCCTTCTAAAGCTCCTTCTTTGAGTAGAGAATGTAAGCTAATGACTCTAAACATTACAGAAAAGGCTGATTTCTAAACCAGAATGTCTCTGCTCTTGCTCTTCTCAGTGTTCAGCCTGTCTGCTAACTCAGAATTGTATTTAAAGAATATCAATTAAAGGAGTGTCAAATTATTAGTTAGGCCCATAGACTCATGTCTCAATTTGAGCCTGAAAGTGACACTATGACTTTGAACTTGCTTGTAGTTATATATTTTTGGAATTCTAGTCCCAATGCTGTTAGTACATTCATCTTGGTGTCTGGAGAAGAAGCATTGTACAGACTTACAAGTCAACGGCTCATTTTGTTCCATTGAAAATCCTCTCCACTTTTACCCCCACCCCCGCGACATACACACACTCACAAATAAACATTACTGTAGGGAGTTAGAGCTGGCTGCATTGTTTCCACTGAGATAATCAATAGAAGTCCTTCATGCAATGCAGCATGGAAGAAATTTTTCATTAAATTTTATTAGAAATGAATCAAAAATTTAAAATATCAGAGACATGATGTGGCATCTGGGTGTCTCAGTCTGTTAAGCATTCAATTGAGCCGTGCATCAGGATGTGCACTGACAGCCCAGAGCCTGCTTGGGATTCTCTCTCTGCCCCACCCCTGCTCACTCTCTCTCTTTCTCTCTCTCTCTCTCTCTCTTTCTCTCTCTCTCTGTCTCCCAAAAATAAATAACCATCTAAAAATTAAAACAAAATATCTGAGATATGAATTTATTCCTGGACATCAGATACTTTTAACTCAAAGCATAAAAATGGTTGACAGGCATATATGTGTAGCCACAGTACACATTTATACAATTTCATTTCAATGCCTTAAAATAATTTGTATCCAGTAAAATATCCACTTTATTTTAACAAATCATGAGTAACACACAAAATGACTGTTCAGTGGTAATCTATGTAACTCACTTCCTGGGGTCCTTATTGAAAACATTCAGCCACCAGGACATCAGGTGGGACATACCATCACCATGTATGACAGACTATGGAAACTTTCTCTATAATAACTGCACAAGTTGGATTGAAACAAGTGATTTTTTAAAAAATAAAACTCCAGTGCTTTAAAGAATATGGTTCTTTGGTCTGAGATGCTTCCCATGATGGGATTCCTAAGTGAAGTACCTTCTATTGTATAATAGGAAACCATGATATGTGTTAAGGATACACCAAAACTCAAATATAGCCAAGCTATAATTCTTATAAAAATGCCTTATTGGTGAAATTCAGCCTGAAGTACTTTTTCTTTCAGTGCAGGAATTTCTGAACATTAATGAAAGCGGATTAGTTAAATCCTTCATTGAAATGCTAGAGTGCCCAATTTCCCTGGCTTGTGTTTTTGGATTACCACTTTAAAAAAAACCTCTGACAAGTCAGAGAAAAATGGGAAGCAAAAAGCCTATTACTCAAAGAAGAAAAGTCAGATAAAGATCAATTTTATTTATTTATTTTTATTTTTTTTAATGCTAATTTATTTTTGAGACAGCGAGAGACAGAGCGTGAGTAAGGGAGGAGCAGAGAGAGAGGGAAACACAGAATTCAAAGGCTCCAGGCTCCAGGCTCCAAGCTGTCAGCACAGAGCCTGACACGGGGCTTGAACTTACAAACCCTTAGATCATGACTTGAGCCAAAGTCGATGCTTAACTGACTGAGCCACTTAGGCGCCCTTAAAGATCAATTTTAAAACAACCATAAACTAGGAAACAGAAAGACAAAACCCTGAATATATTTCTTTAATAGAAATACCATGTATCCAAGTTGGGAATATTGGGACATTTTTGTTAACTTTCAAATTTTTTTTTCTAGAGTAACCAAATTGTAAAGGCCCAACTTTTGAAGGCTGTAGAAAGACGTAAAGAAAAATAATTCTGATAGTGGATGTATGAATATTGCTTTTGTTGATCTAGTGTTAAACTGGGAGAAAAATTTAAAAAAATTAAAGGAATCTTTGTTGTTTTCTGTTTTCCTTTGAGATTTAATGATAATGTTATCATTTTTGATCAAGAAAGATTCCAATGACTAAGATTATTGATATTCACTGGTGCATGGAGATAACTATCAAGGTTTTCCTCCAACATCTTACTCTTTACCCTATGAGCAAGGTTAGTTTCAAGAAAATGCTGCCTCCAGCAAACTGTCTGATGGTGGTCTCTGAATGTACTACTCCACCCATCGGCTCTTTGTTATCAACAGTAAATTTCCAGACTGGGTCAGGATAGGCTTTTAAAAAGTCAGAGGAGTAGAAGCAGGTGAGATGCCAGTGAGATACAGGCAATGGCTCAACTATGCTGCAGGTATCATGTGTTTCTTCTCTGAAGGAGCAGTTTCTTCGTTCATGACTCCTGGAGGCCATTTGCCCTGAACTGACAATCTGCTGCTCTATTCTGTCAACTCCTGAAATTCACTTAGCTGTTCGCTTGAGACTCTTTAAATTTTATGATTATAGATATTATGTATATGTGTGTCTATAATTCTTAATATTGAAGACCACAGAATGTAAAGAAGATAACATTCACATCAAAGTCCATCACCTACAGTAATGCCTCTTGACATTTTAAAATGTATATATTTACAATAATTTTTCTATGCATAGGTTTAAATGTAAGGCATTATGTAGCCTAACTTGTTAAAATACATGTGAATTTTTTCTCATGCCATTTTAATGTCTCTGTCATATTTCACCTTACAAATGTACCATATTTTTAAACCAATGCATATTGTTAGCTGTTTAGGTTGTTTGCAATTTCATATTGTTAATAAACAATTCTGATACAAACATTTTAGAAAATCATTGAGTAGCACACCCATAATATTTTTTAAGGATCAACCCTGAAAAGTAGATTTTTTGAAACTGGCTTTGCAATACTTGGTCTTGGTATTTCCATGGGTTGCAGCTGTGCAACTTATAGGCTAACTGTGATAACAAACAACCTAAGACTCTCAGAACCATAATACAACAAAGATTTGTTTTTTATTCACACAGAGTCTCCTGAGGATGTTCCCTATCAGTGATTCTTCTGGGTGGCTGTCCTTCAAGCAGTAAATTCAAAATTCAGATTCCTTCCACTATAAGTTTCCACCATCAAGGAGTCAATGAGAACCATCCTAAAATGACTCATATGTTCAATGGCTGTGTCTGAAACAGGGTATATCACTTGTGCCCACACTAGATTGCCCATAACTCAGAACCATAATTCAATCTATCTAGATATATCTACAGATTGTCACTTAATTTATCTATCTCCAAGTGTGTGTGTGTGTGTGTGTGTGTGTGTGTGTGTGTGTGTGTGTTTGTGTTGGGATTGGTGGTGGTGGTGAATAAAGTCTTTCTTTGTGCCCAGGAGGAAAAATGAATGTTTTGGTGAACTTGAATTGTATCTGTCCCAGGATGATTTTTCTTAACTTGATTAGGATGTTCCTGCATCCTGAAAAAGTACTGGTTCGTGCCTGCTGTCCCATGATGATTGTTCATAACACCTCTCTCACTTTCAAGAGTGTTCTGATTTTTATGGAAAATTACATGGTCCCCCTAGCTATGATTCTGTGCTATCCAAGACCTTAAGGTATCCAGAGTCCCCGTTCCTCAGATCTAGGCATCCTTATGCTTCCACACTATCCTCCAATGTCTGCCTTGCCTTCCCAATGCTGACCAGACAAGTTTCACTGAACTAAGAAATTGGGAACAGTTCCCAGGGAAGAAAAACTACTGCTGAGGTTTATGTTTTTTCCCTGAGAATAGATTCTACAAGAAATTAGATTGTAGTTCAATATAAAAAAGATATTTTCAATGGAAAACTACTTGGCAATGAAAAAGAACGAAATCTTGCCATTTGCAACAACGTGGATGGAACTAAAGGGTATAATGTTAAGTGAAATAAGGCAGTCAGAGGAAAGAAAGATATATGATTTCACTCATATGTGGAATTTGAGAAACACAACAGATGAACATAGAGGAAGAGAAGGAAAAATAAGATAAAAACACAGAAGGAGGAAAGCCGTAAAAGACTCTTAAATACAGAGAACAACTTGAGGGTTTATGGAGGGGAGTTGGGTGGGGGATGGGCTATATGGATGATGGGCATTAAGGAGGGCACTTTTTGGGATGAGCACTGGGTGTCATATATAAGTGAGGAATCATTGGGTTCTACTCCTGAAGCCATGACAACACTATGTTAACTAACTTGAACTTAAATTTAAGAAAAAAGACATTTCCACAACTAACATCTTCCAAAAAACTTTAACATGATACTTCCAAGGTAGTAAGACTCCTATCCTTAGAGCAGTTGAAATGGAGGTGGGATTAGCCTTTACCAGAGATATTATACAATGGATCTTTAAATTGGTTAGAGTGTTGGAATAGATAAGTTTCAAAGTTCTCTCAACTCTAGGATTCTTTACTTTTAAATCACTGGTCCACTTGGATCAGGGCCAACTGAATCTTTTTAAGGGCACCAGCCATTGCTGTCAAATGCACAAATTTGATACAGCTTAAGATAGAATCACTTTGGACTGGGTCTTAAGATGAAGGGCTCAACCATGGCGCTCTAAAATAGCTTAATGCTAGAGATATTTTCAATGTTTAAAAAAGTGGAACTTCCTTTCTTTGCCCTAGGAAATTACCACTAAAGAATCTAATAATGTGTCTTTTCTACTGAATCAGTAAAAGCACGACTCTTCTTACCGGTATTCTTTTTTTTTTTTTAAGTGTACCATATTCTCTAAAATTCTGGTTGTGTTTGCTGCTTGTGAAGGAGAGAAAAATGACTAGTTATATTCACATAATGCAATGGGTGCTTGCTAGCCCTGTTTTCTTTCCCCTCTGCATTGTCTTGCAAAATGAGAGGCTCATTTTGCCTCCACTGGCACATAAATTTTATTCTTTTCACTGTAAAATTAAGAGAGAGTGATAGGAGAGAGAGGGAAGACGAGGGAGAGAAGGAGAGCAGAGGGAGGCAGAAAGAAATATTGAGGAGGAATAAAGACAGAAATAGAAAGTAAGACAAAGGAAAGAGAAAACCATAAAATTATCACAGGCAAAATGGTATAATTGCTTTGCTTTCAAATTATGTATTGGTAGAATTGCCTAGTGATGGAATAGTTAAAAATATGCTACAAAATATGTCTATTGTCAGGCAAATTAGAGAAGAATAGTATAATTTCAGAAAACAAAACTATCATTAAGGACACTGAGAAAGGGAATAGAGAATACAGCTAAGTTTCTGTTTTGACTTCACTCACTATGCAGAATAGTTTAAATAACATATTCCTATTTACAAATTTGAAAATAAGTGTCTGACATATTTAAAATCATCAACTCTTTTTTCTTCTACCCTAGTTTCCTTTTTCCCCCTGTTTGAGGCACAGACCAAACCAGGACCCATGGACTCTAGCTTTCTATTTTACTTCCTGTGTCAATTATGGAGCAAAAAGAATGGCTTTGAGGTGCCCACCAACCTGCTTTCTCTTTTCTCCCTTCTCGCCCTCGCTTCTCTCTTTTTCAGCTTCCCACAACCCAGTGATAATCAAAACACACTTGAATATTTTCCCTCAATTGTTTTTTCTTGCATAATTTACTTCTAAGTTACATCATTCACCACTATATCATTCTCAATACAAATTCCAAATTATCTTAAGCAAAGCACAAAACTTTATCTTTAAATGAAGTGGGCTAATTTAAGAATTTTTTGGAATTATGTCAAATAAAAACAACTGTAGAGGCCTCAATAGACCTGCTAAACAGAGTAAAAACTTGTGAAAATATGAGAAAGGGAAAAACAAAAGGAAAATATCCTCTGCAGTAATGGCCCAAACAGCAAAGACTACCTAGTGTGTCTCCCTTCAAGAATGAAAATAAGAGTATTCATGAAATTTTGTCCCCAAATAATTCCAAATTGATTCCATACCAATATGTCTTACTTTGACTTAAGTTACATTATCAAGCATTTAGCTTTACTGCCCAAGTACAAAAGTAGATGGTGGTTAGTACTCAACAGGTTAGCCTCATATTGTTTCCTGTCAAGTTCATTTCTTTAGTGCTGGCCTTTTAACATTAATACGTCTTCATTCTTTTCCTGTCTCAACTTTCTTCTCATTTTTCTTCGCTCACTTCTTAAGTCCAATGGTCCTAAAATCACTTGCATATTGATGACTGTCAGCCTTGTATCTGCATTCTTTGCTTCAGCCTACACATGTTACCTCACTGTCCTCTCCTTCGTATTATCTCTGACAAAAAGTTAGTGCCATTGTTCTATTTGTTCTGTTGTGGATTCTATGTCTTTTTCCTCCTGTAATGTTTAAACTGTTTTTTTATGACTGTTTTAGGCAGTTTGATTATGTTGTACGCAGTTGTAGTTTTCTTCAAGGTTCTTTTGTTTGGCATTGTGGTTATTGGATCTAGGATTTTATAGTTGTCAGCAAACTTGCAAGATTTTTGTCCATTATTATTTTTGTTCCACTGCCTTTAGGAACTTCAATTAAAGGTAAATTGACTATTTAAAGTTATTCCACTGCTCAATAATACCCTTTTCATTATTTTTAATTCCTTTTCCTCTTGTTTCATTTGCATAGTTTTTGTTGCTATGGCTTCAGTTTCACTAAACTTTTCTTTTATAATGTCAAATCTGGCATTAATCCCACCCAGTGTGTATTTTTTATCTCTGACATTATATTTTTTATATTTAGAAGTTTTATTTTAGTACTTTAAAATTTTTTATTTCTCTACTTTTGAACATATAGGGCACAATTCAAACAACTTTTTAAATGTCTTGATCCTTTCAAACTTTGCTTTAAAATTTACTAAGTAAGACCAGACCAGTGCTCAGTCAAGGGTTTATTAATCTCCATTACTAAGGTAAGACCTTTCTGAGTAGTGTATCCACAGCCCATGAATCATGAGGGTTTTTTAAATCTGGCTAGTGGGGGTACACACTATTTCTGCCCTGTGAAATATTCAAGTACCCTTAAAGGGGTTCTTTCCCTAGCCTTGAATAATTCTCTCACCTACATGCATTGATCTGTACTTTGCTAAACAATTGAGAAGGATCCTATGCATATCTCTGGAATTTTCCCTCTGTGCAGCTTTTTCCTCTCCAGTATATTGTCCTGTGAACTAGCCCCTTGGTTTCCTGGAACTCTCAGATTCATCTCCTTGACTCAAGGTCACTTAGGCTTTGCATGGGTTCCCCTTCCCTGTGCCACAGCATATAAACTCTCTCAAGAAAGCAGCTCAGGGAGATTGTACACCATGCCTACTATGTTTCTTGTCTCTCCAATACTGCTGTCCTTCATTGTCTGGTGTTCTGGTGTCAAATGTTTTGAAAACTGTTGTTTCAGAGAAAACTTTTGTAACCAAGAGTGAATAATAATGGGGATTCATTTCCCCTGAAAGACCTGAAAAATACAGAGGGAGAAGGCAGGTACCAAAATTAGGGAAATTAGGGGCTACCTGACAAAAACCGTGGCTCTTGGTAGAGAGATGCAGCCGACCCTCAGCAACTTCACAGGTAAGAGGCTGAGGAATTTAGTATCCTGACCTCTCTCCTCTTAGTCTTCTGTTGTTTAAGTGCCAGTCTTAACCCATCTGGCAGTCAGAAATCAAAGGAATTTTTTTGGTACAGCGAAGAAAGGTTATGTTCTAGGGACACAGCATGGAGACAGATAGTGACTCTGGAGAAGCAAACAGAAGTTACTGAGCATGTTGCCCTAAGTGGTCTCACTCCTGTGAAAGCCCTCCTACCATCTGTCGGTTCAAAGCAGCCAGAGAGATCCTTTGAAAATATAAATCTGTTTATGTCATTCCAGTGCTTAAAATGCTGAAGTGGCTTTCCCTGACACTTAGAATAAAATTTAAAATCTTTAGTATGGTCTAAAGTTCCTACATGATCTCATCCTTGGCTATTTTTCCAATCCAATCTCTAATTACTCTTCCCATGTCTTATTCTGCTACAGCCACAGTGGACTTATTGCTTTTTCTCCATGCCTTAAATTCCTCCATGCTCTGCACTTGCTATTCTCTCTAGCTGGGAGCTCTTTCACATTTTCTCATTTTATTGGAGGTCTTCTCAGATTCACCCACCATATAGTAGCCTTTATTATTCTCTATCTCCTCACCCTATTTTATTTTATATTTCTTCATAGTAGTTATTGCCACTTGTTTATTATCTCTCTTTTTTTTCTGTTAAAATATAAGCTCCATGAAAGAAAGAGCTTGGATGTGTAATTGGCTGTTGTGTCCCTGTGACTAGAACAACCTGTCACATTAGAAGTAATCATATAAACTGAACAATTAAAGACAGATAATTTTCTCCCTCTTTTCCTAATCCAGAGAAATTTTCATAATATCCCTTCTGATTGTTGCATCTCATTATTCAATATAATTGTAGTTCCCCCATTTTATTTTCCTAAATTTTTACAGACCTGTATTAGTTTTCTGGGGCTGCTGTAACAACATACCGTAATCTGAGTGGCTTAAACAACAAAAATTTAGCTCATAGTTCTGGAGGCTACAAGTCTGAGATCAAGATTTCATGAAGGTTTGTTCTTTCTAAGGGATCTGGGGAAGAGTCTGTTCCATGCCTCTGCCCTATCTTCTGGTGGTTTGGTCGCAGTATTTGACATTCCTTGGATTGTAGAAA
Organism: Cryptoprocta ferox; assembly: GCA_028646485.1. Classification (NCBI taxonomy): domain Eukaryota; kingdom Metazoa; phylum Chordata; class Mammalia; order Carnivora; family Eupleridae; genus Cryptoprocta; species Cryptoprocta ferox. The sequence goes on along the minus strand of CM053567.1, from coordinate 72,890,683 downwards.
CATCAACTCAATCTCTGTCCTTGTCTTTACCTGGCCTTTTCCCTGTGTGCGTCTCTGTCTCCAAATTTCCCCTTTAACAGGGACACCAGCCATGTTGGATTCAGGGCCCACTCTACTCCAATACTAATTCATCTTGACTTAAATAATTACAGCTTCAAAGATCCTATTTCCAAGTAAGATCACATTCTGAGACACTGAGGATTAGGAGTTCAGTATATAAATTTTGGGAAAACACAATTCAACACATAACAGATGATGAGTTTGTCATATGAATAAAATAGATTAAAATATATAAGAATAAATAATTAATATTTTTATGGGCTTTAATAATTTATTTTGAAGTAATTTCATGTTTTGAAAAGTTATAGCAATGATGCAAAGAATTCCTGCATCCTCTTCAGATTCTTCAGCTAAGACTATATCATGAGTTCACCTTTTCTCTCTCCTTCTCTCTTTCTCTCTCACTCAACCTATTATTAATATTCTTTCACTGAGCTATTTGAGAGTAAGTTGCAGTAATAATACCCATCTAAATACAGAGGTATGTAAATCTCCAAAACCTGGTATAGAGACTTGGCAGACACCAAATAACTGCAATACAACACCCAAATCAGTAGATCATTATTGATGCAACACTAACTTTTAGTCAATGAAACACATTAAAAGTCTTTCAAATGCTTCCACAATGTTTCCCCCCCACCCCAGGGTTCAGTCCAGAATCATATATTGTATTTAGTTGTCACCTGTCTTTAGTCTCTTTTGATCTAGAACAGTTTCACAGTCTGTCTTGTCTCTCAGGATCATCAAAGTTTCATTCCGTGGACTGTTCTTCAATCTGAGTCCATCTGGTTTTTCCCCTTGTCTAATCTCAGGCTGTGCATTCCCACAGGAGTACCACATAAATGAAGTTGTGCTCTACTCTGTGCATCACATCAGAAGGCACTGTCTCTTTTCTGGTGATGGTAAACTTGATCACCAATCCAAATGCATGTCTGTCATATTCTTCCAACTTAATATCCTCATTTTACCCTTTGGAATTGAAAAGTGTTTTGGAGACAAATATTCTGAGACTATGTCAATATCCTGTTCCTCAAACCTCTACCCCCCAACTTAAGCATCTGTTAATGACTACCACCTAAATCAATCACCAGTGTTACAGTGCCAAATGGTAATTTTTCTATTTTCATCATTTCTTTTAACTTATTAGTTGGCATACTAATTTAAGGAGAAGTTTATACCTTATCCCTCCATTTATTTTTTAATACCAGAATGGACATATGGATGCCTATTTTATTCAAAATGTTGTAATCTATTTCTATTATTATTTATTTCAATGCTCAAACTTCCTAAATTTGGCCAATGGCAAATTCTTGCCAGGTTCCTGTGTCCTTTAGACATGGACTTATCATTCTTTGAGCACTTCTTTACATTTTTTTTCTTCCAAATTTTTATTTAAATTCTAGTTAATTAGAATGCAGTGCTGAATTAGGTGTAGAAGTCAGTGATTCATCAATTATATACGATGCCTTGTGCTCATCATAACAAGTGCCCTACTTAATACCCATCACCCATCTAACCCATCTTCTCCCTCCCCCCATCAACCCTCAGTTTGTCCTCTATCTTTAAGAGTCTCTCATGGCTTATTTCCCTCTTTCTCTTCTCTCCCTGATATGTTCGTCTGCTTTGTTTCTTAAATTCCACATAAGTGAAATAATGTGGTATTTGTCTTTCTCTGACTTATTTTGCTCAGGATAACACACTCTAGCTCAATCCACATCATTGCAAATGGCAAGATTTCATCCTTTTTAATGGCTTAATAATATTCCATTACACACACACACACACACACACACCACCTCTTCTTTATCCATTCATAAGTTGATGGACATTTGGACTCTCTCCATATCTTGTCTATTGTTCATAGTGCTGCTTTAAACATCGGGGTGCATGTACACCTTTGAATGTGTATTTTTGTATCCTTTGGGTAAATACCTAGTAGTGCAATCACTGGATCGTAGGGTAGTTCTGTTTTTAACTTTCTGAAGAACCTCTGTACTGCTTTTCAGAGTTGCTGCACCAATTTGCATTCCCACCAGCAGTGCAACAGGGTTTCCCTTCCTCCGCATCCTTGCCAACACCTTGTCGTTTCTTGTGCTGTTAACTTTAGCCATTCTGACAGGTGTGAGGTGGTATCTCATTGTGGTTTTGATTTGTATTTCCCTTATGATGAGTGATACTGAGCATCTTTTCTTTGGAGAAGTGTCTAATCATGTCTTCTACCCATTTCTTAAAAGAATTATTTATTTTGGGGGGTATGAGTTGGCTAGTTCTTTATAAATTTTGTAATTTCTTTACATTTTGAAATGTCATACGCTTACTTTGTATTTTCCTTGCTTTGCCCTGTAATCAGCCATTTCTCTGAGGATCCTTGGTCTCTTTTAGTGGAGGAAGTTTTATAGAATCCAATATCTGGGCATTCGGTGAGCTTCTGAAGTTGCTTTTTAAAGTCCTTTTATGGACATAATTAGAATATAAATATTCACATATATACATACTTATACATAACACACACGTGTGCGCGCACACACACACACACTTTTCTACTTTCATCTTTTCCATATTTGTGAATCCCTTCTTCAGCAGTGATAAATTTTGCTGTCATTATCCTCAACATATTTACTCATTTGTTCAGTACCCAGGTAGTCAGCACCATGCTGACTGCCACCTTTATTCTGATCCTGCTGCTCTCACCTCAGCTCCTGGCCTATCACCGAGTCCTGGGGTGCTGCCACCTCAGGGTCTAGTCATGCCCACTCCTTAAAGGTGAGGGAAGGGAATAGAAAGAAAAGAGGAAGAGCAACAAGTAACACAGGATCACCTGGAGTACATAGTAACTATTTTATTCAAACTCATTTGCTACCTTCCATTGCTCCATTTGTGTTTGACACTTTCTTCTGTCCTTGTCTAGACAATAGTGGATCAAACCTCACTTCGATGTTCTGCTAGTGCACCTACTGATATGAAAGACCCTGTCTGAGATAAGGTGAGATAGGGGTGAGAGAAAAGCCTGGACAAGATACACATCTTGCCTTCAGAGTGGTCACAGTTGAGTCAGGAATATGCATGTATGTGTATATATTTTGTCAAACAAACTGGACTTGTTATACTACAATAAAAGAACAAAAGCAACTATATTCATTTCTCCTTCTTTCTGTTTGATTATGTGTTAAAGACTCTCCCATGTGACATGTTTGCACATTCTGAGAAAGCCTCTTACTGAATGCTTCTAATTGCATCTGCCATATCATGCCCTATGGCTCCTCTGGCCAGTCATCTCCATTATTCCCTTACAGTTTCTAGGCTTTTACTGGCCTTTACTAGTTCATCCCATTTTTTGGGTCCTTTTGTCCATCTAGACATTTTTCTTGGGTGACATTTCTTCTAAAACAAATGCAGAAAGTTTAGATAAACCCAAGACCTTTTGCAAGCTCTTCTTATGTAAAGAAGACATAAGACTGTCCTACCATCTGTAGAAGTGATGGACTGATTCTCAGTTTGACTCTGTTAGGTTCACACTTCCAGCTCTGAGGCTCTTTATGATCGACTACATGCTAGTAGTGGTGTTCCTTAAACTTTGGAGACCTGTGTCAAGCTCTCACTGTGGTGCTCTTTAGGCCCCTCTCACTCAACTTCTGATAAAGGCAAAGCAACTTTCTCTGATCTCTCAATACTAACACTAAGTGCTTCTGGGATGGTAGCAACATTAATATTCTTGATCTGGATGATGGTTTCTCAGTGTCTCCAGCTGGGTATAAGTCATCAATCTGTATATTTACGATATGTGCGGTTTTCAGTATATGGGTTATACTTCAAAAAAGAATAATTATTAAAAATGTGTTCAGAAAGTAAGTTGAATTATTTTGATTTTTAATTAATATAAATTCCTCTCTCATTTTTCTTATTATAACTATGTAACTGAAGTCACTACATTGAATTCATCATTCCATCTGTATTCAAACTGAGTCCCCACTTAACCTTTCTCATATTTCCAAGTTCATTCCTGGTATGCCTAGTTCTATTAGTAAGGACTCTGGGTTTTAGAGGATAGAAACTCAATTTGAAGCAGCACAAAATGAAATTTATTGACACATATAAATAAACCACCAGGAAGAAAAGGGTATATCAAGCTTCAGGGACTGGAAAATTTCAGTATATTCTTTGCCAATTTCTCTAATTTGCTTCTCTCCATTTCTAAGACAATTTTATTCTTTCAGACCAACCTGCTCCATGAGGCTCTAGCCATGACTGTCAGCAACGCTAAAGTTCCATTTCCCTTATTCACTCCCTTTGCAATTTGAAAAGTCCTGGTGAAGACTTCTGATTCATTTGGGTCATGTGCTTACCACTGCTGAGGATAGAGGGGTAGGGAAGAGGAAGAAGCAGAGACACTTATGTGGGGGTAGGAGGACCAGTCCCTCAAAAGGAAAGGTTGCATTGTCCAAAATAAATGGGAGAAATCCTGGAAAAGACAAAGCACAATTTACATGAGTTCACTGATTGCCACTAGCCTTCAACAATCTCAGGGGGGTGCTTAGTGGTTATTGAAAATGGGCTGTGAGGAATAAACTTTCTTAATGTGGAAGGAACTTGGGAGCTGTGTGCTGGACTAAAGCACTTCTTTGAATAAAGATTCAAGCAAGAATTTGTTGCTGATATTACCGATGATGGTGATGATGAAGGTATCAGGATTATGACCATGTTCAAGGAGTTATCTTTCTTTTGCACTTTCTGAAATAGAAAATAAAATATAAGGAGCATATGAATGTTATATAAGAAATGTTCCTCCTTGAGCTTTTATCAAGGATGAAATAAGCCTTACAGCTGTGGAGTTCAGAAGAGAGTTCTAGATTAGAGGTAACTCCAGGCAAAGAAATGCTTACTTTCTAGCTGAGGCTTTGCCCCTACATCTCAAAGCAATCTGAGATTCATAGAGAAGACTAGTGAAGACAGGAAAAAGGGCAGGTCAGAACATTTCCTCTCATTGCCTACTTTGGAGCCAGCTCAATATCTTGCCTTAGGCTTTTGGTATTATTATTAATGTTTTGGGGGGGATGATGGAGGAACTACATCTTTCAGGTGGTGCCAAAGAAACACATTCTCTCTTCTATAGGGAAATAGAACCCGGATTCCAAGAGCTGTTCAGGCAGAGGCTTCAGAGAGCATCAGGATATAGAGTGCCCTCAAGGCAGTGATCTGAGTGATTTCCATCAGAGAACTAACTGGGTTCTTGCCTTGCCTCTCTTGAAGCACAGGAAAAGAAGTTTAGGGAGAAAGAAAAAGGAAAGAAAGATCACTTTCCTTCCCAGATCCCTGCTGGTGAGCTTTGAGTTCTTTTATTCACTTAGTGAAAGCTTTTATCTACTGATAAAGTCTCTAATAAAAACATCCTTAATTCTCAACACTTCGGAGCTGCATTCATCTTCCTTGGGAGCAGAGAAAACTGAGAGAAAGCCTTAGAGTTCCCTTTCCTGTATGCCTCCTTAGTTAGTCCCTGGACTGGCTGGGGACATACAGGTTGTCATGGTCATACTGTGGCACTCTAGCTTTTCTGACCTTGAGCCCTCAGGGAAGGGAAATGCAGGTGCTTTTGACCAATGTCCCTGTCAGACATCTCCCAAACACCACCCCTAACAAAAAGCATTCACCTGTGCTTCATAAAATATTTCTTTCCCCATCAGTGGGGTCCTGGCTGCTGCATTTCTCTAACTCACTCTCCTAACCTGAAGTCCATATGATTCACAATGTCTATATGCGCTTTTTAAACTAGAGTAATACTCACAGTCTATCAAAACGAGGACTGTGTAAACGATGACAATGCATTGTGGCTTGATTCTTCTCCATTTTAATCAGGTATGGCTGCCCCTCCTCAGTGGCTCTTGAGCTTAGCTGTTGCTTTTTTTTTTTTTTTTAAGTAGAGAATGTGACTTTTATACACTATAAAGAAATAAAATCACATGAAACTGCAAATGCAATCTTTATGTCAAGCTTAGTATCTTCAATTTGTTTAACATGAAGGGGAGATGTGTTAACTGAACCTTGTTGGTGCTGATTACACCTTCAAATGTACTGATTTTTTTCTTTTGCAAAGAAAAGAGATAACGAGTTTTTTTTATTGAAGTACAGTTTTTGTCAAACTATCATATTGCCTGTGAATATGTCTTATAAGCCTGATCAGTGAGAAGTTCAACCTGCTCATCTCACTAAGAACCGATGACCCAGAGATCCTACAGACTTGTCCACCATCTACCAATAACTGCTCCCATTATCAGTGGATAAATGAGAAAGCTATTGAAGCCTTCCCAAACTGGACTTCTTTGTCACCATCTTGTGTTTTACTTATTCTTTTAGCTTAGTAAGTGCTTTGATTGCATCATTCCACCATCTCTTGATATTTTGCATCCTTTTCCTTTCCTGGCTATAGTACTAATCAAATTCAGTCTCAAAATTGCCCTGCTTTGGCATAGACCTTACCCACAAATAAGCTCCTTATTTACTTAATTCAGTTTTAATGTGACAATAGATGTCCATGTCACAGATAAAAATATTCGAAAATAATTGTGGCATAATTTTGTTTTGCTAATTCTTTCTCTGGAGTTTAGTTTGTATCTTTAACTTCCCTCAGAGGCCTTTTTGGTTACAGCACTTTTCTCCTAAGAAAGGCAAGATTCAGGCCATCTTCATAGCTCAGAGTTTAAAAATCTCAATCTGGTCGTGTACTTTGATTTACTTCTTCCGTCTGGACTCACACTCTGTTCTTACCAGATACCCTGAACAGTCTTTCAAATTCATCAACAGCTTTCCCCATTGAGTGGTTCTTTATATAGCCTTTTATGGGTCCAGAGCTGTCAATGTTTCTCTGCAATATTTGTTTTGTATTCAAAGATTACCTGCTGGATACCCTTGAAGTAGTTTGCTGATGATGGATAATAATGGTAGCAATTGTCCAATCCCCATGCTGTCCTCCATAATCAAAATTGGCAGTGCAAATACGGGGCTGTCTGTTTTTCTACTATGTGAGAAACCTCTTACAGACAGGCTGTAAACAGCTTGGGTGGTATTGGCATGACACTGTCTAACTTTTCTGTCTACTTTTTTTTAGACTTTCTGCTTGTTACTTTGCTCACGTGTACCCATGTGTCTAAATATGTTACTGAAGGCCTTGGAATATAGCTTTTGTGCAACTTTTACATTGTCAACTTCAAAAATGTAGGTAAAATTTACATACAAAAATATATATATCCTATTGTACAATTCAATGTACTCCAACAAATTAAATACTTCAGTCAAGATATAACATATTTTTATCAACCCCCCCAAAGTTTCTTCTCCTCTTATCCAGTACATCTACACACATCATAAGCAACCACTATTTGGATTTCTACTTCCACATTCTTGAACTTCATATAAATTTAATTGGACAATATCTATTCTTTTGTGTCTGACTTCTTTTAGTTATGAAAATTTTGAGATTCATCAGTGTTATTGGAATTATCAGTGGTTTATTCTTTTCTTATTGTTGAGAAGCATTATATTATATGAAAATGTCATACTTTGTTTATACATTTTCCTGTTGATGTACCCTTTGGATATTTTCCAGTTTGGAGCTAGTATAAATAAAATTGTTATAGACATTCTTGTAGAAGTTTCTTTTAGATCTTTGTTTTAAATTCTGTTGAGTAAATATGTAAGAGTATAATTGCTAGGTCATGGGATAAGTGTATATTGAAATTCATAAGAAACTGACAAAGGGTTTTCAAAATAAAATGTACAATTTAATATTTCTAACAGCAATGTATGGAAGGTCCAGTTTCTCCACATTCGAACGTTTGATATAATCTGTCTTTAACTTTATCCTTTTGGAACTGGTATACAGAATGTGATTCTAGCAAGTGTGATTTTCATTTGAATTTCTCTAATCATGCTAAGAGTTTTTTATGTATATTTTTCACCATTAGTATACATTCAGATCTTTTGCCCATTTCTTTATTGTTTTTTTCTTTTTTTTCTATTCATTTTTATTTTCTTTGTATATTTTGGATAAAAGTGTTTTCTCAGTTCTATATATGTACTCCTCCTTGGTGGCTTTTCTATTTATTGTCTTAATGGTATATTTTGATGAGTAGAAGTTTTCCATTTAAATGAAGTGTCATTTATCATTTTTTTTTCTTTTATGGTTATTGGTTTCTTTATGCTCCCTAAGAAGTGAAACATTTGCCTACTCCAATACTGTGAAAATATTTGCCTATGTCTTCTCTTCAAAAGATTTAGAGATTGAGGTTTTGTGTTTAGATCTATAATCCTTCTTGAATAAATTTTTGGTTTTGGTGGGAGGTAAGATTTGTGTTTCATTATTTTCCATATGTTTTATTTATTTTTAAAGCACTATCTATTAAGATTTTTCTATTCCCCTTGGCACCTAAATAGAGATATAATTTACTGTGTAAGTGTGGATTTCTGTTTAGAGAAGTACCTTTTAAGTTCAGTTCAGCCCACCGTATGTCAATACCATTCTGTCTCAATTACTACAGCTTTAGAGTAAGTATGATAGTATGAATCCTTCTACTTTGGTTTCTTCAATTTTGTCTTGACTATTCTAGCATCTTTGCATTTCCATATACATTTTATGACTGTCATGTCAGTTTTCTAATTTAGAAAAATGCCTGCTGGGAATTTGATTGGATATTTTAAAAATAAGTAGTGAGTACTGAATTTTATCAAATCTTTTTCCACATTTATCAGAGATAATTATATTTCTCCTTCTATTTTTTAAATATGGCAAATTACACTGGTTGTTTTTCAAACCTTTCTGAGATTAACTTCACTTATTCATGATGTATTATCCTTTTTATATGGTACTGGAATAAATTTGTTGATAATTTATTTATCAACATTCCTAAGAGATATTAACCTGTAAATTTTTTTTTCTTGAAATATTTTGGTCAGGTTTTGGTATAACAGTTAGGCTGGTCTCATAAAACTAGTTGGGAAATTTTTCCTTTTCCTCTATTTTAAAAGAAGCTATATAAGAATGGTATTAGTTCTTACTTAAAGATTTAATAAAATCCACTAATTAAAACGTTTGTGTCTGGGTTTTGGGGGGAGAAGGGTAAAAATTTTGTTACACTTTCATTTTCTTTAGTAGATACAGGGATATTTAAATCCCTGTTTTTCACATGTTCATTTTGGTAATTTTTATTTTTCAGGAAAATTTCTATTTTATCTAGTTGTAGAGTTTATTAGCATATTGCTATTCATCAGATTTCCTCATTACATTTTCATATCTGTAGGATTCATAGCCCCTTACTCCTTAATTAATCTTATATTTTCATTTTCATTGATTTCTCTTAGACTTACTATTTCTTTCTTTATTTCTTTTATTATCTTCTTTAGATGAATGTTTAGATAATTTCATACCACTCTTCTTTTCTACAGTAGACATTTTTTTAAAGTTTATTTATTTATTTTAAGAGAGAGAGAGAATGAGTAGAGGAAGGACAGAAGATCTGAAGCAGGCTCCATGCTGAGAGCCTGATGTGGGGCTCAAACTCAGGAACCTGAGAGATCTTAACCTGTGAAGAAGTTGGAGGCTTAACTGATTGAACCACCCAGGCACCCCTCTAAAGTAGACATTTAAAGTAATGTGTTTCTTTTTAAGCCCTACTTCATCTGCATTTCACAAATTTTGATGTGTTTGTTTTAGTTACGCTTCTCAAAACATCTAATTTCTATTATGCTTTAAGTCCTAAATTATTTAGAAGTATGTAGTTAATTTCTAAATAGTAGGGAATTTTTAGAAATATTAATATTACTGAATATGTAATTTAATTCCACTCTTGTCAAAGACCATATTCTTTATGATTTTAATACTTTTAATTATTTGAGGCTAGTTTTGTCAGTTAGCACATGACTTATCTTGGTGAATTTTTGATGCACATTTAAAAATAATGTGTGTTCTTTGGGGTGCCTGGATGGCTCAGTCGGTTAAGCATCCTACTTCGGCTCAGGTCACAGAGCCTGAAGCCTGCTTTGGATTCTGTGTCTCCCTTTCTCCCTGCCTCTCCTTGACTCGTGCTCTTTCTCTCAAAACTAAATAAACATTACAAAATATATAAATAAAAAAAAATGTGTGTTCTTTTGTTGTTGGGTGGGTGTTCTGAATATAATTAAGTCAAGGTGGTTTAATAGTGTTGTTCAAGTCTCCTGTATCTTTGTTGATTTTTATCTACATATTCCATCAATTAATGAGAGACTGTTAAAATTCCCAACAATGATTGCATATTTATCTATTTCTCCCTTTATTTTTGTCAGGTTTTTGTTCATGTATTTGGAAGCTTTTATTTTTAAAAAGTGTACATAAATGTACACATTTATGACTTTAAGTCTTCCTGAGGAGGTGACCTATTTTTAAAATGTCTATTTCTAGTAGCAATCTTTGTCTTGATGCCTGTTATCATTCTACACACACCATCTTTCTTATTTTTCCTGTCTGCATTGTATAGCTTTTCCAACTTCTTAGTTTGAAGCTCAAGTTCAGTCTCAACTCAGGCTCCCATAACAAAATACCATAGAGTAGGTGATTTAACAGAAATTTAGTTTCCCTTAGTTCTAGAGGCCAAAAGTCCAAGGTTAAGGTCCAGCAGGGCTGGTTTCTAGTGAAGACTCTCTTCCTGGCTTGTAAATGCCACCTTCTTGCTGTGTCCTCTTGAGACAGAGAATGAGTCTCTGTTGTCCTTTCATTTTTTTTAAATGTTTATTTATTTTAGAGAAAGAGAGAGACAGAGACCAAGCAGGGAAGGGGCAGAGAGAGAGGGAGACACAGAATCCAAAGCAGGCTCCAGGCTCTGAGTTGTCAGCACAGAACCCAATGTGGGGCTCAAACCCACAAACCGTGAGATCATGACCTGAGCCAAAGTCAGACGCTTAACCAACTGAGCCACCCAGGTGCCCCGTCCCTTCATTTTCTTAAAGGACGTCATTTATATTTGACTAATGTTCTACTATTGTGACCTCTTGTAACCTTAATCATCTCTTTAAAGAAACTTTCTCCAATATAGTCACATGTGGAAGGGAACCTCAACAAATAAATGTATGGGAGGAAACACAATTCAGTTCATGGCTCTAACTTTTTACATTCAACCGATTCATTTTTCCATATTTAAAGTGTATTACTTGTATATAGCATATAATTGGACCTTGATGTTTATGCAGTTGGACAGTCTTTGCTTTTTTATTGACCTGCTTAGTCTATTTATATTTAATAAAAGCATTGTTATGGCTAGATTTAATTCTACTGTATTCCTATTTGTTTCCTAGTTTTCCAATCTGTTATCTTTTATATTTTATTCCTATCCTGCATTTATTTTTTTCTTAGTCAAAAATTATTTAATGTTCCATTTTGAATCTTTTTCTTTTTTTTGGCTTTCTAGCTATACTACTTTGTATTTTTTAGTGATTTCTCTGGGGTACAGTATGCATTCTTACTACAATTTTCCCAGAGTTAATATTGTGATTCTAACATTCACTTAAAATGTATGAATCTCTCAAAATATAATTTCATTTACTTTTTTCCATCCTTCAGGCTACTGTTGTCTTATATTTAACTACTATATTTATTATAAATTCTGTAAGATAGTGTTATTTATATAATTGCTCTAAAAAAGAGATCAGCTAATATTTTTCTTTAAAGACCAAATAAAAAATATGATAGGCTTTAAAGGCCACATATGGTCTCTGTCAGTTTTTGTTATTGTTGTTGTTGGTGGTGCTGGTGCTGGTGCTGGTGGTTGTAGTGGTGGTTCATACTTGCTTTTGTTTTCACCATCCTTTGAAAACATGAAAAACATTCGTAGCTGTCAGACCAAATAAAAACAGGCTGTGAGCTGGATTTGGCCCATGGGCCATGGAGTTTGCCTGCTTATACTCTAAAAAGTCAGTTGTTTTTTTAAAGAAATAAATGTAAGGAAAAAAAGAATTTTATATTTATCATTCTCAATGTATTATCCCTTCCTGCAAATATGAATTTAGGTTGGCATCATTTCTTTCAGCTTGAATAAATTTAACATTTCTTATAATGCAGGTCTCATGAATTCTTTCTGCTTTTAGTTGTCTGAAAATGTCTTCTTTTTTACCTCATTTTCAAAGGATGTATTACTGGATAAGGAAATCTGCATGTAATTTTTCTTTTCTTTTCTTCCTTTCCATCTTTCAAGTGTTATTCCATCATCTACTGTCACACATGATTCTGATAAGAAATCAGTCATACTTGTTCACCTTTACATATCATTTTCTTTTTTTCTGTGGCTCTTTGTGGTATGTTGAATTCTAAAATACACTGTTCCCTATCCCACCCAAGATTCTAATTCTTAAGACTATGAACATGGTAAGATATCATGCCTTGATTATGTTACATTATATGGAAAAGGGGATTTTGCAGATGTAATTAAGGTAACTAATCAGTTGACTTTAAGTTAGTCAAAAGGGAGATTATCTAGATGGACCTAATGTTAACATGAGAGCCCTTTCAAAGCAGAGTGTTTTTGTCAGTTGAGATTGGAAGAAGTCCAAGAGATTCAGTGTGAGAAGGAGTTGATGTGTCATTTCTGGCACTGACAATGGAAGGGACCACAGGAGGAGGAATGCAAGTGACTTCTAGGAGCAAAGAGTAACCTCTGGCCAACAGCCTAAAAGGAAACAAGGACCTTAGACCTACAACCATAAGGAACTGGATTCTGCCAACAACCTGAATGAATTTGACGTGGATAGTTCCCCAGAGTTTCCAGTTAAGAGCCCAGTCTAGGCAACGCCTTGATTGTGAGATCCTGAGCAGAGAATGCAGTTGAGCCCACACAGGCTTTTGATCCAAAGAACTGTGAGATAATAAGTGGGTATTATTTTAAGCTTCTATGTTTGCGGTGATTTGTTACACAGCAATAGAAAACTAATAGGCTCCTATCAAGATATTTCTCTTTATTATTAGTTTTCAGAAGTTGGATTCTGATATACTTAAGTGTGGTTCTGTAGTATTTTCTTGTTTGGGATTCACTGAACTTTTTGAATCTGTACGTTTATGTTTTTTCATAAAATTTGGGAAATTTTCAGACATTATTTATTTAAAAACCTTTCTACCAGACTCCTTGTCCTCCCCTTTGAGACTCTGACTGTGTGCACACTTGGCAGATCTCACAGATCCCTAAGGCTCTTTTTTTTTCAGTCTTTTTCCTCTCTGTTTTTCAAATTTTATTATTTTTATTAATCTTCCTTCAAGTTCACTAACCATTTCTTCTGTCATCTTTAATCTGTTAATCCCATTCATTGCAACTCTATTTCAGATAATGTATTTTAAAGTTGTAGAATTTCCTTTGGACTTTTTTTTTAATGTGTGTCATTTCTTTGCTGACATTACCTGTTTACTCATTATGTCCATCATTTTTTCTTTAAGTCCCTGAACATATCTATTCAAGTCCTTATCTACTGATTTCTGGGTCATCTTATAGTCTACCTGAATTGACTTTTTCTTGATTGTGAGTTTCATTTTTCTCCTTTTTCAGTTAAATAGTAATTTTTTCTTTTTAAAATCTTTGTTGTTATAACTTGGATAAAAAGAAGTTACACATATTTAGTGTATGTATTTTGATAAGTTTGGACATATATACATACACTTATGATACCATCGCCACAATCAAAGTACCAAAGATATCCATTACTTACAAAAACCTCCTTGTGTCCTTTTGTGTTCTGTGTGTGTGTGTTAAGAACACTTAACATAGTATCTATCCTCTTGACATATTTTAAAGTGCATGATACTATGTGTTATCTATTAGTACAGCAGATCTCTAGAACTTATTCATCTTGCATAACTAAAACTTCATACCCATTGAATGAAAAATTCATCATTTTCTCATCTTCCCATAGCCCAACCCAAATGTCTGTTTGCAAATGAATGGGTAAAGAAAATGTGTTATACACATACAATGGAATAGTATTCAACCTTAAAAAAAAGAAGGAAATCCTGCAATTTGTGAAAAATTGATGAAATTAGAAGACACTATGCTAATTGAAATAAGTCAGTCACAGGACACATACTGCATGATTGCACTTACATGAGGTATCTAAAATAGTAAAACTCATAGAAGCAGAGAATATATAGTAATATATATTTTTAATCCAGAATATTATAAAAGACACATTATAGGCAATCTAGATTATACTGTCTTTTTGAAGAAAGTTGAGTTTTGTTCTGGCAGGCACTTAAATTACTGTTGTATATATAACAGTATATGTATATGTAACTATAGCTGTAGTTAACAATACTGTGTTCTGTATTTGAAAGTTGCTAAGAGAGTAGATCTTAAAAGTTCTCTTCACAAGCAAAAAGTGTGTCTATGTGAGGTAATGGATGTTAACTAAGCTTATTGTGGTAATCATATTCCAATAAACACATATATAAAATCATTGTGTTACATATCTGAAACTTAGACAATGTTACATGTCAATTATATCTCAAACTTAAAAAAAAAGTTTTTTAAAAATGACTGCTGGATCATTTAGAGCCCCTCAGGCTTAGTTTTATTGTTTGTCTTGGTGGGATTCTTTAGGATTTTCCTTAGCCCTAGAACATGGCCCTTACTCAAGGGTGTGATTCTTACAGGCCTTTCTGAGTCTAAAATGGATGACCAAGGAGTTCAGTGTGGCTTTTCTGCTCTGTCTATACTGGAACACCAATGTCTTCTAATCTCTAATTACCTCACCCATCTATTGTATCTATTATACCTCTGAAGTCTCTGTTCAGCTCTCAGCCTCATGGAGAGACCACTCTCTACCAGGCCTCAGGTTGTCTGGACTTATACATGTCCAGCCAAGACTTTGGCCAAAGATCCACAGAGACACCATGTGGGTTCTGGCCACCTTCTCCACTGCTCTGGGAATTCTGGTACTCTGTCCCACACATTACTAGCATTTCTGTAGCTCTGAACTTTGTCTCACCCTTCTTTCTTTGGGCAATTCCTCCAGAAATTATTCCCAGGAAAGAAGCCAAGACAGGGTCACTTGGGTGGCTCAGTTGATTAAGCATCTGACTCTTGATCTTGGCTCAGGTCATGATCTCAGAGTTCATGAAGTCAAGACCTTCATCAGACTCTATACTGACAAATAGAGCCTGCTTGGAATTTTCTCTCTCTCTCTCTCTCTCTCTCTCTCTCTCTCTCTCTCTCTCTCAAAATAAAACACAGAAAAGAAAAGCCAAGGCAATTATGGTGTTGACTCCTATAGTTTCTTTTTCTAAAAGATTACAGTTTTGGGCTGTGTATTGTCTAATTTCTAAAAACATTGTTTCATACAGTTTTTCCAGTTTTATAGTTGTTTACAGTGGAAAAGCATGTCTGGTACCAGTTTCTCCATCATGGATAGAAGCAGAATTTGCCATATTTGTTTTAATAATCTTTCAGGCCCCATCAAAATATTGACATTATTCTTCCTTTAAACTGAGGGTATCCAAACTGTAATTCATGAAGTTATAGATCTATGAAAAGGAGTCTATAAATAAATATACATAGGAAGAATTATCTATTGAGTGAACAAATAAAATTTCTTACCCTGTTTGTCAGGTTTATTCACTGTAAAGGTGTTCTTTTCCCCCCTTTACATATTGTACTCTTTGGAAGCCCAAATTTAAGATGTGGGAGTCACCTCATTGGAGGCAATCTATCTACATAAATTACTTGGAATTCTTCTTCATGGAAGATTTTTTTTTGTTTTACATTTATTGTTGCCTCCAATCATTTGTGCTCAGTCAGGGATTGATTACTCCTATTTAGGCTATAGACAAAGGCATTTGCTCATATGTTGGTTTGAGTCCGAGCTCTCCCACATGATTGTTCTGTGGCTTATTCAATTTCTTTCATGCTGTTCATGCTAAATTTCTTCATATGTGAAATGGGAAACAACAATATTTGCTCCCTCATGTATGATAAAGTTAAGGAAGAGAAGTGGGAAAGACCTTTAAAAGAATCTTACAGTTTTGTCTACCTGCATCTCTTGTAGGTAATGAAGAAGTGGGATGGTTTAAAGAAATTGAGAGTGATAGCTACATTCCAGAAAATATTCAGATAAAGAGTAACAGATTAAATCATTGAGTTGTGTGCACGTGTGTGGGTATGTGTGGATACATGAGTGATGTCTGTAATAAATACTTATACTGTTAGAAAAATCTAGATCATTTATTCAATTTTACTTTTCAAACTTTTGGCACTACCCACAGTGAAGCCAAAGAGATAATTAGTCCTCTTCCTTCATTTAGTATCTACTACACACTTGAAGATAATTATTAATTTATCCTTTAGTTCTGTCATCTATAAGATAAAGCAAGTACTATTTCTTTTAACCTTTCACCATATACTTTATATTGAAGTTATTTAATAAATATTCCTAAAACATTTCCAAGCTTTATAAATTCCTCTAACTATTTAAAGTCTGAAATTAACATACTTTTCTCATAAAGATCTAATAAAAAGAAGTTGCATTCATTGAAAATAGGATATAAAATTGTGATTTAAGGAAGACTGTCAAAACTAAAATAAATTTTGTTCTGAAAATAGAGAATTATCAGCCCAACATTGTTGATCTATCTGTTTTGATGAAAATAGAAATTGGTATGAGAAATTAAGATGTTCTAAATTCTCTTTTGGAAGGACAATAAAATGTTTTGAATAATTATATATCCCAGAGGGTTATCCTGGGAAAGAGAGAAAATCAGGACTGAAGGGTAAAGAGACCATTGTTTCCCAATGACCTGGGCATGAGAGATCCCTGCTGTAGGGCACCACATTTTACAAGCCCCCAACTCTCATCTTTCTCTGTCTACACTCCATTGTGACAAGAAGTGTGTGGTGTCAAGAGGATGTGCTCAGCTGGAAGCAGTGCTCACCCCACCTACTACTACCACAAGACCATATTCTGGTTAGCTGGGGCTTTGAAATCCTAGCAAAAGTATGGATAACAGTTAGAAGCCAGCTTCCTCTGCCTGAGCTGGCCTCTTGCCTGGGTCTGTGAGCCCAAAGACAGACTCTATGTCAACATATGATTCTCCAAGCCAAGGGTGTATGGGAAGAATAGATGGGCCTCATTCATGCTTGCACATGCAGACTGGGTTGTCCACAGGTATGTCTTTGAGGCCTACAGTGGTGTAGGTTGAGCTAGGGATTAAAAAGAAAAGTAATGATGGTAAGCTTTAGACTGGGGGCTGGATGTCAAGGGCTGGCTCTTTTCATGTATTCTGAGGAGTCTAAGAACTAAGAATTTTATTCAAACTGGACCTTGCAGGTCATGATGAGGTGTTTGTCTAAATAGATGCATAGAACATATTTTATTGAACAGTTTGTGAACTTGATTAATAACTTTTTAAGTCTTTAGATATATGACACATACCTTCCACGTGTACTCCTGCCTTGAGCCATAATACATTAGGAACAGCCTAGAGATGACCCAAGAGTTAGTTCTGGTCCTTCCACCAACCAGCCCACAAGTTTGAACAAAGGACTTACAATCTTTGGGTTCTACTTTTTGTATTTGTAAAAGAAAGTGGCTGGCTTAGTTTGAATACTATTTATGTCATTTAGCTATGTAACTTTGAACACGTTGCATAAAACTTTGAGTCGAGAATTTTCATCTGAAAGTTTTAAGGTTTAGATCAGGTGACAATATGATCTATTTTAGTTCTATTCCACAAAGACATTTTTTTATTAGGATAGTTGTGGACATTTTGTCAGAAGAAGGAAACATATTATTAGAGTAATGGTTAAGGTTGATAAAAGTTAACCTGCATTAAATTGAGTTCCTCCTTCCCTGCAGTGTCTTCTTTGCTAGTTCATAGTCACCTAAGAGCTCCGTTTTGTTTTAACTTAAGTTAAAATTACAGTTGAATAATGTGGTTCAAGGTCAAAAATCAATTAAATGGAAATTACAGTTTCATGTTTTAAAAGTTCAGGCAGTATTTCACATCATGAATCTATTGGATGACAGTTGATATAGATTTATCAAGCAACCTGCTTTCTCTTTGATCATGACTCAAATCTGCTCCAGACAGGAGTGATAATAAGGAAATAATTATGAGCCATTCTCTTGGAGTGGTGCACATGGAGGGCTTTGTATAAAAAGATTCTCTGAGGGCAAAGTGGAGCCCTTGTTGTTATGTAGGAAAATCAGATTAATTGTCTCAGTTCATGTCCAAGAGCACAAAGGGCAGCTCCTGGTCAGTCACATCAATTCTTCTCTGCCCTTTATTATACATCGATTAGCCGTGAGGCAAAGGTTGATATGTTACCTTTTGTTTTACAAGGCACAGGGAGAGCCAGTGATATTCTCTGGGCTGTGCAGTGGGCTGAAAACTCCAGAGCTGTGCTTTCTGCCTGTAGTTTTATCCTGAACCATTAGAGAGAAGGGGATACGTGGAATTTAGTCTGAAAGGGTTAAGTTAATTGGGGTAGTAATTACCAGGGGAGAAACAGGAGAGGTTTTCCCAATGCAGTCAGAGAGACCGCAGGGATGGCCCCTGATGAAAGCTCTTCTCTTCAGACTTCCTGTTTCCAAACTATTGGCCAACATCTTCCAATTTTCTCTATACTATTAATCTCACCTGTAAAATGAGCTTCTACTTCCATTTCACAAAAAAAAGTTGTGAGGCATAAGCATGATTAACAGCAACTCTTCCCTTTAATTATTACATTTACATAAAAATGATCAGATGTCTCTAATGAAGAAACAGCCTCTCTCACATTTTGAATATTAAAAACAGAAAACATTATCAACTCCTTTTAACAAAAGTTAAGCTTATGCTATACATTTGATGAATAAATATGACGGTGACTAGAATGTCACAATAAAATCTGTGTGATTTCTGTAGGGTATCTACAATTCTGAATTTAAAGAAGTGGGAAAATCACATGCTATATGCTACGCAAATGAAATCCTTAAAATATGACTTTATCACAACACCAGAAGTAAATGTTGATAACTTTTTTTGTACCAGAGGTAAACTGTCCAAAAATCCATATTTAAAGCTAATGAGAATGTTGCTCACCTTATTTCTCTGCCTGGGGCAGTGGGGAAGGGGAGGTAAAATTGAATTCAATAGTGTTCATTTGAGGTAAATTGAGAGATTTTGCAGCCTACTCAAGTTTAATTAAAAATAAATGTGGAAAATTGTTTTATAAGATTGTACACAGTGATTATCTCAAATTGCCATGGGAAATACAGAAATGCCTCATTAAAAAACACATTTAGACATTTTTTATATATAAACTCCATCATTTATATTCTAGCTTAGAAAAACCTCCTCATTTCTAAAAAAAATAAGTTGAAATATGTCATCATCATTTTTATGTATTCTAGGATATTATGTATATGTGTTCAGATGATTTTTGGTATACATCAACATCATGAAAATCATTTTAAAGGGAAACTGGAAGCTTGCAAAAATAAACCAAAACCACTAGACAATTAAAGGATTACTGAATTATTCACAGAAGCGAAACCAGCAATAAAACTGATTCAAATCTAGGTAACCTCCCAAAATTAGGCTGGGTAAGTATCATGATGCTGCTTCACCATTCAATTTCTTGGCGTCAGGAAGAGGCTTTACTTCATCTCAACCCTAACGTGTATGTATATGCTACTTAAATATATTGTGTTCTTTATTGTGTGAAAAACTGACATGACTAGAGCCATTTTAAAGTAGAGCTAGAGCGGCCTCTACAGAGATACTCCCTTAACAATCTTCTTTTGAACTGGCCCAAAACCCTTGGACTGGCCAAAATGACAACTGTTTAAGCCACAGTCAACAGGAGAATGGATATCCTGATCACAAGACATGACTGGATTTTCTGAAGACAGAATCAGTAATCAATCCATGTACAAACTAGAGCAGCCTAGCTTATTAATACCCAAAGAAAACGTTTTTTCTTTTCTTCAACTCATGTAATTGCTCCCTTCCTTTTCTCATAAAAACTTCCTGCTTTCACTCTACAAGTGAGACACTGTTTGGATTTCTACCTGAATCTGTACTCCCCAAACTGCCATTCTTTGCTTCCAAATAAATGGTTATTTGCTTCTCATTGAACCTCCTTATTTAACAATTGGAAGATTTAGTTGATCAAGAAAGATCAATTTTATGAATGTTTTTGTCATTAAGTTGAGTCATAGTTTGATGTTGAGTAACCACATCATAAAGTTCTATCCACAAAGTCAGTCTTTCCTCAAAAGCCAAAAAGAAGCCTCGTTACTCTGCTTTCACTTTTCTAACCTGAAGAAACACAAACATCTTGAATGTAGTTGAGTGGTACTCCATGTGAGCAAGAGGTTATGGAGTAGACATGATGTGGAAAGAAAGAACATAATCAGTTTCTAAGACTGATGGAGCAATTTGTTCCACATTTTAAAAAATGTGAACTTACACTTTGTGGTTTCAGGAAGAAAGGATATCAGTACTATTAATAGTCATTAATAGCTTTATAGTCAAGCATGAAAGATAGTGCAGGGAAAATATGGACACTGTATAACTAAATTATTATTACCAAAACATACTGCTTTTTTTAAATTGTGGTTTTTGTGACAATGATTTTTTATGATCCATATTTTCTATGACATATTTCTTCCTGGAAATTTCCAAAATTGCCACAGTACATTATGACTATAATATGCATACACATAAAATTGAAAAATGGTAATCACTAAAGAGATTTCATTCTTAGGTAGAACTACTGTGTATATAATTTGATCACTAGCACAATGTCTTTGGGGAGTAAGTCTTTCCAAGCAATTATTATATTTTGTATCAACATCTTCTGTTTTATGCATTAAGGGTTAATGGACCTCTGGAGATCAGCAATAGAAAATGTTAGAAATTAGCAAAATATTTTTTTTCATTGTTTACCCTTAGTAACTGTGGTTGGGGTTAAATTTGTCCTGGGGTGTTATCCATTTAGTCAACTCCGACTCCTCAGGCAAGTTGTCTACTTTGTGCAGTTTCCATGAGAATCCTGCTTTCAAGTATTTATAGATAGTTAATACCTGCCAGGCCAAATTAAGTGCGAGACTAACATCTTATACTGCCTCTATGAACTCAAACTTTCTAAACACTAAAGTCTAAATGGTACAATTTGCAACTGAAGTCCAGGTATCCTTCACTTTTCAAAAGTTCACATTACACTGCTTCAATTTTTGTAAAAGACTTACATTAGTGCCAGTTTTCCCTAAAGGAAAGAGGTCCGAAGAGAGAGGAGGATTTTTGCTTTTACAAAGAAAGGTGAAAAGTGAAAATGGTGTTCAGCATTCGTTTTGCAGTGAGCCTTTATAGAGGCAGTGTGCATAGGGCTACAGGGGCACCACCAAGCTCCTCCCCTCGCACCCCCGCCCCCACCCCTCACCCCCCACCAAGGGACAATTGGCATCTTAGCATCAAGCTACCAAAACTCTGAACTGTATCTATGAGCATCTGTGTTTTATCTCGATTTAGTTTGTACATTCATTAGCGAGATGTGTCCTAAATCATCAGAAAACCCTAAGAGAAGTTATTTGGGGGGCTTGGGAATGCTCAAAAAATTTCCATATAAATTGATGGTAGTTGCTTTTTTGCTTTATGACATTTCCATTTATAAAAAGTAGACATGACCTACTTTTGGATATTGGGGGAAACCTGTCCTTCCTTGCATTATCTATGGTAGGGGAAGTCTCAGCTCTGGAAAGATATGCCCTACATGAGGTGCTACTCTGGGCCAAGCTTTAAATGCTGCTCCCTGGATGCAGTATGCTATGTTTTGGAGACACAGCTGGAGGATGGGCATAAGGTAAAGGATTGTGAATAATCGGGAATACATCTTCCTCATGAAACATTTTGCTTTTTCCTTCAACCAGTTCATCTATAGAACATGTATTCACTAAAAGAAACGTAAGCAAAGAAAATATTTTTAAGTAGAACCTACTCAAAAACAGAACATGACAAAACTACCCAGGGAAGATCTGAATAAACAACCTATCAGGAGTTCATTATGGGGAAATATTCCAGCCATCAGGCAACACAGAGACCTGCATGTGCTTCCCACTCTTCCTGAATCAAGGTCCCAATAGTATACTACGTGTCTACTTGATTGGCAAAAGTTTAAAAAAAAACTGATAATATTATGTGCTGATAAGGATGTGGATCAATGAATTTCTCCCAGTACTGGTGGGAGTATACATAGGTAGAACTACATTTGAAAGTAATTTGGCTATTTACCAAAGTTGAAGGTACAAGGAACATAAGACCAAACAGTCCTACAAACAGGAAAATACCTAATAGAAATGCATACATACATGTTAAAAATATGTACAGTGTTCACAGCAACTCTATTTGTACCAGTTCCAAATGAAAGGCAACCTAAATGTCCGTCAGCTGTAGAATGAATTAAAATATGTTATTTTATGTAAATGGAATATTATAAGCAATGAAATTAAAAATGAACTTACAGGATATAAAACAATATAGAGGAATCTTATATAAATAATATTAACCCCACAAAACAAGACTGAAAATTATACATCTACATGAGATTCCAATCATAAATTTCAAATCAGACTAAAAAATATTATATTCTGTAGTAACACATAACAGGAGAAAAATGTATTGAGAAATAAAAAAGGAAATGTTTATCATAAAAGTCAAGGTGGTGGTTATCACCAAAGCAATAGTAATCCAAAGAGTGGCTATGGGTAGTTTCTGGGGTGTTGGCAAAGGTCTATTTCTTAAACTAGCTGGTAGTATATGGATGTTTGTGTTATAAATATTTAACTATAAATTTGTTTTATCCTGTTTTCCTAAATGTGTATTATTTTTCCCAGTTAAAAGAAAAGAAGTAAAAAACACACTTTATAGTATGACTTAACGATTTTGAGGGAGGCACTTTGGTTCCCAGAATTCAAAACCCAACTATAATGACATCTGAGTCAAAAAAGGTGTTGCATAGGATTTTTTTAACTAAAATTTTATTTCGAAATATTTGTAGATTCAGATGCAGTTGTAAAAAAGAATGCAGAGAGAGTCCAGGTACAGGCATACTTCCTTTTATTGCACTTTGTTGGAAGTTTGTGGAAACTGCACATTGAGCAAGTCAGTTGGCACCATTTTTCCAAAAGCATTTGCTCATCTCATGTCTATGTCACATTCTTACAATGTTTCAAACTTTTTCATTACCACTATATTTGTTATGGTGATCTGTGTCAGTGATTACAACCTGCTGAAAGCTAGATTCTGCTTAGCCTTCTTTAACAATGACGTCTTTGTTAGTTGACATACATTGTTCTTTTGAACATGATGCTATTGCACCTAATAGACTACAGTACTGTGTAAACATAACTTTTATATGCACTAGAAAACTGAAAAATTCTTTTGATTTGCTTTATTGTGATACTCACTTTATTGAGATACTCGCTTTATTGTGGTAATCTGGAACCAAACCTGCAATATCTTCAAGGTATGCCTGTACCTGTAATCAGTTTGTTGCAAGGATAACACCTTACAAAATTATAGTACACTATCACAACCAGGATATTGACATTAATAAAGATACTGAGTATTGTCATTACAATAAGAAACCTTCACATTGCTCTTTTATAGATACACCTATGTTCTTTGGCTTCCCATTCCCTCCTTAACCTTTGGCAACCATTAATCTGTTCCCCATTTCTGTTTTTTACTACATCATAATGTTTACTTTTGAGAGAGAGCACAAGTGGGGGAGGGGCAGAGACAGCGGGTGGGGAACGAGGATCAGAAGCGGGCTTTGTGTTGACATCAGAGAGTCCCAGGGGTGGGACTAAGGAACCATGAGGTCATGACCTGAGCCAAAGTCAGATGCTCAACCACTGAGCCACCCAGGCACCTCTGTTCTTTTTTTTTTTTTTTTTTTTTTTACTACATCCTAGGTGAAAACTTAGATAATTAATTGTATACCTTTCCTTTCTAATATAATCATTTAAAGCTATAAATTTATTTCTAGGAAGTATTCTGTGTCTCACAAATTTGATAGGTTGCAATTTCATCATCTGTCAGTTAAAGTTGTTTTGCTATTTTCTTTGAAATGTTTTTGACCAATACATTATTTAGGAGTCAGTAATTTAATTTCAAGTAGATGGAAATATTCTAGATATCTTCTTATTACTGATATCTAGTTGTAGTTAGATATCATAGTGTGCATGATTTTAATCCTTTAAAATTTACTGAGATTTGCTTTCTGGCTCAGCATATGGTCTATTCTGGTGAATATTTCCTGCACAGTTAAGAAGAATTATATCAAATTGAATTATAATGTTTATATTTAAATATATACTGATTTTTGTCTGCATGTTCTATTAATTTATGAGAGAGGAGTATTAAAGAGCCAATTATGTTTTTGGATTTGTCTGTTTAGTTCTGCCAAATTTTACTTCATGTGTTTTAAACCTTTGTTTTTAAGTGCATATGCATTTATTATTATTACCTCTTTCTGATAAACTGATCTTTTATCATTATGAAATAGATATTTGTTTCCAGTAACAGTGAGAAAACTCTTGAAATTCACTTTATCTGATATTAACATAGCCACAGCAGCCATATTTTTCTTCAATTGATTAATTTCAATTTAATTTTTAAATTTCAGTATAAAGACAATTGACAGACTGAGTGTAAAAGCAAGACCAAACAAGTTGTTTTTTATAAAAAATTAATTTTTACTATGAAGATGCTGATAAGTTAAAATTAAAAGGGTAGAAAAAGATTATACCATGAAAACACTAAGCTTCGGAAAGCTTACTATGACTTAAGTGAGAAATAAATTTCTGTCTCATGTAAAAGACTGAGCTGACATGGTGTCTCTATCCATGAACTTACCAGGAGTCCAGCCTTGTTCTAATTTATTGCTTTGCTATCCTTGGGGTATTACCCCCATCTTCTTCATTCAAAATTACTAAGCTCGGTCCAAATACCAACAGGAAAGGGGGAGGGGGAAGGCCATCTTCCATCTCTCTAAGGGCAGGACAGAGGAGTTTTTACACAGCACTGGCACTTAGTCCTATGACTGACCCTAAAATAGGGTTTTAAGATAACCTGAAGAAACTCTCCAGAAATGCAGTAAAAAAACAAGGCTCTGTGTAACAGGAAAGAAAATATTAAATAATGAATATTAGGAACTCTGGAAAATTAAGAGAGGTGTAGAAATTTATCAAATATATACATTTCTCAAACTGAAGGACATGCATTTCTAGATTATGAAGGAATTTTGTAACTGTTGACAAAATGAAAATTGTAACATCCTACAGAGAAAAACTGGTCTCACAAAATAGTTTGGGAATATGAATGACAGGGTGCTTCATAACAACAAGGGAAGCTAGAAAGAAAGAGCAGTGCCTTTACGTTTTGATTGAGAATGTTTTCCAATCTAAAATTCTATTTCTAATGAAATAGCAACAATATCTGAGCAGATAGTAAAGCATTTTCAAATACGGTAGTTTAAAAATAATTATCTTACATACATTTCTCAAGAAGCAGCTGAAGAAAGTCTTCACCACAAATAGGAGGGAATCTGTGAAAACTCAAATCCATGAGTCCAGGAATTAGAAATTCTATATAAAGGAGAGATAAAAGGATGGTGGTGAACATCGATCTGAGATCAAGAGTGGAAGTAAAAGTCGATAGAATAATAATTTCTGTCCATAAAAGAAAGCTGAATGCTCCAGGAGGAGAATTCCAAGAAGAAATTAAAACCATGTTGGGAGGGGCTTTTACCCATCTGGCAGTTTGGTGATGAATTAGTGCTAAGTACATGGAATACTAAGCCGTAGAAAATTAGATGATAAAAATTATATGAAAAAATATAATAATAGTATTCTACATGGCTCAGTAAGGATACTTATACAATGATAATAAACGTGAAAATGGACTTAAAAAAGAACTATGAGATAATTGTGTTTGTGGGAGGTGAGCAGAAAGACCCTAGAGATCTAAATCCTCATCTTCTATAGCAGAAAATCAATAGACAATACTTAGAACAAAACAAAAAAAAAGTTCAAGGTATGAGTATAAGCATGTTATTCAGCAATATGAAGGTAAATGAGAAGAGTAAATGTGGCCTCCTCCAATGAGTAGCAATGAGGCTTTGGGAGGTTTCAGGGCAGGGAACTGCTGTTTTCTTATTATTAGTCCTGGTAGAATTATTTGACTTTTATAATCATGTTCATGTGAAATTTTGATAACAAAATATAATAATTTAAAAAGAAGGGAAGATGTAAATTAGCACAATTAAATTCTACAGCTCCCAGCTAGGACTTGGTTCTCCAGCAAACAGAATTGTGCTGTTTCCTAAGTTTAGAAAAATTAAAGAAACACAAAAATAATAAATAAAGTAAACAATGTAGTGTGAAACCAGAAGACCAATTTGGAAAATTTTCATCAACAAAACGGTTGCAACATCACTTAGCTGTTCGTTTGGCTCAGGATTTGCTCTCAGGAGCACTTTGAATGGGACCAAGGACCAGAGGCATAGAGGTGACACACTGCCTGCCCTGTTCAGGAGCCCAGAATAGGGAAATTGACCTTTGGACACATTGTGTAGGTAGAAATCTCCTTCTTCAGAGCATGCACACAGCAATCAACCCCAGGGAGATTTCAAAGACTCTTTTAACAGATTTTGGCAGATATGAAGAAGTATTGCAAATATGGAGCATTTGAGATTTTATAGAGTAATGGTTAGTCACTTATTAGAAGTCTCTAGTGAAACCTTCACTATTATCTGTTGCTTTTTTTTTTTTTTTTTTTTTTTTTTTTTTTTTTTTTGCCTACAGATACGAAGACAAAGCAAAGGTACATGGGAAGAAGAATATTTTTTACCCCATGGATACAGCATTTATTCATGCCTTACTGCTCAGCACAGTCAAGAGCTCCCAAAGGAATACAAACTAGAAAGCTGGAGAACCTCCAGAATCTGTAAAAGGACAGAGAAGTCACAGATGGGGAGGGCGGAGAGGGGAGAGCAGATGGAGGGTGAGAATGATTTAAACCTGCAGCGAGTCTCTTGAGATCCTTGAGAAAATTTTGGGAAGAATCTGAAAATAATTTTTTGGATCATCCTAGAGAATATCAGATACTACCTGAGGGAGCCATGAGGTAGGAAAACAGTATCTGTGTGATGCTCCTTCCAAGGGTTGCTATCTGAGAATAATTGACTGATATCCATCAATGGTTCTTCATGGATATACCTATTATGTTAAGATTTGAATTTTAGAGAAGACAGATAATTCTTTCATGACAGGCTTGGGCATTAAATATGACAATCCTGCTTTTTACAGTAAGGCTCTAATGTCTTAGATTGACAAACGTGAGAACACTTCATTGAATGAATGGCAACGTTGGAAAAAGAATCACTCCTAACACCTGCTTCCCAGCAGTCCCTCATTCCTCCCGTCTCTTCATCTCCTTCCACTTTTAGAACTGTTTCTGGAAAATTAAAAATTGATCTCTGCTCCAAAACCCTTGATTTTACAGTTAAGTCCAAATGCCCTACCAGTGCAAAGCTCCTTCAGGCCATCTTCCCAGCATTACTTCCTGTCCCCCACAACCCACATTCTAGCCATTCTTACCTTAGCAGTCTGGGACCAACAGTTTCTACTTGCAATGTCATTCTACCTTGTTTTTTTTAGTGTTTATTTATTTATTTTTGAGAAGGCTAGTGAGCACAAGCGCAAGTGGGGCAGGGGCAGAGAGAGAGAGAGAGAGAGAGAGAGAGAACCCCAAGTAGATTTTGCACTGTCATCATGAAACCCGATGACAGGGACTCAAACCCACAAACTGTAAGATCCTGACCTGTTTCAAGATCAAGAGTGGGCTGCTTAACCTACTGAGCCACCCAGGGGCCCTATTCTCACTTGTTTTTAAAGCCAAGCTCAATACTGTCTCTTTTCTGGTGATTTCCCTGACTTTTTTTGGCAGAGTTCATTATGTTTCATGCAACATTCTTGTAGTTAACTACAATTCCATTGCATTTGTATAATTG
This sequence comes from Cryptoprocta ferox, assembly GCA_028646485.1. NCBI lineage: Eukaryota > Metazoa > Chordata > Mammalia > Carnivora > Eupleridae > Cryptoprocta > Cryptoprocta ferox. The sequence continues at coordinate 72,862,574 of CM053567.1, read as the reverse complement.
TATTGTGATTATTTCTGTATATCTTTTCCCACTAATTTGTCCTCCTCAAAGGTCGAAACATACCTTATTTATCTTTTTCTTTGTCCCCAAGCACATTCCACAGTTTCTGATGCAAGAGAGTGCTTCATAATAATAGTTTGATGAATGTATTAATGGATGCAGGAGGAGTGCCGATTTTCATGTTGGAGAATATGAGAAAGATGCTACAGGGTATTCTAAGTTCTTGACTGTAAATCGCAATCAATCCAGAAAAAGGTCTCATTCTGTTCTGTTGTTCTTGGTCCTGATTCGTTAGAGTTCTATCTTTAGGTCTGTCCCAATCATCCTTGCTGCTGAATGTCCTTTGTTTCTACCTCAACCATATTGTGTTTGATGGACAACAGGCAAACACTTCCAACTGTGCTCTTTAGAGAGGGGTAAGTAAGCCCAATCTTGAACGGAACAAAATAAGGGAGAGTGGGAGAAGATAGAATTAAACTAAAAACAAAGAAAACTGCCATTGTGAGCATTTTATATTAACCTTTTTAAATGATGGATTATCCATTCTGAGCACAAATATGTCAATCAGGGGAAATTATAGAGGCAAGGGATATGATGGCAGCTGTGCAGCTCACCCCAACGATTCTGGACTGCCAACATTTCTCAGCTTGGTGGTACAGAAGAGGAGGACCAGGAATTACACGAGGCTGTGAGAGGAATACAGATGTCCTGCATACCGATGGAAAATAAGAACGACCCTAAAAATGAAGACTCAAAAAGTTGCTGGTGAAATGGCTTCTTCTGGATTGTCGGAAGCGTAATTTTCACTACACCAGTACATTTCTGTATCTAAGGCACTCCAAATTTGGAACTTGATTAAAACCTTATTAAGAGAAACATGAAAATCAGCTGTTCTTAGTCCTTAGGCAATAGAATGGAAGGAAAGACACCCACATATATTTTACATATACATACATTTACTGAACATACATATAAACACACAAAGAAATAGCAAACACTGAAACTGAACACTAAGGAGAAATGAGAACTGAGAATTGCCAACCGTTAAATGTTCGAGAGATTTTTCACCTAAGATTATATATGAATTCATTTCTGCTCAATACGTTTGAGGTATATGTGGTTTGTGGGATTTAAACAGAGGATGAAGCATAGAAACAAACCTTTTAAAATTCCATTCTTGTCTGGTGCTTTGGGATCCTCAAATTTGCTTTTCAACCTTTTGTTCTGTTTGGGCAGACTTAGAGTCTGTAATTTAAAAAATAAACTGGTGGCCTGGGTGGCTCAGTCAGTTAAGAATCCACCTTTGGCTCAGGACATGATCTCACAGTCTGTGGTTTTGAGCCCCACTTTGGGCTCTGTGCTGACAGCTCAGAGTCTGGAACCTGCTTCATATCCTCTGTCCCCCTGTCTCTCTGCCTCTCACCAGCTCACACTCTGTCTCTCTCTCAAAAATAAACATTAAAATTTTTTTTAATAAAATAAAATAAACTGAAGAAGTTGGTTAAGTCCTCTGCTGATGTTAGGGACAGGCAGGGCATAGTTCCCACAAAGGAGCTGGAGGGCAATGGGATCAATCAAAGGTACTTCCAGATCTCCTTTAACTTAATCTTCAGGTATAATAGCAGGAAAAACTTGAAGAACAGAGAAACAAACAAAGCAAAGGTTGTTACCCTCTCTTAATAGACTCTTGGTAATGTACACAAAATATACAATAGCATTCTGATCTAAATGATTACTCATCCATTCATCAAGCAATTTTTGAGCTCTGGTTATGTGGCAGGACCTACTGCTATAGCAAATAAAGCAGACAAAGATCTCTGCCTTCATAGAGCTTATATTCTAGCAGAAACATTATGCTTCCTATAGGGACAAGTCTTAGGGATATGCAGAATATGAAAAGTGCTGTTTAAAAAAATCATGTTGTATTCTCCTCTTTATAATTACCAACCTACCTAGTTTCCTGAAAGCAAGTGTTAAAAAATGTCAGAAGTCGTGTGAAATGTACACAAATTAAGGCTAAAACATTAAGACAAATTTATTTTTATTATTAATATATTATTATATATTATATTATATTATTATTATTAATGATAATAATCTCTTGCACCAAAGGGTGAAGTATTCTGCAAAACTAACATTTCTGTCAAATCTCAATCATTCTTTAGGGTGGGGGACAACTGTGATAATGTCCACATATTTTTGTGTTGCTAAAATAGCCTGTCTAGGGAGGATTTGCTTTAACCGTAAGGGTTGCAGACCACAGGGCAATTGTATGTACACTTCTTTCCTGGAAAGATGAATTTCCATGAAATTATTTGTGGTTATTATTATATTAACTTGTCCAAAGATCAGAAAAATGATAACATCACAGAATATAAAAATAGAAGGAATGTCTATTACAATGTTGCTTTGCTAAAGTAGTTGGTCAAGAACTCTTGAAAATTTTAATGGTTCATCTTCATCACACTGCAGGAATGAGTTCATGCAGACAGAAGCATGCATAGGTTTCAGAATCGATCCTTAGAGTAAGGCTTTGAAAATATTAACAATAACTACTATTGATCAAGAGCCAATTAGGTAACAGTAGCGGGCTTAGAACTCTGTACCAGTTAGTTAATTTAACACCACAGCCTTACGAGGTAGACACTGATATATACATTTTATAGATTAGGAACTCGTGATTGAGCACTGAGATATGATTTGAGCCTCAGTCCAATTCCAAACTTCATGCACTTCCAACAATGCAACAACGCCTCTCTCAGTAAGAGTTTGAACGGATGGAAACATAAACAATTTACATTCCCTACTGATGCACGATTTCATGAGAGCTTCTTTACTAACACATGCTCCTTGGGTATTATGACCAAAAAGCTGTTGTTAAACTAAGAGCTTCTACAAATTTTAAGGGACTAGAAGACTTGCTTGGTATTTTCAACACACTTCATACAGTAAGAGATTTTTTATTTTTGTTCTTAACATGGGCAAATACAATGTTCATTTCAATACACTCTGTTTCAAAAACTATACTCTGGGCATCAAATTATAAATAAGAGTACAAAAAATAAAAATTCATACGGACACCTAATGAAAGACGTTTTGTGAAATGAACTTATTTCAGGTCCACAGAAAGGTAAAATGCTATAAAATATTATACCTGTAAATTTTATACCTGTAATGTTCATCTTCCAGTGGGCATAAGATCAGTGGAAAGGTAGAAGAGAGTTTGGCCAAAAAACATAGGCTCAGGCATGCATTTCTGGGCTACATGGTCTCGTGCTTGGTGGCAGAAGTTTCTACTGTACATTTCCTTTAAAGAAAATTGCATTCTCTAACATAAAACCTCAGCAGGCATGCAGTTGGCTAACAAGGGGAAAACTCTGTTCCAGTTTTCCATAATACATTCATGAAGAGATTTGAAGCAAGCAACAGTCACTGCAGAAGGAAAACGAAAAAATGTTGTTCCCTGGCATTTTTTAAACAAACACAAAAGTTCAAGCTCTACAGCTATTAAGCTTTTTGGAGGCAACATAAACACAGGCTTATTTCTAACCCACTATAATCCTTGAATCAAACCCAATCTTCATTTTCTGTTGTAATTTTTCTGCAATACTCCAGGCAGCAGGAGCACCCGAGGCAGGGTCACCAGGCCTGGGCTTCAGCTGGATTCGTTCAGTAGCAATATCAGCACCAAAGTCTTCACTTCATCTCTCCCAGTTGAGAGATCTCACATTTAAGTACCTTCTTTTCTACTCTGTTTAGTCTATGGAAGGCCCTTTTCTTTTGTGGAAAAGTACCATCTCTTCTCTGGTTTTTTTTTCTTCACAAAAGGAAGAAGCATATCCAGGGAGGATATGGTTGACATATTTGTCTTCCATGTGAGCAGGGGGAAGGAAATTCTTTTCAAAACATAGCTTGATTTATGCAGGATCGCTTAGGATATTATAACATGTCATGTGATCATTGTGCTCAAGGAAACCTCAAGGGAACAAGGTCTCCCCTTTGCCTCTAAACAGGCTGCTTACAAACTGCAGCAGCACAAAAAGATACAAATGGATCTGTGCTTATAGCTCTGGAGATGAAGTTTATACAACTTCTGCTAGCCCTCCCCAGTCGAGATATTTGCCTGGTTTTGTCTAAATCCTTTTTGCCTTCATCAAATGGCTTAAAAATATTCTCCTCCCAATAGAGAGAATGGCCTGCCACCATCACCTGAGTAATAACCCCTCAGGTTATTTTTAAATACTATAATAGCACAATGGACCCAATGCACCCCGAAGAGGCAATTTCTTAAGTGGACACAGAAGTCCTGAAGAGGATGATGTATGGGCAAATGTTACTTAACTGTCTCCATTTACCTAGCTACAACCAGGCCCGATCATTACAGGTGAGCAGTGCAAACACAGCTAAATGCAAGGCCACAGAGTTTTCCTCACATCTGCAGTCATGCATGGCAGTGAAATGCACACAACAGATGATCAATACTAAGAAACCTATCAACCTTGGTGATATCAAGGCGCATTTATATGAAGGTAAGTACTGGTAAGGTGGTAGAGGAAAAAGGCAAAATTAACCCAAAAGATCTATACTTCATTGAAGCAAAGGTAATTTTGTATGGTTTGATTTTTACTTGTGGGTACTTAATACCTATTAAATAAGTAATGAGAATTAATATTTACTTACAGTGCAGTGGTGATTTGCACCTTACTTATCTGAGCTTGTTGAGCTCTGTAGATGAAGGCTATAGGTCATGGTACATGCAAAATATTTTTAATATAATTCTACTTATTGAAAATTTGAGATTCACCTTCTCCAGCTAAGAATTCCATTAGAAGGACTTTGAGCAAGGCACTTCATTTTTGGTCTGGACCTTGACTTTCCTATTTGTAAAACAAGAAGGTTGAAATAAATGATATCTAAGGTCCCTTTACCTCTAACATTTTGTGATTATAATTATCTATACAGATGGAGACTGATATAATTCTGGACCTGGAAAAGATTCCAGAATGAGTTTATATAGAATTGTTCTTAAGACAATCATAGAGGCATTTTTTTTTTAAAAGACTGCATGCATTGGAAGCTTATTATATGCAGGCACTAGACAAACCACCTTCATAATTCTCTCGTATGCATCTCAGAAAAAGTTCTGTGATTTAGACACTGTTGTAATATTTATCTAAGGAGACCAAGGCTCAGAACAATAAATTATTCTGAGACAATTAAGACAGACAGAAAATGGCAGATCAGGAACTCAAACCCAGTCTCTGGCTCCAAAACCCATGGTTTTAACCACAGTAAACTGCCTTTGGCATAACTTCTCCATAATCCCAGTCCCTGGAGAAAGTCTGAACTTGCTCTTACACATCTGCACATCACCCCATGATCTTCCTGGCTCCCCTCAGCTCAGAGCCAAGGTTCTGTTCAATTAAAAAAACTAGCTTCCTATAAGTGAGAAAAGAAAGTTGCATTGCTTCTCAGTGTTTGTGCTCAAATATCTGTGCAGCTAGGATGGGACAAGTGACCATTCTGCTAGAGTCAAGTTTTAGCACAATAAGATTTCTCTTTAAAGTTTCATCCAGGAAAACAGGGTATTCTAAATTCTTGTTTCCTTGCAGAAGCTGCCAAAGTATAGGTCATTCTCCTTCACTATAGACTAACTAGTAAGGATCTCTCTGACAGTCACTTGCATCTCTTTCTTTCTTTCCCCCTCCTTTTGTTCCTTTGCCCACTGTGCAAGCAATTAGTGCAACAGAATCTTTAATAAGGCCAATTGAGTCCAGCCCACATAGCTATTTTGTTCCTAATAAACAAATAATTCAGTTCAGATTGAGGAGGCTGTCATGTTTATGTTATCACAGTCAGTATCTCCATATTTCTGTAAGAAATAAGAAGCCAAGGAATATTCTCAGAGTGGAATCTCATCTTTCTCTTTGTGAAGTAGGGGCTAGTGGTTGTGCTGCTTTTTTTAGAGTCCCTTGTCTTAACCAGAAGCTTGAGAATATTACTTGGCAGTCATTTACAGTAGTTTTCACACAGAAGGGAAGTGAACAGATAGAAGTCCACAGAGCTATGTTCATATTGGGTACAAGGGATTTGAACAAGGATGGAGTGACCCTTTCATGGTTAGTCAGTCTCAGCAATTTCCCTTCCAAGATTCTATAGGGCTAGGTGGATTCCATTAAAGAACATAATATTTAAAGCTTACCAAATGACCTTTAATTGGTAGGAATTATTGGTACCTATTCAATCTCTTGATTTCTCCAACCATGTTAGCAAGGTAAAATTTAATCATATTAAACTAAAATTTGAAATTCATCTCCCAAATATTCCCATAGCTCTACCCTAGAATGGAGAAGTTTTAGGGACCACACATGTGAACTAGATTTAAAGAATTTTCTTAATAAGTAACAGTAGTTGATCAATAATGTGGTGTGATTGCTTGTATAACCCATTGGTAAAATATTTAAAGTGAGAGGCTGATGCTATTACTTTTCTTTCCATTTTTCAGATAATTGAGCTTAGTACTGTGAGCCAGTAGACTCCTATTAAGCTATTTTTAGACCACTATTTTAAGGAAAATAGTGTCAAAACTTAGTATATTCTAGAAAGAGTATTAAAATGGCAAGTGGATTAGAAACCTTGCCAAATATGAAGTAGTAGACAGATAATGACTTATTTGTTTAGAAAAGGGAAGATTTGTCTGGGGTCAGGGAGTTTCTGCCCTGACAAAGGTGAAGAAGCCATGTTCAATAACTTTAAGTGTTTCAGCTTTTTTGTGTGGAAGAGGGATCAAATTTATTTAGTATGACTCTAGGGATAAAGCTAGGGTCAACGAGTGAAACAATAGAAAGCAAGATTACAGTTAAGAAAGAGGAAACACATTCCAATAGCTATAGCTATGCAGAAATGAGAGATACTAAGTTCATCTTCTCTAGAGATAGGCAGACACTGAGTGTCCAGGTTGCAAGGATATTGTAGCACAGGATTTGGGAAAAGAAAGCAGGAAATAACTCATATTTAAAGTTCCTTTCTAAGAAAGACTACAACTCTATAGTTTGTTCTTACTAAAAAATATGATCTATATTTGTTTTATATCCTTGAAAAACAACATGAGCTTAATAAAAGAGAGAGAGTGAGAGGGGGGTAGAGAAATCTGAGGGATGGCCCTCTGATTGCTGCAGAGGAAACTTACCCTCTACGCTGGTCTCTTGCATTTCCCTTCACTCTGCAAAAGAGTGAAAATCAGGGCCTAAGCATGTTGACATGGCATCAAATATTAGACTACTATTTATTTTCCCAGAAACTGATGAGCAAATTTGTATCCAGGCTGCCAAATGCAGTAAGACAATAACATTAGGTAAGTTTGGATAACTTGTCTGAAAAGACATCCCTGATGGAGTACAATGGGATAGCTATTTTTCATAACTTTTTCAATTCAAAAACTAGTTAAGTCTCCATTATTAAGTAAAAAGCACGTGGAATCTCTTTAAGATATAAAATTTTAAAGTACAAATTTATCCGAAATGACGCACTCAACATTATGCATCCAGAATAACAAGAAGCTTTTTTCCCTTTTGAGAATAGTCATGATTTTATTTTGCCTTCTCCTAGTTTTTAATCACTATCCTTGTTGTGTAAAAGGAGAATTAAATTGTTCCAGTGTTCAGCTCTTTGTTCATGCAAATAAATGAAATCTCTTTGTGAATTCCATTGTTAACATAAAAATCTAATTTTGAATTCTTAGTTACATCCAATCAATATCCTACCGCAGATAATATCACAACTATCAATTAATTGTACTCTTTTTATGCTTTGGTTGAAATAAAGATTAAAAATTGTACATTGCCAAAAAAAATTTTTGTAACCTTGGGAATGTTAAGAAGGTTTTCCTGGCAGCTAAGTTTTGCAAAGATCCATGGCCTTTTGTGTTACAAGCAGAATGACATGATTGCAACCTACATTGTCTTTTTCTTGTAGATGGAGGAAATTTTCACCTTTTGAAATAGTATTATTTACCTTATGGTAAGTTACATGGCAGTAATGATTGACTTCAAATTGTCTATCATTTAAAACAAATGTTTATGGTTTGTCTCATTATATATTCACTGTGGGTTGGCCCATCTGGAAGATCTTTCCTCCATCTCTTATTAGTACAGTGACTTTGTGGTTGATTGAACAGCCTCAATCTTAGATTACTTAGTTCATGGCAGAGGAAAAAGAAAAGGCACATTTTTGCTCGTGCTCCATTGACTAAATCAGGCCACTAGTGTGATGTCACTCAGTGGAGCAGGCATATATAAGGAGGAGTTGTGTAGACCTTTGCCTACTGAATGCAATGCTAGAAACATCAAAAAGGTCCTTATAATGTAGCAAATGTAACTGTGATCAAATATGTCTGGAAACATTTTATCTCATCTGCTTTGTTCCTTCTCAACTCTTTTTTTTAAGATTGATTAATTTATTTTTAAGTAATCTCTGCACCCAACATGGCACTCAAACTCACAGCCCTGAGATCAAGAGTAGCCTGCTCTACCAACTGAGCCAGCCAGGTGCCCCTCTTCTCAGCTATTTGAATGATGTGATCAATTGAGGGATTTTGTCAAGTTGCCAATATTTCATTACTTGTTATTGTACCCTTAACTTTTGTTAACCTCAGATTATGTGCCTAATAAATGACAATTCAGTGAAGTTTCATTCTGAATAACCAGGAACATGGTACTTTATGCAATGCTTCCCCCCCCGTAAACTAAAAGAATACTATGCAAAGCCTCCACATGTATTTTTCTCATTAACACTTACTAGTAAATGGATATTAATTCATGTTACTATAAATTACAATAGAGTGTCTAAGCTGCTATGGAATTACACCTCACACTACAGAAATACCTGGAGAGCTTCTGGGAGTAATGTGATTATCACAAGCAACACCAGGGAAATAATATAATTTGTTGCCTACTATAAAATGCTACCCCATTTTTCTTAGAAGCTTGGCAGTTTGAAATAAATTCTTTTAAAGGCAATTTATTAGATTAAAAATCCCACCATTTCCCCCTTCCTTTCCTCACCCAGAGACCTTTAACAAGCAGGTGTAAAAGTCAGTGGCAACCAAGCTTATTGAGGACTTTCTTGAAGAGAAAATCTTGGAATTAGTTAGGATAACATACTCTAAGTAGCACTGATAAGATTACTGCCTCAATAATTTCTGGTAAGTTACCTTAAAGAACACTTTGAAATTAAAATAACAATTAGAAAGGTACATAAAAGAAGAAAGAGAAGGGGGGAAAGGAGGGAGAGTGGAAGAGAGAGGGAGGGAGGGAGAGACAGAGAGAGAGAGAGAGAGAGAGAGAGAGAGAGAGAGAGAATGTCATCAGAGCACAAGATTATTTCTCCTGGTGCCATGGATTCATCAAAGCATGGGAGATTGTAGAGATGCCAGGTGCTGATATGAAGCTGATTTTTTTCCTTCCTCAGAAAGTAACAGCAGTTGACATAAGCTTGTATTTAAAAAGATTTCCCACAATAATTTCTCAACTGAAAATCTTCTCTTCTCTCTCTTCTTTGGCCATACTACTAACCTGAAAACATTGGAAGCGTATATAAGTAGGCATGTGGGTTGCCTGGAGCTCTAATATTGATGGTTGCTAGATTGTATTCTGGGTTCTTATTCTCTGCCTGGATGCTCAGAACAGACAGATATCCTGGATCCCTTTGAAACTATGTGCCCAAATGCTTTTTGTTCCTCAGGAGTCTGAGTATTCATACAGCATCTCTTTATTTTCAAATTCCAAGACACCACTGTGCATTTTCTACTATTTAGGTGTTTGCATATTATTTTCACAAAACTGTTCTTTTGAATTAAAACATAATAAAACAAAAACTAGAGAAATGGCTCAGTATGAAAAAGCAAGATAACACATTCATGGACTCACCACTGAATTATAATTTCACAATTATGGATGCAATTTGTGGTTTCTTTCCATATCTAATCACTAAAATACCCTCAAGGGTGACAAGAACAGAAAAAAATACATCTAGTACATCATCACTACTGCCTTTTAATTTCTTACTTCAATATTCAGGTGCCTCCTTGGAATTTCCCTATTGCTGAAACAGCTCACATATTCTGCCTCTCAACTGTTAATAATTCTATCATCAGCTTCAGGTCTAGTGATTCATTTCAAGATACATTCAAGGTAGAGTGGATAGAGCTTGCTGGTAGATTTGGACATAAGGTGCAAGAGAAAAGGAAGAGGCAAAGATGAGTTAAAAATTGCCTGAGCATATGAATTAACTGTGGTACCCTTACTGATGTGGGGACATAGTGGACAAGCTGGATGTGGAATAGGAAGACACCCAGAATTCTGTTTTGGATCTTATAAATTTAAAATGTTGAAAGGACTATTGTATACACAGCCTGAAACTCAAAGTGTAGCCTGTAGATAGAGCTTTCTCAGAAGAAAAAGATTAAATCATTAAGAGAGGAGGCTGAATGGAGTCACAGGGAAAAAGGTGTAGAGTTGAAGAGAGGAGGTCCGAGGACTGAAGGGAAGAGCAGTGAGCAAAATGGGCAGGAAAGGAGCATTCAAGAAAGTAGGAGAGAATGGTGTGAAAGGAGGAGACAGAATGTAAACATTTCTTCCAAGAAGTTTTGCTATATAGTATATAAGAGAAATGGGTGGAAGCTAGAAAGAAAATCTGGTGGTTTTTTTTAATGATTATTTATTTGTTTTGAAAGAGAGCAAACAAGTAAGCAGGGGAGGGGCCGAGAGAGAAAGAGACAGATAATCCCAAGCAAGCTCAGCACTGACAGCAAGGGTCTCTATGTGGGGCTCAATCTTACAAACCATGAGACAAAATCAAGAGTCAGATGCTTAACTGACTGAGCTACCTAGGTACTCCAAGGTTTGGTTTTTAAGATGGGAGATATTACATCGTCTCTGTAATGGAAATCACCCAATAAAACAGAAGAAATTAAAGATGAAGGAGAAAACAAGATTGAATTCAGGACCAACGATTTTGCATATTTCAGAGGGGATGGGAATCCAGTGCACAAGTGGAGGGGCTGGTCTCAATGATGGAGACACTTTATCCACTGTAGTAGGAGGGAAGGCAGTGTATATGGTGACAGATACAGGTAGAATGGTGTTTGCATTGGGAAGATGGGGACACAGGTTGCTGCTAATTTCTAGGCTAAAAACAACCTTTATCAGCTGAGAGTGAGGTTTCAAGAAACATGGTTAAGGAAATCAAAATGATTGAAATAGTTATGGGAGATGAATTGATAAGAGAAATAAAGTAAGATTTCTGGATAGAACTGATGACCCACTTAAGATTGTGGCCATAATTTTGAAGGGAGACCAGTCAGCATTGTTGTGGATTATTTTTCAGCCACTTTCTACTGTGAGAATGTATTTCTAACTATGGTTGTTGTTTTGTTATGTGAAATTATGGATTAAAAGAACAGCAAAGGAGTTGAGATTTTTCAAAAGAATGGTTATAGTGAAACACCATGGAACCAAAGCTCAGTGTGAAAGAATGGTGGCATGAGTGCCCATAGCATATAAACATCCCTCAAATTGAACTCATAAGCTTTCTCTTCAAACTGATTTTTGTGTTTCATCCTTTCCTCAGTGATTGGTCACCTAGTTCTTTGAGCCAGAAATCCAGAAATATCCTAGGCTTCTCTTGCTTTGTAATCCCAACCCAACTTTTGTCAGGTTGATCACATATTCTTCAAGTATTTCCTATTCATCTCCCCCTATGAGCTTCCCATGGTTATGCTTTTTAGTCACTCACTTGGATATTGCAAAAGCTGGTATTTTAACTCTCCTCCAACTTTCCACCTCATTGATCCATGATCTGCAGTTCCCAGAATGATTTTTAAGAGCTGATTATACTATCTCCCTACTTAAAAACATTTATTTTCTCCAAATACCTTCCAGAAAAAAAGTCCAAAACCTTCAAGTGACAGAAGAATAATGATAGTTGATAGGTTTGGCTAATATGTGCCAAACACTGGACTAAGTACAATACATCTTCAAACAGCCTCAGGGATCATTATTAATTGATTGATTATTTCATTGCAATATTATATTACATGTAAAGAAATGGAAGGACAAAAATACGAAGTTACTTCATCAAGGTAATACTTAGAAGTAGAAGAGTGATAGTTTGTGTCCAAGTCTGACTATTTCCAGAATGTGCTCTCATGACCATAGACATTATTGTCTGAGTAGAAGGCTTGTTGTGATCTAACACTTGGTCATCTTTCCAGGCTTGTCTCTCATCCTTTCTCTTGTCCCCTTAGACTGACCTTGTGTAAAATCCTATAAAATAATCTCATGCCTATACTTGTGCATCCTCCTGTGCTTGAAATGCTTTTTCCAAAAGTCCTTCCTTCATCTCAACTCCACGTAACGCCCATCTGTTGCTTGGAAAACTTTCATGAATTGATTTAAAATTCCCCCCTTTTCTGATATCCCTGGGTAGCTATTTTCCAAATTGCCTTTTTACCCTCTGTTAATATATCAATAATACTTTATTGCATTTTCTGTTTATCTGTTCATAGGTCTATCATGGGCTCACTTGTGTCCTTCCCCCAAATTCATATGATGAAGTCCTAGCTCCCACTATTTCAGAATGTGACTGTACTTGGAGATAAAGTCTTAAACTGGTGATTAAGTTCATATGAGACCATAAGGAAGGCTCTAATCTAATCAGATTGGTGTCTTTATAAGAAGGGGAAATTTAAACACAGAGAGACATGATGTGGTTGCAGACAGAGGAAAGATCATGGAGATCATGTGAGGACACGGCAAGAAGGCAGACACCTGTAAGCCAAGGAAAAAGGCCTCAAAAGAAAACAAAACTGTGACTTTTTGATCTAGGACTTCCAGCCTTTAGACCTGTAAGAAAATAAATTTCTGTGGTTTAAGCACCAAGTCTGTGATATTTTGCTATGGCATCCCTAGTAAACTAATATAATAGCTTTACTACTAACCGTCAGGGCAAGAACTCATCTTATTTGCATTATTAACCCTTAGAAATCTTATCCTGTAGACTCCTCCACACTCTACACATATTTTTTCATCTGACCAATGTTACAGATATTCAGTATACTTTACCAGATAAATGAAAAAATAAACAGGTGGGAATGGATGTGTTTGCACATGGGAGAACATTATGGACTTCCTGAATATGGGTCTGAATCCATTAAATACTCCGAGGTCAAAGGTTGGTTATTTCATATTATTTATGTATTTTCACATCTTTGCATCCACATGTTATTGAGGATAATTGTTGTGTAGTAAGAAATTTGGCAGTACATGCATTAAATAAGTAGAACTCCAGTAATTCATTCGCCAAAAATGTAAACCAACATCCAAGCCTCATGACTTTGATCTTAGAGTTATGAACTTAGAATTTGCCCCTTTCAGAGGTACACCGATGGAGGTATTGTTACATTTGCAGGTGTAATAAGAAATTGAGTGCCTTCCTTGGGTTTCTTAGTGTGGCCAGCATCATTGATGCTGATAAAAGTTTATCTTTCCCTCTCACATCCTTTGTTTTCTTAGTGAAGTTTCTTAGTGTGTTGACCTGGCAGACATTTTCAAGTTTTCACTGTTCCAGGTAAGACATTCCAACTTACTGTCACCATACTTTAGAAAATAGCAACATAGCTGGCCGGGATCTGATGAATATTTGGTGTATACTGCATGTAAAACCAGCATGATGTGTGTTAGAGGGGTTCCATCCCTTATAAACAGAATTGCAATTTCAGTTGATTTGATTTTGTGGTAAGGAAAATGATTTCCTACCCAACAATTATTTCAGCTTCTAGAATAGCCACAGTCCCAGCCTAGTGAGAAGAAAAATAAAATTTTGATTTTTGCTATTTGTAGGCTACAAATTGAAGAAATTGGTTTCGATTTTGAACCACTTTTATTACCATATCTTCATTTTTACTTAATTGTTTATTTAAAGTCACAGGACTTTATTTCTTCACCAGGAAATTTCTGACAGTTTGGTAACTTTAGAACGACCTGAAGCAGCTCGGTGAACACACTTTTTGTATAACTAAAATGACTGCTAATGTGCATGTGTTGCAATTTTGATTTTGTATGATTTTGATTTTTTTTTCCAGAGGTTGAATTAGGGCTGGAAAGAAAAGCACACTGAAGCAGGAAAAACTTTTGTGTTCCAACAAGCCATTAGTCTGCTCTCGCAAACCTCCCAGGGCACTAAAGAGCTAAGTAAGCAAACATAGACCTGAAGCTTGTCTTGACTCCCAATTCCTTTTGTGAAACTCCTCTACCCTCTCTGAATTTTCTTTTCTAGTGTTCTATTAAAAGTTCCTATAAATGTCCTTATACTGTAATTGTATTTCCAGCTTAAAAAATTTTTATTAGGGGCTCATGATCTCATATCTATCAGAGTTAAATACTCCATATTCCTAATTCCACTGTGAATGCTTCCCTTCTCCTGGCAGCCTTACCTCTTTCATCCACTCTAGCTTCCCCTTCTCTTGTTCCTTGAAAGAGAGCAGCAGGGGTTATATGAAGAAGGGTTCAGAAGTCCAGGAAACAGAGTGAGTCCAATGATAGAAAGTTATGTGATATCATGGCTCCATCTGTGTTTCAATCTTCAAATAACCTGGAATTCATTACTCTGACTTAGAATATACTATTCTTTGAATAAGCTTTTTTAGAAACTATGCAAAGCAGACATTTGATTTGTATGGAAACATCTTACCTTTCTTTCTTATGTTTATAAGTAATCTCCATGATGTTGATGAAGTGTCCCTATGGCCTCTTCCTCTATTTGAATATCAGGACACAACAGAGAAGGACAAAGAGATTTGACTTGTTACCTTGTTACTTGTTAGACAATAGGTAAAGCCAGGACCCTAGTGAGACTATTATTGAAAATATTCAACTTAATAAAGGTGGTGAAAACTTTGGAACCAGGGAGGGGAAGGCTCAAGAAGCTGGGCCCTCAATATGTTTATCTGAGGTGTACCATTTTCTTTAACTCATCTTTTTGTGAAAATTCCCAGCTCTTCCTAAAAAAAACCCATTTTTGTAAGAAAAAGGAGACATTTTCAAATTGTGGATGGCATCAAACTTTCTTAAAAACTGAGCAAAATCTAAACATTTTCATCTTTTCAAGTATTTTATAGGCAATGTAGACCCTAAGAGTCAGAAGAGAAAGGCCCCATCCAGCAAAAGAAACACTCCCTGTTAAATCGGAAATGGCTGGGGAGCACAATCACAATGATTGTTGCTACAAGACCATATGGATTCAAGTCTGGTCTATATTATAGTCTGAAGAAGACTTAATCTGCTTCCAACACCACCCATCCCCCACCACTCCTCTGTCCTTGACTTAAAGCCAGGGTTTTGCTATACCTTTTGAAGCATAATCCAAATATTCTCCTGCTCTCTTGCCAATAAAAAAGAGTCTGTCTTGGGTAATGTGTCTGTGAGAGTGTTCACCCTCATGTACAGTACAATCCAAGAAAGTTATGTCACTGTATACATCCACAGCTCTTAACAAAACAACAAAGCCATGTTGTATGCAACACTTTTCCACAGGACAAAAGGTACTGGGACTTTCCATGCAGGCAGATGTGGTCCTGCTGTTGTGGAGATGGCTCAGGGGAATAGGGGCGGTACCGGAGGTGAGGATGTGAGAACATGAGGAGACCTCCACAGAGAGGCCAGGATTGGGACGTGTGAAGGTTTGGCCCCATTTTATGCACAGCTGTGTTATAAATGTGATGAGCTAGTATTTCTTGGATGATGTTCAGCCTGGGTCACAGGACAGCTAAGGTGGGAATAAAAGTAATGTTACCTTAGGCCTTCCCTCCCCTAAGATTGTATTTCTAAGCATTGAAAATGGCTGAGATCTGTCCTCACAGCTGCAAGGGCTCAGGATAGTATGAATGATGTGCATTTTGTGACACCTAGCTCTTGGTTGCCCAGAATGGAGGGGGAGGGGATCTCTCTCTCTTCCTCTGTCTCTGTCTCTGTCTCTCTCTCTCTCAATCATCTATCTCAGAATTTGGTTGGGGGATAAAGTCATCAGGCCACCTCAAATCTCCTCCTAAGCTCAAGGAGGTGGGAGGGCGCAGGGGTGGTAGTGACTTTGACATAGGCCATTCATCCATTCATTCCAACAATCAGCAAATAATCTATCTACCTAATATTTGTGTGAATTGCTGAACAAACTGTGGTCCAACAGTTCTTTGACTGGAAGAGGGATTATGAGTATTCATACTCTTCTGGAAAACTATGTTTGATATTAACAAAATATATAGGCATGCTCGAAAATATTTGCCCTCTATCCTCAGTATAAGCCATATATAATAGTTTTCTTCATAGATCACAATTCCACAGATCTTCTTTCACCCCAGGAGTTATGATGTATAAGAATAGTGGCCAAATTACAAGTGGAGAAACTGACTACAAAAAGAAAGGTGTTAACTCTCAGAGTCTCACCACAAGGCATGGGTCAGAACAGACAGAACAGTGTTTATACATCTCACTGGGTTGCCTTTCCCCTGAGAAAAACACCACATCCTCTATTGATTTCCATGTCTTAATGAACCAGATGTAATTATAAATATGAGGGTGGTAAAGACACTGAGGGAAATTGATTTTGAAAAGAAACAGACAACTATTTCTGTCAGATGAAAGCCTCCCTCTGTGAAGACTGAGCAGGCAGAGAGTAGCAGCTAATGGGTACACTTGCCATGTTTCTTGTCCACTGCATACAAGAACATTCTCTAAGTAAAATTAAGGTTTAAAATTCACATCAGCTGATGCTTGTTAGAGCTTTAAGGATGAGCCTAAGTGAAAAGACTTACTCCAGGGATTATGTAAAAATATTCAAGTCAAATATGATGAACTTCTAACTTTCTTATACTCAGATAATGAGTGAATTGGTTTAGAAATTATGCTCTAGCCAGAAACCCACCCCCTTTTTAAAATAAGCCTTTGGTCTTAATGTTCAAATCCATAAAAAAAACATTATTGTGGATTTAAACCTAATATATGTAATATGATCAAAAGTAAGCACAAAACATTCTCGGTAACCTCACTTGAAGCAGCAGATGTTCTAATCACCTCCAAATCCTTGAGATTGATGGGACACCAACGTGACTTAATTCATGTGCTATTCCTTTACACAAGGGACTCTTGAAGAAGGCAAGGCAAGTGGCTGGCAAGGACAGATCCCTGGAAGGCAATGCTCTGATAAAGTTGGCTCCTGAAACAATTGTTTCACTCGGTTATAAAATCCCAGACTATGACACCAGCAACTGTTTCTGAGTCATATAGAAAGCCACACCCAGTTGCATTTATTTCCTGAAAGAAGTAAATTAAAATTCTCCCTCCCAGCTAAGAAACTCTGATGTACTTGATCCATTTAATGTTCTTTACAAAATACATAAAATGAGAACAAAATATTACAGAAGACTGATACACTCTCAAAATAAGGACCCATCTGCTACAGGGCCACAACCCAGAAGGGCTCATGGTAAAGCTGAGGATATGATACTGAAGAACTAATGGAAATTTTCTAAAGAATGTAAGATAAATTTAATATGCTCTCTGTCATATTCTCTTTCTGTGTGGGCTTGAGAATCCCTTTGACAGAAATGTGTGTGTGTGTGTGTGTGTGTATGCAGAAGAGTTCTTTTTTAATTCTAAACATTATGGAAAGGAATAGATGTAACTAAAGAGTGCATAAACAATGAAACAAAACTGTAAAGTGTGGTTCATGCCCATGTAAGACATGTCACATATAAATTTTGATAGTTGATGATTTGAAAAATGAACTTGAAAAAATTCAGTCTAATAACTAAGACCAGATACTAGTAGCCAAATAATCACTTTTAATAATAATAACTGAAACTGGGTTCATTTTAAAGCACACAATACTTTCACAGTGCCCTCAAAGCTGAGAAAACTTACCTCCTCTTGTTTTCATAATAAAGTTGGAAATGAATTTCATTTGTACTCTTGTCCCCCAAAACAATTCAACTTACAAAAACTGATGAGACATGGGTTTTTATTCCCCCATCACTTTCTCGCCCTCCCAATTGCCTTTTATTCTGAAAGCATGATGACTGCTAATTATCTAGTTTAAAAATATTGTTTTCTCAAATGCTTTTACATAAAAAAGGCCATCAAAACTCATTTCTCTTGAATTTTGCTTGCCTTAATTTTGCTTGTCTTGATTTCTTTTGGCCCTATAAAGCTTCTTTAAGTCTGTAAGAATCAATAGACTCCAAAACTAATTTTTTCCAACTCTTTCATCTGTTTTACCACTTAATTCCAGGTACTTAGAAAACTCTTACTTTGATAGTAGCTGTTTTTCATTTTCAATCCTTTCCCCCCAGTACCATGCCTTCCATTGATCCTATTTCATTTTCATCCTTTGCCTCTCATGGTCTGTTTACTACTCTCTTTCCTTTCCTATCCCTTATTTGGGGGGAGAGGGACTCTACATGACTGAGATCCATTCTAAACATTTTCATCCATTTCTTTCACCGAGAATTATCCTGTTGGAGAAGCTAGAGTAGCAGTGTGTGGTGTAAACAAGAATTCATAAACAGTAAGAATGGTTTATTGGTCTTTCTTGGATGAATGGGCTAATGATTCTTTTTAAGGCTGAATTAAATACTGCAATTGTTAATTAACTCTCTTGATAAGAAATAAAGCAAAGCATGACTAGATAAAGCAGCAGCAATACCCACTGTTGACAATACAATATTCATCTCAAAGTTTTTGCCCTCATTGTCAAAGGCCTTATAAGAACTGAATTTATTAAAATTTCAATTCTTTTCCCTTTTTAGTAGTTTACTCCCTCAGAATGTAGAAGCAACTGGTGACTACAGTGACAAAATGCTGAGAAACTGAGAAAGTACTTTTTCGTATCAAAGGATTCTAATAGGTAGAAAAATTTTCTCTCAGTCTGTGACTCATACCAATATTTGGAGCCTATAAAAACAAGATACATGTTTCTTATCATTAATTCTTTAATGTTAGCCTATGAAATAACAACATCAAATGCTAAAGGTATTTTTAATTTTCCTCTGTAGTTCCAATCTGGTTCCAAGGGAAGGAAACGAAATGTAAAGATATAACATCTAGAGATGGAAGGGAGCTACCTTAAAATAAAAAGACCCAGTGTTCTTAAAGAATATTTAAGCTTTCCCTCCTCCCTACACTATGAGCTCACTGAGGGAAGGGCCCACAATTTATCCCTTTTGTGTTTGGCCTACCTGGTACCATGCCGATGACATTGTAGGTGCTCAGTACAAAGCTGTAAATATTTTTGAATAAATAAAAATGACTGTAAGCATTAGACATTCTAAATGGACACAATCCTTAGTGGATCTTATCTGTGGCTTATTTAGGTTATACTCCAAAGCATCAATTCATATTTTGTATACTATTGGTGTTCAAGTCATGAGTGATTTAAAATTAATTGCCATAGATTAATTAGTTCAATATTAATTTCCATCATTCCCTGATGTATGTGTTGAAAATCCTTTCTTTTCTTGTTTTCCAGTGAGTTAAGGAAAATTAGGTAAGTATCAGATCTTATAAGGTGAATTTTGCAATCATAGAAACTTAAGAGCCTTGTAATTAAGTGACAAGCCCTGCGGACTAACAAAGGTAAAATTAAGATGATACACTAGGCTTCTAATCCTAGAGCAGTTCTTTATGATCCAAATAAACCCTGGGTTAATGACAGAACCTGTGTTAGGGTGCTAAGATCACAGCATAGCATGTACACATCCCAGGTTTATTTAAGCCCATAATTGTTGTGCCAAGGGATTAATCTTTATTGAAAGCAAAAAAAAAAAAAAAAAAAGTTCTAATATAACTTGAGTCCCTGGAGTTATCAAGCTTAATTTTTTTAACTTTTAAAAAATGTGTATTCATTTTTTTAGAGAGAGAGAAAGAGAGACAGAGCATGAGGGGGTAAAGGCAGAGAGAGAGAGGGAGACACAGAATCCAAAGCAGGCTCCATGCTCTGAGCTGTCAGCACAGCTGGAGACGGGGCTGGAACCCAGGAACCTGGAGATGATGACCTGAGCAGAAGTCCAACGCTTAACTGACTGAGCCACCTAGGCACCCTTCAAGCTTAATTTTTAAGAATATGGGATCTCTAAGAAGTCTTTTGACCTGTATTTTGCCAAGCAAACAAATTTAAACACTCAAAGCCTCATTTTTTTTCCTGTCAAAACTATAGACCGCATAAGGGTGGGACGACTTCTAAATTTGGTAAACCTCCCTTTCCTGGTACTCCAGAAGCGAGTATTATCAATCACCCCAAACAAGCAGATCGCACTAATCAGCAACTACATAATGAGTCTCATTGAAAAAACTTGAAGCTTTTTCTTGTGTCAAGTTAGAAAAAGCTGGGGGAAAACATTTTCCTTTTGATTAAGCATCACAAATGAGAATTACATTTAAGGAAATGCTTTCTGTTAACTAATTTGAAGAACACACAGGAGACTAAAATTTTTACTGAGGATATGGGAAGAAACACAGAAAGAAACATGAATGTATTTATGGATGTACCACCCTGGGATAAATGAATATCTATCACAGCTAAAGATGACAGTTAATATTTACAAAAGGGATACATATATTTTAATCCAAACATCAATCCTCCAAGAGGAAAAGAAAAATTACAAGTGTGATTTGACAGGCTGAAAAAAACACCATTTTGGTGCATTAAAAGCCTCTAATCAAGAGAGGTGCCAAATCAGGCATTCTTACATAGGGAGCAGTCACCGTAAAGAGACCTGTTAGAATTCAAGGGGGTGGGAGGTGAAAATTTGGATGGAAAAATACATTTTTATTTTTATTAATCTATAACTCAAACTTCAACTTTTCCTTCCAATATGAATGTAGGCAACTGACAACATTATTATTGGCAGCATCTATGACTTTGTCCCCAACAGGAATCACAGATATTTTCATAATGTCATATTTATATGTATTGAAGGTACCTAGAAATTTTCTTTTTATCACCATTTTGAAACTATAGCAGTTATTAGACCAATTGCTAGGTCTTATTTGTTATTAACATTTAAAGAAATGTTATTTGTGTCACAAATATTTTCTTAATATTTTGACTGCTCTAATATAATTTGTTCCCTATTTCAATATTTGACTGTTAGAAAATAATTTGTTCCCCATATAATGCTATGCATTAAAAACATTATTGCAAGCTTTTATGCATTGAAAACATTATTTCAAGATTTTACTAGTCTGAGAAAGGTAAACATCTGTAGGCTAAGCCACCAGTTAGAGTTTGGAAAAATCATCAGTACACCTTGTACATGTTTGTGACAACATTTACCTGGCAAAGAAACACTTTGGAGCATTCTCTACTACTTATATATTATTATGTACTATAATGGGAGTTTAATGGTCACACACTGATAAATAATAGTTCCTTGTGAACTATTATACTAATGAACATTAGCTAGATACATTGTTTAAGCAATAAATGCACTGAACATTTTGGAAAAACAGAATATTGTAACAGATTTTTTTACTCACTAACTTTATACGAGGTACTCTACAAACCTGAAAAATGTTTGCATTTATATGATGCAATTTATCAAGCTAAGTGTTCAAAGCACAAGACTTAGGGAGATGACAGTAAAGAACTTGATTTTCTGGATTAAGAATAGAGGTCTAATTATTCTATTTTTACATCCATTTTCTGCATTGTCAAATGGTGACTACACTTTAAATATTGACATTGATGTATCACAAATACCACACTCCTTTATTTATTCATCTATCCTGTCATTCTTTGAGCCCCACTGCATAGGCAAAATTGTGTTAAGATTTGGCTCTTTGCTCGCTTTATTATTTATTATTGTGAATTCCATTTCTTGCTCCCTTTTCAATATGCAACAAATGATTCTAGTGCTTTCAACATTAGAGATTACTAAAAATATGGTTCTCCACTATGAATATGGAAGTTGTAGAAATAAGACAACAAGATGTTTGGGACTTGTTACACAGATTACTGGCAATAATGAGGTTTAGGGCAAAACAACTAGAAAAACAAAGTTGCCATGAACTCAGATGAGAAGGCAGGTTTGGGGATTGGTGACTGGATATAACTGACATATTAAGTTTGAGCTGCTGGTTACACATCCAAGTGGAGATGTCAAGTATGTGGCTGCATATATGAATTCAAATTTCAAGAAAGAGAGCTAATCTAGTGGCATGAATTTGGGAGCCATTATATATATAATAGGATCTGAATGAGATCATCTGGGGAGTGGGTGTAAACATGAATGACCATAAAAAAGAAAAGGTCCAAGGTAAGGACCCACAAGAAGACTGAGAAACAGCATCCAGAAAGACAGGAGGAAGGCCTGGCAATGATTCGTCCAGGTTTCTTTTCACTCCCTGATTTGGAGGCACTATAAATGTGATCAGTTATAGTTTAGTCCTAGAAAATGCTGTAAGGATGATGTTGCTTGGTTCAAATATGTTTAAAGATGCTGAGAAGTGTACCATATGCAGTCCATTGATATTTTTCTTTGGTTTGAATTAAGACTTGCCGGCTGCAGAAAACTAAAAATACATCATGCTGAAAAATGGACACCCTGAACACTTTGTGTGTGTTTTTCACAGTTTTCCATGACATTTTAACTAAGTGTGGAGGATATTGTTCTTCTTTTCCTTACACTTGGTATGGCTAATGCTGAATGTGTGGGGATTACAATCAGACCATGTGACAGATTGCAGTGTCACACACACAGGATTCTGCCTCCACTGCAGGGATGAACAGAAGGAAGTCATGGCTGGGAGAGAGAAACTATTTATTCAGCTGCAAATAGCATCATAAAGTGGCAATGATAATTAAGAAAGCTACAAGGCTAAAGTAATGCTTCCTTCAGGTTCTTCGTTCTTCACTATTACCTCAAAGTATGTGTCAAAGTGTGTGTGTGTGTGTGTGTGTGTGTGTGTGTGTAGTTCAAGGTGTCTCCATCTTTATTAAAACAGTTACATTTGCAAAAATACTCTACTTCTGTTATTCCATGTTAAAATAGCATTCAACAAAGGTTAACTTTTATTTGGGAAAAACTGATTTGCTTGGGAAATCAAGTAATTATACCTCTACGTAGGAAATGCATATAATGCAAAAATAGAGATCATACGTTGCTTATGTAAAACTGTATTTAAGTGTGGAAGCCAGATACGATTGATTGGGGAAGAAGTCCCAACGTCATTGTTTAAGATAATAAGCATCTAGGGTGTGTCCTTGTGTGAGGTCATCCCGTCTTGTCTGTCTTGGGCACTGAGCTCCTTTTCCTGAGCACGTTCTGGGAGACAGATCAAGGAAGGCAAAGAAGAGGAACATTACATATCTTGGTTCTTCAAGTGCTATATAACACTAACCTTAAGAATAAGAAAAAAAAGAAGAGGTTTTGACAGAAGAGCTGTATTTTGACTAAAATAGGCTTCTGATAGTTTGTGAAGTTATTTTTTTCATGCTTTCTCTGTCCCGCAATTTGGAATTAGTATCTTAGAGACACAACCCAGGTGAGCAGATTACTTCACTCAGTTGTAGGGGGAAATGTCTCTGTCTGCTGCTCTCTGTCTGTCACATTGTTTGTTTGTATGGCTGTTTCTGTCTCTGTTTTGTCTCTCTTTCCTTCCTGGTCTCTCCTCATATTTCCCTTTTCGTAATATTAAGTTGTTAGATAGAATTCACTGAATTTTTTTCCAGATAATTTTTAAAAAATATTTATTTATTCATTTTGAAAGAGAGAGAAAGAAAGAGAGAGAGAGAGAGAGCAAGAAGGGGAGGGGCAGAGAGAGAGGGCTAGAGAGAATCTCAAGTGGGCTCTGGAGTGCCAGCACACAGCCCAAGGTGGGGCTTGATCAGACACTTAACCAACTGAGCCCCCCAGGTGCCCCATCATGTTTCAGATACTTTAAATTTTCAATTCATTTCTGCATCAAACTTGTTTCCAATCTCTTTTATTGCATGTTTTCATCTCTGAATCGTTCTATTTTTTTTCTTAAAGTTTATCTATTTATTTATTTTGAGAGAAAGTGAGCAAGCTGGAGAAAGGCAGAGAGAGAGAGAGAGAGAGAGAGTTAGAGACAGAATCCCAAGCAGGCTGCTCTGTGCTGTCCATGCAGAGCCTGACTCAGAGTTCAAACCCACCAACCATGACCTGAGCCAAAATCAAGAGTCTGACGCTTAACCAAATGAGCCACCCAGATGACCCTAGATAAAATTTTTGATAGAATTTTATGGTATAAAACAAATTATACTACTTGCTCCTCAGACCAGGTACAGACACATTTCTCAGGCCTCTTTTAACACTCAGTCAAGGGAAAAAAGTTCACATCCTGACTGGTGTGTATTTTGTGCTGTAATTATGTGCAAAGGGTGATGTTTGAATTCTAAATTTTAGGTATACTGATCTGTGAATTAAAAACTAGTAACTAGACTCCCTGAACCCATATTTTCGAAATTCACTTAAATGAGTTTGTGAAAAATAACACCTTCCATTTGATTCTTAGGTATTGCTCTTAATAAATATTAAATAAAATAATAAGAATAATTGAGCACAACAACTTATGGCCTCTGTCCTTTTATGGAAATGCTCAGCTTTATATGCACTCTTTCAAGAAACAAAAATGAATTAACAGCAATTGATATGAATTAGCAAGAACATCACATTGACCACATGGAACAAAACTTATTTTATTTTGTTTTATTTCATTTCATTTCATTTCATTTTTTAAAGTATCCCTTTAATAGTCCCCTGGACTTCATGATAAAATTAGGTCAATGAAAGCGATACAGTTTAATGATGCAGTCAAAAACACCCTGAGGAAATAAAAAGTCAACAATAATTCAACTTGTGTTCAAAATTTATAGCCACCAACTTTGTGGCATTGAAGAAAATTCCATTAAGCATTTACTCCGTCTCTTTTTCTCCCTGAAGGAAAACAAAGTATTTATCTCCCTTTACCATGATTAGAGAATTGTCACCTTTAAAAAAACAATGTCTTTTGTCCCCAAAGCAGGAACATAACAAGAAAATCACAAAGCATTTTCTTTTGAACTTGGGAATTACATTTGGTGATCCCGCATTTACTGAGGCATTTCCTGTAAGTACACAGAGGTGTACTTCTATTGAATGCTACTAGAGGCCAGATACCAAACTGTGCACTTCCCCTACTTAAAGTGTTTCTTCAACAACTTCATAAGAAATGTTTTATTATTCTCATTTTCCAGATGAGAACACCACATTTCAGAAAACATAAATGCCTTGTTGATGGATGCTAGATGGATGTAGATGGATGAAGTGTTAGAGCCGGGATTTGAACCTGCATCCAGAGGCGGAGAGCTATATACCATGACGAATTAGCTCATTTTCAAAATGATATATATTCATTTGCTTGTGTGTGTGCATACGTGCATGTGTGCATGTGTTCGTGTATGTGTGTGTGTGTGTGTGTGTGTGTGTGTGTGTGTGTTGGGTGAGAGTGGACAACCTACACTAGCCAGCCAAAAGAGCAGATGAAAGTGTGCTTCCTTTGTCCTAAATTAGAAAATGAGACAAGTGAATTCTATTCTATAAGTGAATAGAAGTGATGCTATGATCTTAAGCTTGAATGCAGCTGTGTGGTTGGCTAATATTCTACTACACAGATCAGGGCACTTCCCTGGGGATAGGAGAGATGCAAAATGGAAGGATCTCAGGCTCTGAAGACTTTAAGCCACCACCTGAGGCCTGGACTCCTATTCAAAATATTTCTGAAAATGTAGTTTATATTAGCCTAAAGCATATCCTAACTAATATAGAACTGCACAGATTAAACATTAATTAACAGATTAAGCATTAACAATCTAAATTACAATGAAGAAATTAGGAAAATAATAAAACTGAAGAAAGTAGAGAAACAACAAAAGAGGAAATATTAATGTCCTGAAAGACAAGTGAGAAGAATAGAGAAGAGCAGTGAAATTAAAGCCCAGTTCTATAAAAGCACCATTAATATAGACAAAATTCTTCCAAAATTGATCAGGAAAAAAAAGGGTGAGAGAGAGAGAGAAGCAAGAGATAGATGGGTGATAGGTACATAGATAAATAGATATTGAAAAGATCATAACTATATGTAATATTGAGGATTTAAAAAACCTATTTAAAGTATCAGAACCCTTATAATATATTTTAAAATAAAATGTTAATTATCTAGAAATATATACATTAACAAAATGTACTCATTATAAACAAAAATTTTGAGTAGACCTATATCATCTAAAGAGATATAATCATTACCAAAAAATCTACATACAGATAAAGCAACAGATCCAGATGTCTTGATTGTAGTGTTCCACCAGGTTTTCAAGAAATGGAAAACCCTTTTCGTATGAAATTGTCCCAGGGTTTACAAAAAATTAAAGTTCCTCCACTAATTTTATGAAACTAGTATGTATTTGCAAATGATTCTGCAAATAAATAAAGCCATGAAAATGATTAGCAATTGTCATTTCTGAAATAGATGTAAAACTACTGATTAAAATAGCAAACTTATTCACATTGTATTGATCCTGAGAATAGTAAAATGATTTAAATTTAGAAAATACATTAATATAATACATCAACTTTACAATGTAAAGAAAAATTTATATCAGTAAATGCAGCAGTCATTTAATAAAATTCAAAACAACTTATGATAAAAACAAGGAACAAAACAGTAATAGAAGGTCAATTTCCTATCTGATTGTTCATATAGGCCAAAAGCAAGCAAATTCAATGGCAGTGAAATGTTAGAACATTCTCTACTTTGGGGTGCCTGGCTGGCTCTGTCGGTTAAGCTTGATTTCAGCTCAGGTAATGAACTCATGGTTTGTGAGGTCGAGCCCTATATTGGGCTCTTGCTTGGGAGTTTCTCTTACCCTCTCTCTCTCTCTCTCTCTGCCCTTTCCCTGCTCACATACACTCTCTCTCAAAATGAATAAACTTAAAAAATTAATTAAAAAAAATATTATTCCATGCTTTAGTTATTCCCCAACATATATACCTCTAATCCAAGTTTAGGCTAATGAGATATAAACTCAAGCTTTCTAAGGCAGCTTCTGAGAGCCCTTCCTTAACAAACATCTGGTCTGTGACTTTTCACCTTTCTTTTTCTGCTCTGCTCTTCCTCTTTATTTCCACTGCTGATGTGGAGGCTGCTATGAACCACAGGTGTCAGAGTGGGGAACTGGAAGGTCTGAGTCCTTAACAACATGTAGGACCATATCAGCCCCAAAATGCCAGCTTCCAGACTTCTTGAAATGTAGGAAATAAACTTTAATTTTGTTTAAGCTGTTGTTACCATGACGGCTTCTTCTCAACCCTATACTGGGAAGTACTGCCAAATGTAATGGGAGAATAAAACAAAATGAGATATAAATTATAAATTTAATCAAGGTGAGGTTTGGAGAACTAAATGATTATATACATAGAAAATCACAGAGATTTATACTGTAACATCAGTGAGTTATAATTTCACACCCATAACACTGTCAGAAATTAAAAGATCTGATCATACCAAATGTTGGTAAAGTCATGGAAAAATACAAAGCCTCATACATTGCTAGTGGGACTATAAATATTTTAAAACTGCTTCAGCAAGTTTATAGTTAGAATTCTTTTGACTTTAGGCAACAGAAATCTTATTTCAAATTGGCTTAATTAACATGGACATCTACTATAACCTGTGTACAAAGTTTAGCTGAAAACCAAGCTTATTGTGATCAGAGGCTCAATGAATCTTCAAGAAGTCAGTTCTTTCCAGTTCTGTTCCTGCCATTCTTAATATATCAGCTTCTATCCCAGATGGGACTCTCTCAGGGGCAAGAACATTACAGCTCTTCCATGGATCACATCCAGAGACCCAGTATCTAGAAGAAAAGGAAGGACCCTATATACCTGTGACTTCATTTTAGGAGCAAGGAAACCATTTCCAAAAGTTCATGGTTCTTTGCTCAACATTGGTCACGTGCCCATTCTCAAACCAATCATTGTCAAAGAGAATGGAATAACATAATTATTAGGTAAGGTTTTTCATACCAAAAGGGTAGAGACTCAATACTCAGTAATAAGACAAAATTATATGTTATATTATTATAACATCATACTACATAATAATATTAGTAAGAGTAATAGATAACATTTATTGAGCTGTTACCAAGGCACTCTATTAAGTGCTTGCTCAATATGTATTTGTTTTCCCACAGAGGGGTAGGCATTTAAATTGAGACAGCAATTCATCCTATTTCATACCCATAAGATGAATGAAAATTAAAAGTTCTGGTTAATAACAAGAATTGGTAAAGATATATGTTATGTGTGTATGTAAATACATAGATAGATAGATAGACAGATAGATAGATATAGAACATAAACCTCAGAAACTAGTTAAAAAGTTTAATTTTTCAGATAAAATAATAAAGCATGAAGAAATTAAATACTTACCCAAGATCACAAAGCTATTAAGTGGCAGAGATAGGATTTGAATCCGGAGAGTCTTTAAATAGCAGTTAAATCCATACACATGTATCAATATGGAAAATCTTAAAAGCATAATCTTGAGTAGTTGGAAGCCTCTCAAAATAAAAAAGAATTATAAAAACAGACCAAGTTTGCTAAGGGAGAGGTAGATATTCATTAGAGAATAGGCTGTATAGAAGGTAAGGAACAAGGATGATGTCCCCTAGTCATGTATACTATCATCCAAGAGGCAATCAGATACAAAGATTTCAAAAAAAGTGTTTGGATCTGGAGAGCTGACAGTTATCAGGTAGTAGTGGGAACTGCAAGTGGATTTAAAAAGTGAAAAGATGCAAGTAGGAAAGAAAAAGTCCTAAGTTTGTGGAGAAAGGAAAGGAGGCTAATAAAGACACCAGAGTAGTTGTAGATGACAGAGTCATGTCTCAAATATGAATAAGTGCTGAGCTTCAAGAGCATTATGGCCAATCATGTCAAACGCTGCAGAGAGTGGTAAAAATACTTGGCACATTATTAAAGACATTGGTAAAGCCAGTTTCAAATGTAGTTATAGTTACAAACCTGCATCCATGCTTTGAAGAGTCAATAGAAGATAAGAAAGGTATGTAAAATGCAGCCTCTTTTTTTCAGAGCAGCTTGGTTAGTGAAGGGGAAGTGAATATTAGAGCATTAGCCAGGGGGAATGAAGATTTTTTCAGTGGAGAAGACATGGTAATATTTTTAGCTTGTGTTAAAAGAGTCAGCAGAGGGAGACATCTAAAATATTGGAAAAATAGGAAAGGGTAGGACTCACTGGAGGAACAACATCTGCAAGAAGATGGGAAGGAGTGGATCAAGAGCACAGGTGGAGAATTTAGCTTTGAATGTGACAAATAATGAGGAAGTGAACAAGAGATCTCCCAGATGAGAAGAGAGACAGATGGAACAAAGAAAGGAGAGAAATGAGTTTTGTCCTGCTGTGTTTCCAATCAGCTTTTCCCAGAAGAGATACTTGGCAAGGAAAACAGGAAACAGACAGGTGGTCCAAGGTCTGTTGGGTAAAGTTAATATATAGTTGCTTGATTATTTGGGTCTGAGTTTTGGGACAAAAAAAAAGTAGATTAAAAGCAATTACCGCAAATTTATGAATCACATCCAGTTGCCCAGACAGCAGTCTCCTGACCTGAATTTCTCCTTCCCTGAGTGAGTGAAGCTGGAATATTGCCTATATGGAAGCCATTCTGAATTTACACCAAAAAACAAACTGAAACCAGAAAAGAGTTAAAGAAAAGTCTCACCAGATATCAACACCAAAAGCTACCTAGAGATCATCCACACAAATACACTTTCACTGAGGAAAAAACAAATCTCAAAAGGGTACATGATAGTTCCAAGGTCATCATATTGTTGATGACATCTCATGCTTTATTTTCATCAATACATGATATACTTTATTTTTTAAATTTATTTATCATTTGCCTCCTCCCATGAGAATGTGGTCTCCTGGAAAGCAGGGATTTTTGTCCCCTTTGCTCACTGCTGTTGCCTCAATCTTCAAAGTGTACCTGGTGTTTAGAAGGCATTTGATCATTGTTAGTGAATGGACTGCATCTAACCCAGTGCACTTTCTACTCACCCATTACAATTTCAATAAGAGCACTTCAAAGTGAAACGGACCCTTATAATAATCACCTCCAACAAATAATTTTTATTAATTGTTTTTTCATTGGGTGGAGAAGGCTCCGGGGTACACAGAATTCAAATCCAAGACTGCCTGGTCTCAGAGCCAAATGTTGGGTGAATTTGACAAATTCAGTTAGTTCTCCCTGACAAAAACCAAAGGGATTCTTGTGGCAATAAACAAACAACAATAGCAAAATAAATGAAAGTGAAATAAATGTTATGTGACAAACTATACAGAGTTCACACAGCAGTGAGCTTCATGGTATATTCCATATTCAAATCTTTATCCATATTTTTATGTCTACGCCCAGGTTTATACCACCCAAGATAAATATGGTAGACTCACTGGGTCTGTTAAAGACTCACTGGATCTGTTACTAGAGGAGTGTTACGAAAATTGTAACTTCATACGACCCTTCCTCTGCTGAAGAAAATTCTCTATTTTGGGGTTTTTGTGTTAAAAAAAAAAGAGAAGAAAGAAACACTGTGAAGTAGGCAGCTACAAAGAAGAGTGTTGGTAGATGCTGGGTGATTCTGAGAGAGGTTTTTCCTACTCTCTCTGAAGTGTAATCTTTTTTTTTCTTTTTTTTTCTTCAGGAGTCATCTCCAGGGACAGGAAGGAGAAACACTCTGAATGAAGATGTGTCCATCTCATGGGAAGCATATGAAACCTTAGAAGCACAGCTCACATGACAAAGCATTTGTTTGTGAAATTAGGTTAGAGAATCTAGCTTTATGGCTGTGAGAGATGCAACTGAGTATTTAAAGATTCACATTCCTTGAAGCTTCCTAGTATCTTTGGGTAGTCCAAATTCTTATCATAAAATGTACAGATTAGTATAATCAATATGTTAAACTTTATAATACATATAATAGGATGTCCAATAGGATACTTAGTTTCTAGAATTTTTGCAAAAATCCAAAGCCAAGAACAAATATACCTCATGTTCTATTTTCAGAAAGCCCACAACCTTCCTACCAGGAATTAGTGACAAGAGCCAGTTTAGAAAATGCCTAGTCACCAACTCTCCCCATTCCCCCAGCATTATCCCAGCCAAAGAGGAGGGTTGTGTTGGGGGAGAGAGGTGGTAAGTCTCATGGAGATAGCAAAGCTTGGGTAGGAATGAAAGCACTGCTCTTCCCTTTCTAATGCTCAGTGGGAAAACTGCAGGAAGATCACAGAAAGATTGACAGTTCCTGCCAGGGGAGCCTGGCAACCAGAATCTAGCAGGATGTATGCCCGGCTGCAGAACACAAACGTCCCCGTCTGTGCCGTCATTAATGCTGAACATAGAGAGACTGGATTTGGGAAGAGCATCTGGGAGTCTGAAGCATAGAGCCTTATCCTTTTCAGCCCTCTTCATCCAATAAGAGGAAGTGTGTCTCTGAAGTTTGGAAGTATCCATGGACACAGTGTGGTCTTGAGCTTTTTGTAACAGAAACACCTGTATTAGCAACACTTGAAGGAACCATGGCACAATGTACCTGGGAGGAAAATGGTGGTAACCCCCCTCCATCCCAATTTCCCATAATCCTCTGAAGTGTGAAGCAGACTCCAGTAGTTTCTAGAGCTGCATGGAAAGGCACATGCAGGGAAGAAGAAGAGGGTGGGTCTTGGGGCTAGTAGGTGCTGCCAGGCCAATCTCATAAGGCTCAATTTAGAGAAGTTATGGTACCCAATCTATTGTAAAAGGAAAACTGCCCTAGGGGATGGGGTGTAACTATCTGAGTAATGGCACGTTAACAGACTTTCAGGGACATAGTCATATCACCCACATTTCTGCCCAGTTAAGGAAAACATTCATTTTCTTCTCAAGCCCTAATCAGCAAATAATCTGGTATCTGTGGTTTATTTTTCCATAAAACTAGGAAAAGACTCTCTTTATTCGTATAATATTTAAAATATTTAAAATAATTTTTCCATAAAACTAGGAAAGACTCTCTTTATTCATATAATAGGTAGGATAATACAAAACGAAGAAGATAGCCAAGGAACACAAAAGGTTTAAAGAAGGGAAAGGTCAAGTAGAACTTCAGGATCACTGAAAAGAAATAAGCAATTCTCAGAGTGCTAAGTAATTTATGGGAAAAATCCTGCCAGTAATTTTGGAGAAAAATAAACCTCCTTAAGGAGCACTGTTGATAAAATCTTGGTACACAAGCAGAACAGAAGTGTTATCTATAAGTAATAATAAGAGCTGAAATGAAAATAAACAACAACCCAGAGCAGATAGGTATAGGAAAAGAATCGTGCAGGAAACACCAACAAGATTTGGATAGTATATGAAGAAAAAATCAGGATAGGCCCCTATGATATTTTGTATTTTCCAAAGAGGAACACCACCATAGGGTCCATCCCCCATTCCCCATTTATAATGATATTGACAACCCTTCCATCAAGCAATAGAATCTTATCTCCAACTCTTGAACCCAGGCAGACCTTTGTGACTGATTTCCTCAATGGAACACAACAGAAGTAAGGCTGCATGACTTCCAAGTGTAGATTATAAAAATTATCTATTCTTTTACCTTCTTCTCTTGGGACACTTGCTCTGTAGATCCAGACACCTTGATAAGAGGAGGCCAAGGGGAAGCCTCTGGAAAGGCCCACAAGAGGGGACCATGCAGAGAGGAACTGAATCCCCAGGCACTCAGCCTTCACCAAGCTCCAACTGACAGCCAACAGCAAATTGCCAGCCATATGAGTGAGCCATTCTGGAAGTGAACCATCCAACGTCCAGCTGAGCTGATGCCACATGAAACCGAGATAAGCCTTTCCCACTGCACGCTGCCCAGATCACAGATTCTGTGCTAAATAAATGGTGGCTGTTTCAAGCCACTAAGTTTGCCAGGGGGCAATGGGCAATAAATAGCCAAAGCAAGATGATGAAGGAAGGGGATTATTTACCTAGCCAAATCTGAGTTTCCACAGGTTCTTTGGAAGGAGGAATTGAAAGTTTCTATCAGTACTCCATTTTGTATAATAATACAAATACAACAAATATGTGATCTCTACAATTTATTATCTCCTTAATGGTGCATGTGTAGAGAATTATACTTTATTATATAGGTTCTTAAAAATTCTCTTGGCAGTTTTTATTAACTTTGAATTAAAATTTAAGTATTATTTTAGTTCACTATACAGAATGTTCAGCTTTAACTAACAGTAGTGGTTCATAAGCTGTTGCCCCAAAAGGGGTACAGCACATAAACAATACTCTACAAAATTGTGATTTGGTCAGACTTTTTAATTAGGTGACTACCATGCTATAGTTATAAAGATCATCACGTGGGAAAAAGAACCATTCCTGAAATATTTTCCCCAAAGCAGAATGGTATATTTACAAGAAGTATAATCCAGACTCTCTGTGTAACAATAGTGAACAGAAGGATCCATTAAGTGTGTGCTTGTAAAATATACATAGCACATAATTTTTTCATTTAACAGCAAAGATTTGAGAGCAACTGCCTGCCAACATAAGACTACACATAGAAGATACAGAAGTGAACAAAACACATTGGTCCCTGATGAGATACTAAGATGGTAAGTATATATATATATGTGTGTGATACACTTATATAAGTATACACACACACGTGTGTGTGTGTGTGTGTGTGTGTGTGTGTGTGTGTGTGTCAGAATGTTGAGAAGTATAGAAAATAAATTGAAGGGGCGCCTGGGTGGCTCAGTCAGTTAAGCGTCCGACGTCGGCTCAGGTCATGATCTCACGGTTCGTGGGTTCGAGCCCCACGTCAGGCTCTGTGCTGACAGCTAGCTCAGAGCCTGGAGCCTGTTTTCAGATTCTGTGTCTCCCTCTCTCTCTGACCCTCCCCTGCTCACGCTGTCTCTTTCTCTCAAAAATAAATAAAAACATTAAAAAAGTTTTTTTAAAAAGAAAATAAATTGAAGTAGTGAAAGAGATAGCATGCTAAGGTGGGATGGGGGTGGGTAAGCACGGTTGCTATTTTATATAATATGCTCAGGCAAACCCTCCAGATGCAGTAGCATTTAAGGAAAGAGTAAATCAGATAGCTACCTGGGAGAAGCACATTTCATGTTAAGGGAACAGCAAACGGAAACCCCATGAGATGAGAGCAATCTTAGTGCATTCAGAGGACTCAAATACACCATCAGGGCTTCAACAGAGCAAGCAAGGTGCTAATGGAATGATAAGCAGTACTGGGAATAGGAGACAGGTCATGGAGGGACATGGAATATTAAAGAGACATTGGAAAGGTTTTAGTTTTTATTGAGTGATTGTAATTATACATATATAAATGAGTGATTATAATATATATGTATACACACACATATATAATTAACTGAATGCTTGGGTCTTTCCCAAAATTAATATATTGAAGCCCTAATTTGGAGATAGAGCTTTGAGTAGGTAGTTAAGGTTAGATTAGGTTAGAATGGCAGAGATCTCATGATGGAATTACTGGCCTTATAAGAAAAGCAAAAGATAAATTTCTCTTTTTCTGCACTCATGTACCAAGGAAAGGCCATGTCAGGAGTCGGCAAGAAGGCAGCTGTCTACAAGCCAGGAAGAGAACCCTCACTAAAACCCACCTCTCCTGGCACTCTGATCATGAACTTCTGGCCTCCAAAACTGTGAGAAAATAGATCTCTATTGTTTAAGCCACTCAGTCTGTGCTATTTAGTGATGGTAGCTTGGACTAAGACAATATGACTATTGCCACAGTGACATATAGGACAACTACAATGTCAATCAGCTTAAAAAATTTTAACATTTATTTATTTTTGAGAGAGAGTGAGACAGAGTGCAAGCAAGGGAAGGATAGAGAGAGAAAGAGACGCAGGATCTGAAACAGTCTCCAGGCTCTGAGCTGTCAGCACAGAGCCCAGCTCGGGGCTCAAACCTACCAACAATGAAATCGTGACCTGAGCCAAAGTCAGACGCTTAACCTATTGAGCCACCCAGGTGCCCTCAGTGTCAATCAGCTTTAAGTCAAGACTGAAATCCAATTTTCTTTCAAAATATCCTCTTTTCATTCTCCTCTCAATCCCCCTGTCCACTTCTCCTAGCTTTTGTGTAACAAGGGCACTATTTGCACGTTTCTCTTTGTGAGATCGCCTAGTGATCAGTTTCAATCACAACTTCCAGTTGTATTTCTAAAATACTATTTTTCTAAAATATGAGCAAAAACATGAACTTTGGGGTCTCTCTATTGAATGAAATGTCTTTTGATAAAGTCTTTTGCAAACTGTGTCACAAAAATTAAAATAAAAAGTCTTCTCTATATGCATATTACAGTTGTATTGGCAGGGGTTTTATAGATTGCTCTGGCTCTAAGAGGAAAACAGCATTTTTTTATTTGAATGAGAGATTCTTGTCCATTAAATGGAAATCCTTCCACCTATTGTTATTTATTTGTTTGTTTCCTTACTAATTAATTATTCTTTGCTTAAAACAGATGGGATTTCTGACTTTTCCTTTCAGGCTTTAGCTATCTAGTTTCATATAGAATCAACTATTAGGCAGAGTTCAATTTTGCCTGCCAGCACAGGATGTCATGAGTAGATGACTGTTTTTAGCTTCTCCTGGCCACATTTCATGTTCAGGTAGTTTCTCCTGAGCTCTTTAGAAGTCCCAGGCCATCTTTGTGGTTATTGCTATGCTGATTGTCTCCATGTTTTTGTTTTTGTGTTTTTCAGGAGTGTTCAGACACCACATAATGACAAATCCTTTAAGGAGACTGAGACTCCTTTCCTTTCCTGGACACCTCTATTTCTCATTTCCTTCATCTTTGTCCCC
Source organism: Cryptoprocta ferox (assembly GCA_028646485.1). NCBI lineage: Eukaryota > Metazoa > Chordata > Mammalia > Carnivora > Eupleridae > Cryptoprocta > Cryptoprocta ferox. The sequence goes on along the minus strand of CM053567.1, from coordinate 72,826,562 downwards.
GTCCCTTGTGCCACTTCTCTTAGCACTGCTTCCTCCTTGTCTTCTTCCTCCTCCTCCTCCTTCTCCTCCTCCCTCTCTCCCTGTCCCACCTCCCCTCCTCTTCCTCTTCTTTTTCCAGTCTTGTTCAGCATTTGCATTCAGACTCACTGGCTCACAGATTTTCTAGATCTCTACGGGATTTTCACCAACTTTCTGCACAATGGGTGGGACTGTTTATCATTTCAGTTAAGACTCTTTCTAGGATGAGAAATAATTGCCTTCCTGGCATTTATCTCCAGTAAATAAACACACAAGAAGCAAGCAAACCAACAAGCCTTAGCACTAGAGGGCTTTCTTCTCCCTGCCTTTAAGACTTGTCTAGTAGCAACGGGCCAGACATCACAAGTGGGCAAAAATGGTGCTTTGGACCCATGTTCTTTTTTTTACGTTTATTTATTTATTTTGAGAAAGAGTGCATACATGTGAGCAGGGGTAGGACAGAGAGAGGGAGAGAGAGAGAAAGAGAGAGAGAGAGAGAGAGAGAGAGAGAGAATCCCAAGCAGGCTCCGTGCTGTCAGTGGAGAGCCCAACACAGGGCTTGAACTCACAAACCATGATATCATGACATGAGCAGAAATCAAGAGTCAGTTGCTTAATGGACTGAGCCCCCCAGGTACCCCTTGGATCTATACTCTTTAACTCTTAACTATGAGGATAGGTTCTGTAAAAAATCTGTAATGTCTTCAAACTCCAAGGGCAGAGAGATTATGAGTTATCATCTGGCCTCACAACAGAATTCTAAGAATGACATAACATATCATTTTGGGGATAAGTGAACTTCTCTTATAAAGAACGTGGCTCACCTTATGTGGCACTTCCTTCACAGACAGAAATGTGATATATATGTCCTAGGGAAAACAAGGCCACAAAAATAAAGTGAATTGACAGTATTGTAGAGACTCAAAAAATACATTTTTTTCAACTTTGTTTAGATTCTCCATTTTTCATGGCAGCTTTGGTTTTTATGCTTATGAGTCATAGTAAGAAAATTTCAAAACAAAGATGACAAGATTTATGGAAATTTCATTCTATTATTTTTAAAAGAAGCACTTTCATTGGAGGAAGGTAGGCATTCATCTCTCTCATATGTCATTGCCTCAATTACATTGGGCATCATAGCAAAAATATTCATCTGGTTGTTTACAGAGAAGCAAAACAGTCTTTTAAGTTTAGACTAGAAAAATTTTACAGAACCATATCCATCTGAACTTTAGAGTCAAAGAGATCTGGCTTTATCTCTTGTTCTCTGGGTAGCCACAAACAACTTACATAAGCTCGTTTAGCCTGAGTTTTTCTATCTAGAAAAGCAAAATATTTGTTCCTACCTCTTATGGTTATTGTAAGAATTAAAGGAGACAATGACACATAAAGGCACATTTAGCAGCACACCTGGAACACAGTAAAAGCTCAGTAAATACTAGATAATATTATTAGAATTGTTACTGTTGTATGATCATTTTGCATTTCCATTGTCTGTGACTTATTAACAGTAGACTAGTGTATTTTCCTCCATTACTAACTGGAAACCTCAGTCAGTTCACTTAGTCTTCCTTATCCGTCATACATATCCTTCTAAATGAGATTTCCTTTACACATAGTGGATTATAATAGCTACTTAACTCTCAATAAGCTATTTTTAGATCAGCATTTTGCTGTCCAAATTATAATATTCAATGACAGAAGTTCTGTGACATGATAGTTCTATTGTCTAATCTAGCAAAGGAACTCCAGGGTGCCATGGTTCTGCTCCTTTTCTCTCACCACACAAACATATTCTCTGTGATTACTGTTGATGATATCCAGAATCTGTATTAAATGAATACATAATGACAATAATTCATTATAATATACAACTTCTTATAACACATCATTTTGACCTTAGTAATTTCCAAATAAAAATAACTGTCTTAGCTTTTGGAGAAGAGAGAGAGAGAGAAAGAGAGAGAGCTTGAGCGGTGGAGGGGCAGACAGAGAGGGAGAGAGAGAATCTTAAGCAGGCCCCATGCCCAGTACAGAGCCCTGCGTGGGGCTCGAGCTCATGACCCTGAGATCATGACCTGAGCCTAAATCAAGAGTTGGACACTTAACTGACTGATCCACCCAGGTGCCCTTCCCCCAATTGTCTTTCTATCTCTGTCCCTTCTATCTAATAATTAAGACCTTCATGTATATAAATTTTTAATAAAATCTGGTTTTTAGTGTTCTGCTAACTAGAAATTAATTATGAATATATTGTTTTCCTTATTCTTCAGATAATGAAACTGAGACTGAATTTAACTGAGTTTGAAGGGTCTTGACCAAACAAAAAGCAGAAAATAGTAATAACTGAAACCAGGATTCAACATTGGTCTGTCAAACACAAAGGAAGTGACTTTAACCATCACACATGACTATACAGCATATGGATCACTACTAAGGAAGATTTTTTAGGCAGCCATTATAGGCAAAGTTACTCCCCAAAATGAACAATACCAAACTGTGGTGTATGTGGTATTGCTTTCCTTTTCCCATGCATTATTCAGGTGGTTGTTGACCCATAGGGGCTACACCTGTTACTCTACAGACAGCTTACAAATCTTACAGTATAAATAATAGAAGAGCTTGATGGATTCTTGTGAATTTACACACCATGCCAGGTTTCCAGCAACCTCGCTCTACCAGTTTCTGTGTTAGTTGACACAGGGTGGAATATTTACACTGCTGATTTCTTGGAGAGGTAATAAGAGCTGTGTGGCAATAAAGGATCATTTAGCTCATCTATTGGTTGGAACTTATATTCTAAAAATGTAAGCTGGATGCATTATTAAAAATAATCTTTAAATCATCCCAGCTGCATCTGATATACAGAGAACCCACAGGATATGGTATGTGTTCGAGTGGCTGCAGATATTTGCTGGGGGTGTTTTTACGCATGTGTGTGCAAAGCTCCAGAGCAAATGCAATTTTCCTTCCAAAAATGGCATTATACAGCTTTACATGAACTTGGTGTGAATTAAGGCATCTTTTGTGCTTCATGTTTAGTACTTAGATACATAAACCATGAAAGATGTAATGCAGTTATTAATAAATGACTGATTTCCTAAAATAATTTTGGATGCACATAAGAAATCCTGCCTTCTCTATATTGTCAGATTTTCACTATCTTCAGATTACACTTGCAGAGCACAGTCTCAATGGCTTCTCTACACACACACACACACACACACATGCACACAGTACACACACATACACATATACCACTTGGGGGCCTTGGTTGAGAAGTAGAGAGTAGTGATGTGGCTCTTCTGCAGTAGAGCTTCTCTGCTGAACATCTCAGATTCTAGCCCTTGGGTGTTCCATTTTTGGAATTCCTTCCCAGAGCAGTTCAAACTTCTTGACTTGGTGCTAGTTGGTGTGGCTTCTAGGGAATATGCCACACTTAGTGACATGATTAAAATGAGATGGCCCAAATCTATTGTCAATTACTGATAATACCATCAAGACAAGTCTTTGTTTAGAACTTTGGAACTATTATCTGATGTATCAAGATGAATTGATAGAATTGTGATAAATTTCTCTCTACTAGTTCATTAAATAATACTCATGTGCTATATTAATATTTTGATGATCTTACTGAAGTTTAAATGAATGTATTTATGTACATCAGAAAAAAATATGTCACATGGTGTTCCCCACTTGGATTTGCCAATGAAAATGCCCCATCCAAAATCATTCTTTTCTGTTATTTTCTATCTCAGCTCCCTTTTTATTTACTTCATAACATTTGTTCATTACAATTTGTAATTACTTTATTTGTTTTATATAAGCTTCATAGAGCATAGATCATGGTGGTTTTTTCTTTTTTTCCATCAGATCAAGCAGTCTGAATGGTAAAATGAAGTCCTTCTTTAAATACTTATTGAATGAATGGGTACTTGGGTGGCTCAGTTGATTGTCCAACTTCATGATCAGAAGTCATGATCCCTCCGTTCCCAGGTTTGGGCCCCGTGTGCTGACAGCTCAGAGCCTGGAGCCTGCTTCAGATTTTGTGTCTACCTCTCTCTCTAACCCTCCTCCACTCTCACTGTGTCTCACTCTCTCAAAAATGAATAAACACTAAAACAAAATTTTAATATTCATTGAATGAAAGTAAATAAATAAAAGATGGGTATTAATAACTTAAGTAGTCATCTTTTTAGCTTCATTAAGTACTGTTTGAGAGGTCAAAAAGGAGACAGACTCTAAAATATTTAAAAATATTTTTCCACAGACAACCAAGCTGAGAATGGTAGACTTTGGGTGGAAATATTAAGAAAAGGGAGGAAGGGAATCTGAGTAAGTATGGGAATTACATTTGCTTTAATCTAGCCTTACTATATTGTTAAAATCCATATTGAGTTGGGGGCAGAATCATCTTAATATTTTTTAAAAAGGCAGTTTTGCCAAACTTAGGCCAAACTCTAGCTAGAACAACTATGAACAATAGCAAAATCCTTGATATGACATTGGCCTTGACATTGGTTTCTCTTTTGTGAGTCCTGTCCTCTCATAGCATCTTGAGATTCCAAGCAGGTCTCAGTCACCTAGGTAAGTGCTAATGAATTAATCAAAATGGTGCCTATTGATTGTCACATCTAGTCTGTTGACTTCAGAGTCAATATGAATGGAAAACAAGTTGAAAGAAAGCTACTAGGCAAAGTTAACTGTACTAATCTTACTCAGGGCAAATGTGAGCCTGGTCATCACTCAAGTAAATGGCCATCTTACAAGTACTTACATAAAAGGATGTTTAAGGTCCTTTGTGTGTGTGTGTGTGTGTGTGTGTGTGTGTTTCCAAACAATGTAGATAGATGGACAGACAGAGAGAAACAGGTGTCAAATACTTTAAATTTACCAATATGTCACAGTATTATTTGTGCTAAACAATTAGGCACAAATCAAGAATCTGAAAATGGCTCAGTGACTTACGACACACCCATATGATAGAATATTTTTATAGAAGGAGCTCATTCCCCTCAATCCTCATGCTCCCACTCTCACTTCAGAGATGACTCTCCATCATTTCCTCCCTTTGGCATATAAGAGAACCTCAGCCCACCTCTCCATGTGTTATTATTCAAGTTGAAAGAGTTGCTAAACTTATTGGTAAATGGCAGATCTTCATTAGTTCACATTTTCACTAGTATGGAATTACCTTACCTCACAAGTGGGGATACAGTCTTTTAGGCCTTTATTTCATTCTTTACCTTTTCCTTGGGCTGCCCTCCTTGGGATCTGAAAGAAAGTTAGTGGAATCCTTACCATTTTTCCATGTGAAATCACAGGACCCAGGGTCTGCATTTCAGAATATGTCTTAAAAGCTTATAGGACAGTGCTCTCTTAGGCAGCACACACACTAAAATTGGAACAATACAGAGATGAGCATGGCCCCTGAATAAGTATGACATGCAAATTTGTGAAGCATTCCATATTTGGGGGTGAACTAGATAAAGATTAAGAATACACTTATCGGGACAAGCACTGGATCACGCCTACAACTGTCAAATCATACTGTACACCTGAAACTAATGTGACACTGTGTGTTAATTATACTTTAATTTAAAAAATCTATAGAACAAATTTTCCCTGTTTATTTCTTCCATTTTAAGGTTATACTTATTTGTGGACCTCTATCTTTCAAATAACTTTTAAGTAAATTTATTGTGTTCCTCAAATATCTAAATAGATCTTAATTGGTTTGTGCAATAAATTTATAGAAGAATAGACATAGTAAGTATTGTTATCTGTATAACATCAAGAATTTCTATCCACAACCATGGGATATTTCTCTATTTGTCTTTTATTAGAGTATTAATTTTTCCCAAAGGAAGTATGAAGTAAGTATAGTAAATGGGAAGATTTAGCATGGCTTGTTTGTTAGGATTGTTCTTGGGGTATCTTTGTCTTCAGAGATAAGGATGCTCCTTTCCTCTGGCATAGGAAGGGCACCTCTCACATGAGAATTTTATGATCTGTTTCAATAGAGAAGGATTGGGGGGAAGATCAGAGTGACCTTTCTGCTTCTGCCATTTTCTCAAACTCCTTCAGCTTAAAATATTCTATATGCCAAAGTGCCATATTTGGGGTTAGCATGTCCTGAACTCTATCAGGTACGAAGGGAAATCCTCAAATATTAATTAGATAAAAGCTTCAAGAATGCTATAGGTCATCCTGAAAGATTTTCAAAATGAAGAGAAATACAATATTCTCTGCAAATAATTTCTATTTTCTGGTTCAAATCTAATGATTTTCAAAGTAGATCTTTTACCTAGAGTTGCTCCAGTAGAAAAATTAGGGAAAAAATGTATTGATAATGGGCAAAAAATTAGTAATATAATTTAATTTACTGGGACAGTGACTCTAAGGAAAACAAAGCAATCTATATCAGACTGATCACAAAGAATAAACCCCAATATGTTTAATGCTTAATTCTTTAGGACCTAAATTTTGATTATGGAACGTTCTCATAGAAACAGTATTTGATAAGGGAGAGAGAAAAAAGCAAGAGACTTTCCTATTCACTCTCTTCCTTCCTATCCACTCTCCCAAACATTACGTGATAGCCGAGTCTTGCCAATATAATTCTACTTAATCATTTTTATGAGAATTAAGTTGCCAAATTTTTCATCAAACTTCAACTGCATATTGGAAAAATACAGACTTTGTGGCACATTTAATTTAGTGTTCTACAAAAAAAAAAAAGATTATGTAAAGACTGAATTTATACATGTAAAGTAAATGGAAGAAATAGGATTATTTTTCTGATAGTCTGTGCTGACATAAAATTTAACCTTGGGGAGAAAATAAAATTTAACCTTGGGATACCTGGAATGACGTATTTTATGATGGAAGGGAGTTGAGAAATTAGCTCCAATTTTTCACTTCACTTAGGAAAAAAAAAAAACGGTTTCATTTTAAGCAAAAAAAAATGGTTTACGCTAAAGAAAAAAACTACAGAAGAAAATAAACACAAACACATTAGGAGCTGAGGAACTTATTCACTATTATTTTTTAAAAGGGCTTGTTGGAAAACACAAATTTGGATCACAGTCTCCATTGAGTAACATAGTTCTATAGCTAGATCACTGTTATCTGTGATTCTAATTTGAGATAACCTGACAGTGTAACCATGCCTAAGAGATCTCTTTTGTTCAACAGCATTTTGTTAACCACCTGTCTTTTTGAGGTAGAAAACTGAATTTGTTAATATAAATAACACACAGGGAGGATATGAACAGTCAAAACAGTGTAAAAGGCCTCAATCTAATTTTTATCTTCCTGTCATTCTGGGTGGGTTCCCTGAGAGACAATAATGAAGAGCGCAGAGGGAAAACTCTTACAGGATATTTTACTCTTATAATTTATAGTAAATTGTTTTCTGACAGCTAGCTTAGGGCTCTGCCCCTCCTCTTCTAAGGAATCATGCAAAGAATGTGTGAGCCTAGGAGTCTAAGGCAAACTGATGATGAACACAGAGGCAAAACTGAAACCCAAGGTCACAGATAATGGAAAATACACCATAGGCATTTTCATTGCCTTTATGTTTTTAATGATGTCTTCATTGTCTCTTATTGGGTTTCTGTTTTGTTTTCTTTTTACAGTCGCTTGTGTTTCCTGCTCTTTGCCAATTGCTTTCAGGCTGGCACTAGTACTTCCATAAAATATCTTAATGGCCCCCTGCAGGGCTTCTGTAGTGAAGGGCCTGCTAATGTTTCCATTATGACCCTTGTCTCAGAGATCTTTATATCACAGTCATCTTAATTTGCATTAGACCATGGGGAACATGTCACATAGGTCAGTCTTGGGAGCAATATTTTTTGGGACACTTGAAAAAAATGATAGTATAAATTCCTCAGCCGTTGTATAGCTCTGGAGCACTGAATCTAGTTACAGTAGTATTTGCTGGGGTTTTAGCTGAGTAACTTCCATAAAAGTTAATTGAAATTATCTGAATGAAGCCTCAGGTGATGCTTTGGCAATAGAGACTAACCTTGTAATTGCCTTGTTCTCCTTTCACCTTCTTCTCTTGTCTTAAATAGTAGTGTTGCAGCTGATTGAGCTAGAATGTCATCATATAGATGAAGGTGGAATGACCTATTAGTTAAAAACAAATTCTATCTTAGTTTAATAAAGACTTCCAATATAAATACAATACATTGTTTTGAAATGTCAGAGTGACCTAGGATAGTGATAACAGAAAGATGCAAATGCCTGAGGCAGTGAGCCCTCAGGAACAGACACACTGTCCCAGTATGGGGGTGTCACACTTGTGGAATCAAAAGGAATTACATACTACTTTGTGAAAAGCTTGTGATATATTTTCTTGTTATAAAATGTGATGAATATTCCAAAAATTTCATTTAAATCCTGAATTAGTGAATCAAGAAAAAACAACAATCAAGAAATGAATAGAAAAATATAAGGGAAAGATTCTAGTAATACCCAAATATGTAGATGGTTTAAAATTTTTTTTAGACATTTGGCATTCATTTAGTCTTTGAATCTTTATAACAATCTCTTTTGAATCATGGAAGAGTTTCCCATTCCCATACGTAAGTAAACAAATTATTGACTGACATCATGTATTTTGCAGACAGACCTGGATTTAAATCCTTCCTTACCATTTACTAAGTGAAAGTTTGGGGCAAGTTACTAATCTTCATCAGTTATGAACTTGCACATGGGGAATGTAGTGTTACTGTCATAGGGCTGTTGTAGAGGCCAATGAGATTCATACATAGCTTCACACAATCCTAGCACAAAGAGGGGACTTAAACTGTTTTTTCCCCTACTTTGTTTCTTTGAGAATATGGGGACTTACTTAATAGCAAAGATAAAATGAAAATCTGAGTGGTTTGACTTTTGACTTGATTTTGTTACACTCTATACTTTGTTCTTCAATAATTAAATTTAATCACCAAATGTTCTCACATCATTTTATTTTAATTTACTCATTTTCTAATCAAATTAGAAAGGATTGTATTTGAAGAAGCATGATATAGAACAAAGTATTTTGTGAATAATAGAACAAAATATGACCTCAAGAAAGAAAATTTCTTTTCTTCCAAATGAAGCCAGAAAAACACAAGGGAAATCAGAAAATTTTGTACCGTCTGCCAGAAATCATGAAACAAAATGTGTAGAATCTACCACAGGGTCCTACAGAAAACTAAAATCTGGTATGTGAAAATTGAAGGAGATAAAGTTAACCTATATAGGTAATAACACATTGTGACCTTTCATTCTTGTTATCTAAATCACTCTCTAGTGAGCTTTTTTACAGAGAGTATTTCACAGGATGTGTTGTGAGGAAATGCTCAAATTACAGTGTAATTATGTCTCCATTTGCCTGAAATGGTCTCTGTTTCGATTTGTTGTCCTACTGTAATTATTAATAGGTCATCTTTCACTCTCAAAAAGTGTCCATCTTTGGATGATGAATTACATGGTCACCCTTTCAATTAAGGATGAAAGCCCCTCTCATGAGGAGATACAGCATTCTATCATAATTCATAACCCAATACCAGGAACATCATCACTTTGGCTATATAGATTGTTCATTACTCCTTGTCACCATCCAACCCCCAGAGATTAGGGCTCTTTGTAAAACAGAGTGTGAAACTGGGAAAGACTATCAGATTGGGACCACAGGGTGAATAACTGTTGGAACAGGAGGAGAGCCACAGTGGGATACATACATACTACATTGAAATTAAGGCATTAATACTTTTTAAACTGTTTCTAGTGAAGAAAGATGAATAGCGGGTAGGAGAGCATCCAAACAGAATGTCCAGATGCTAGAAGTCAATTTCTAGTGTAGGACTCAGTTATATATTCAAAGTCCCACGTTTGGCATACATATGCAATTGTTGATAAAACTGTCACTATTCTTTTTTTTTTAATTTTTTAATGTTTATTTTTGAGAGAGAGAGAGAGAGAGAGAGAGAGAGACAGAGACAGAGCAGGGAAAGGACATAGAGAGAGAGGGAGATACTGAATCCAAAGCAGTCTCCAGGCTCTGAGCTGTGAGCACAGAGCCCAATGTGGGGCTCGAACTCATGAACCGTGAGATCATAACCTGAGCTGAAGTTGGAAGGTTAACCAACTGAGCCATCCAGATGCCCCAAATTGTCACTATTCTTAACAGCCACATCACTTAGTCCTATAGGCCATTTTGATTAAGGTTTCTGGAAGGCTTATTCTTGAAAATAATTTTATCAGTTACTCCTGAGAAAATTTATCATATGTTATGCTAGTTCAGTATGGTCAGTTGGTTGTCTTAGTTTCTTGCTGGTATGAAAAGATTAACTCCTGTATACCAGTTGAATTACTGGGTTGAACCGTATGAAATTGTTGCCTTTTAACCATTTTGACTTGAAAGCAGAATTGTATCTGGTTTAACATAATATAATTCTATTAAGAAGGGAAAAGGAAGATAGAAAGCTTAATTTAGCATGGTAAATGATCCTGAAGCATGAGAGAAAGGGGACAAAAGCGGAGAGAGAGGGGGAGGGAGGTGGAGCAGACAGAGAGAAAGAGAGAGAGAGAGAGAAAGGAAATAGGGAAAAGCCACTAACAAATGGTTATTGAGCACCTATTTCTACGTACCAAGAAACAGTTCCAGGTGTCTGGGACTTAAAATAGACATTCTCTCTTCTGTCATGGCACAGGCCATTGGGAACATAAATTAAGAGTTCATTGTCTAGTTACTTGTCTTGTTTTTAAAGATAAACTCTAATAGAGCAGCTTCTCTTCCTCCTTTTCTATTTTATTCTTTTCCTTTCTAGGTTTTCTTCCATTCCAGAATATTTTGATATTAAATTTGCAATCATTTTCCCTCCTCAGTCTGAAAGCCTAATTTCCTATTGCTCTAAAGCCTCTATTTCACTATGGCGTATATTAGTTACCTGTTTTGAGATCTTGCCTCCTCTCAAAGCACCAAAATGTAAGCTCCTTGAAGACAGGGAATGAGAATTATTCATCTTAATTATATGTGCAATACTTACTATATTCCTGGCCTAAATACTGCCCAATAAATTCCCATTAAATCGAATAATGCCCAGTGTACATTGGTGTGATACCTAGCCTATGCCCAAGCCTCAAATATGAACATATTGATAATATAGATGTAACCAATTCTATTCACTACCCAGAAATTAAATGTAGTCACTGAATATTGTGTTTTGAGATCAATTAAAATAATTTGCTTTTCTCATATATGTGTAGCCTGTCTCTTCTTTAATGTGAACATTAATGGGAATTATTTTTCATTTCTCAGAATGAAAATAAAACAGTTTTTCAGTTTCATTCAATGTTTGCTGCTTTTTTATGCAATCATGCCAAAAGACAAAAATAATTACTAAATTATATAAAACATGATGAAAATTTTCTGTGAAAAGCTACAGAAACCTTAAACTATTTATTTTTCTCTTACCTCTTTTCCTGAAAGGAGACCTTGAATCTGGAACCTGAATCACTCTTGCCTATCCTAAGCTGTCAGTGAAAGATGGGGACAGACAAGCTGGAAGGTCACCAAGAGACTTGCTAATACACAATTTGTCTTGCTTCCTGCATTTCGCAATTTCTAGAACATTGAATTTACCTGAGTAACATAATTGGAAATACATAGAGAATACATAGAGATTTACTCCTTAAAACAAATAGGAATCCATCCACATGTATACTGGGGTAGAGATTATGCACATATACACACACAATACATATTTTGTTTTAGATTTGAGAAAATATATAAGAAAATATCAATATATTCAGTTGAAACTTTGTTCCAAAAATATTACACAGTATGTATGTTATATTGTATATATATGTTTTACATAACATATATGTGTATATGTTACACCTTATTTAAACAGCTTATTAATGAAACTCATTCTATTAATGCATATATTGCCCTATAAATACACTGTTCCAGAAAATATTTTTAAATATGCATTAAGTAGTAACTTTTGAATAGGTTTATGTGTTTTCTAGAGAATGTTTTACAAAAGAATCATCATAGCGCTCTCCAAAACCTTAGGAAACCAAAATCTAGAATTATGAGTTTAGGAGTGAAAGATTTTTAGCAAAGTAAAGATTTGCCCTTAGCAGACTGTTCCTGGTTCCTCTGGCAGACACAGGCTGTGCTAGAGTTGAAGGCTAATATGTGCTGTCAGGTAAAGGTCACACTGACTCAGGGTTTTACTCAATTCTTTGCAGGTGTTTAGGTGAAAAGCATCAAACTATTTCACAGAGTAATCACTTTGTTGTCTAAGAATAACAAACTTGAGTTCTAGTAAAAAATTTTAGTTTGGCACCAGTGGAACATATTCTAAACAGTGTTTGTTTTTTAATTCAATTTATTTAACCTAAAAAAAAAAAAACAAAAAAAAAGTATACCCATACATTATTTGTCTTTGTCTAACTTATTTCATTTAGCATAATGCCCTTGAGTCCAGCCGTGTTGCTGCAAATGGCAAGATTTCATTATCACTTATGGCTGAGGGATATTCCATTGTGTATATATGCCAGATCTTTATCCATTCATCCACTGCTGGACACTTAGGTTGTTTCTACAATTTGGCGATTATAAAAATGCTGCAATGAACATAGGGTTACGTGTAACTTTTGGACTTAGTGTTTTCATTTTCTTAGAATAAGCATACAGAGTGGAATTACTGGAATGTATGGCAGCTTTTTAAAATTTTTTGAGGAACCTTCATACTGTTTTCCATAGGGGCTACACCAGTTTTCCACCAGCAGTGCACAAGGGTTTCCTTTTCTCCACATCCTTGCCAACACTTGTTATTTTTTGTCTTTTTGATAAGAGCCATTCCAGTAGGAGTGAGGTGAGCATGGGTTATCTTTCCATTTATTTGTGTCTTTAGTTTCTTTGGCTAATGTCTTATAGTTTTCAGTAGGTTTTTCTCCTCCTTGATTAAACTTATTCCTAGGTAATTTATTCTTTTTGATGCAATGTAAATTCAATGTATTAGTGCATAGAAATGCAACAGATTTTATGTATTTTGTGTCCTGAATCTTTACTGAATTTGTTTATTAGTTCATTTATTAGTTTAAGGTTTTTGATGAACTCTTTAGGATTCTGTACATATAAAATAATGACATTTGCAAATAGTGTTAGTTTTACTTTTTCCTTTCTAATTTGGATGATTTTATTTCTTTTTCTTGCCTAATTTCCCAGGGCTAGGACTTCCAATACCCTGTTGAATAAAAGTGGTGACACTTCTCCAAAGAGGACATCCAGATGGCCAACAAACACATGAAACGATGCTCAGCATCACTCATCATCAGGGAAATACAAATCAAAATCACACTGAGATACCAGCTCACACCGGACAGAGTGGCTAAAATGAACAACTCAAGAGACTATAGATGCTGGCGAGGATGTGGAGAAACGGGAACCCTCCTACACTGTTGGTGGGAATGTAAACTGGTACAGCCTCTCTGGAAAACAGTGTGGAGGTTCCTCAAAAAACTATCAGTAGAACTCCCCTATGACCCAGCAATAGCACTGCTGGGGATTTACCCAAGGGATACAGAAATGCTG